>JAVGWX010000001.1:60132584-60732584 GCA_036924085.1 Ariolimax columbianus | reverse complement strand
TGTTGTTGTCTCGAATGGACACAATGAGGTCTACTCTTTTGTGTAAAATGTACTGGCCAAGACCCTCACTTCGGCTTCCTAATAGCCTTCCCTGGAAACGGGCTGTTTTCATGGCAGCCTGGCTAACGAGGTCAGGGATCGGCGTGATCCTTGTAGTAGTGAGTGACACACAGATGAACCCAAGCATAGCACAACCGCCTGGAGGACCCCGGTCCACCTTCATCAGCATGCTCAAGATGTGAGGAAAGCTACTGCAACCTGCCACTTAATGTCCTTTTCAGGGCGCACAAAAGAGTAACCTACTCATTGTGGGCATTCACAAACAACATCAGTTGACAATCAGTTTCAAAGCTGAAGTTCCAAGTGTTTAAATTGTGGTGGTAATTGTTTAAGTCATTGAGGATGTTATTTGTATATCTAGTTTCAATTTCTCTATCAAGCCTTCTATCTTCAATAAAAAATCTTCCAGGTACTTAAACTCTGTGGCATGTTCAATGTTTATATTGCGTACATATATGATTGCATGTGTGCTGCCAGGATCTGAAAGGGGAGAAAAGAATAGTAACACTGCAACTTGCCAGGCAAGTCATAAGCTGAGACTAAGGAAGGTTGGGAATAGGAAAGACTACCCAATCCTTTAGCAGCTTTAAGCAACAAGGAAAATAAAAGAAGACTTCTACACCCCATGGTAGAAGAGGTGAGACTAAGTTAAGTGCATATATGTTACACAGCATGTTAATCAAATCAGCCCTAATGCAGCGTTTCAATTAAAATTAATTTTTAGTTTAAAGGAATAAACAAAAAATATTTACGCAGTTCTTGCAGGCTCCTTTGTGTGAAAGGGGAGTAACTGTCAACAAGTGCTGAACCATAGGTAGTAGGCACAGGGTCTTGCGGCACAACTGAAGTCAATGGAATTGTTCCAATAATAATCTCCAATGGAATTAAAAGGTCTTTTGATAGCCCTGAGGGGACCACAGTAAGCTGTTGAAAACATACAAAGTCAATAGTAAAGAGATGAACACATGAAAATGGGATTCATGACTTTGTTTCCCCTTTTTTTTCAAGCAAAGCATTTGTATTACATAATGTAATAGACTATACAATAGTAATGTCTTACGCTACTTCTGTATGGTTTGGAATGCTAGAGGATGACAAAGAGGGACACCCAGAGACTAAAAACCTTCCACCATGCATGTCTTTGCCAATTTTTTTCTTCAAAATTCTGGCGTTTTGGCCAGACAAAATATCAAATCACAAAGTCTTAAAGGACACCAACCACCCTAAGATATGGATAGAAAGAGAAAAATAGATGGAGATGGCTGGGGCATTTCATGAGAATGAGTCTAGACAAAAACTACACTTATGTGGACACAGGAGGATAAAAGGAAGAAAGGTAGACCAAGAGATGGAGACGCATGATGGAGGATGAGCTGTGCTGTGCATCTCTGACATAGGACACTGCATGAAAGGTTGCCCGAAACAGAAAGGCATAGAAAGTCCACCGGGCATAATGAGAATTAGATTTTAGATTAGATTTGAGCATTAAATAAAATTTTCAAGTGAAGTTAAAAAAAAAAGTTATATGGTATATTCTTCTTCCCTCCTCGTTCGTCTTCAGACCTCAACTTCAACGACTCTAACGAAGGCAGCAGTCGACTCAAGGCTCTGTTCACTTCCGTACAGTTTCTCGTGGAAGGAAACTGGCTATTGTCAAATGCTACTCCGGGGACGGCGTGGCCTAGTGGTTAAGTGGCATGGCTCACAACCAGAAGGTGCTGGGTTCGATCCCCATCACAGCACCGGCCGTTACCCCGGGGAAGCAAACCCTTAGAAAATGCAGGAGGAAGCAGACCCTTACATAAAATGCATGCTGAAGTCGGATACACTGGGCCGACAGGCGCAAAATAAAAACCACAGTGTAACGCACACACGCCTTGGGGAATAGATAAATAAGGCGAACGCAAAAAAAAAAAAAAAATGCTACTCCTTTTGTCGGTATACAGTGGATAGGACTAGGACTGCAAAATATGTTCTGCCTTCATGGTGGCTATGCTGTAAGCACAAGGTCTGTAGTGCCTATCTTGAACTTGTTGTACAGATGACATCTAAGTCTGCCGTGACCTGTGCGTAGCCGGAGAATGATCACCTAGTCTCGCCTGGAGAGTTGATGGTAGGCATTGTTCTCTATGTGGCTAGGATGGTCTTTTTTCCATTTAGCACTGTACGTTGCCCAGCTGAATGGTTTAGTCTCTCCGTACGTGGTTTCTGTATCACTCTGCCAAAGCATTCCTTCCTCTCTGGTGAGTCTGTCCGCTTCCTTGTTGCCTGGAATGTCGCAGCGGACTGGTATCCACTGGACTATGCTTTTTTTAAGCACTGGGACAGGCGTTCGAGCGAGTCTGCCAGAGCACCGAGTTCATTTTTGTGCTGGTTCTTGAGTGCCATTAACACTGCGAGGGCGTCTGTGAGAATGACCACTTGCTTTTCTGCCTGCTCCTTATGGTCTATAAGGGCTTCAGCTGCTTGTCTCAGGGCACTGAAGTTGCTGCAGCGTCTCCCAGTGGCAAATGCTGCTGAGTATACTTCGAATATGGTATATAAATATGCTTGTGACCAACCAATATCTCCATGTCAATAAAAACCAAGTAGATACGCACACAATCATAAACAGTTATTGATGGAATTGGATTGGCCAAGCACTAAAAATAGAACCTGATGTCATCATCATGTTATGAACCTCAATGGTAGGATGAAAGAGAGGCCAATCTAAGACATATATGCAGTCAAAATGAAGAGCATGAACCAGAGCCGAGGCACAATACAAAGGATGGCCATGAACCAGGTAAAGTGGAGTGAGGCACCAGGGATAGATGAATTACCTATCAAGCTACTGAAAGCAGTGGGAGACACTTTTCATGATTTACTTTTTCAACATGTTAATGACATTTTACAACAAGGGAATATGGCCCAAATCTCACACAACTTCAATATTAATTCCTTTGCCAAAAAAATAAAATGCTATAGCATGCTGTAAATTCTGAACGATAAGTTTGATAATACATTCATCTAAAATTCTTTTGAAGATTAATCATATGAGAATTGATGGAAAAATAGAGGAGGTACTGAAAGATAACCAGTTTGGATTTTGCAAGGCGAGAAGTACACGGGATGCCATCGGATCATTGTGGCTTCTCGCAGAAAGAATGATTGATCAAGGACATAGACTGTTTATCTGTTTTATTGACTACGAGAAAGCCTTTTATCGAGTTCCCTGGAACAAACTATTTAAGATTTTGCAGTAAATAGGTATAGAAAGATCACTCATTAGGTTAATTAAGAACATGTATGAAAATCAAGAGGCGATTATTTCAATCAAAGAAGGTCTCACGGATCCAGTTTCCATAAAACAGGGGGTACAACAGGTTTGCTTGCTTTCACCGAGTCTCTATAACGCATATTCTGAGATAATGATGGCCAAGGCTGTGCAGAGTTGTAATAGGGGTGCAAAGTTAATGGTATGAAAGTTAATGCCATCAAATTTGCAGATGACCAAGTGATATTGGGAGGATCAGTATCAACATTGCAAATGCTGTTTGATAAAATTAAAAGCACTGCCAAAGATTTTGGCATGAAAATCAACACATAGAAGACAAAGACTTTGGTAATATCTAAGCAACATAAGTACATAAATATATTCATCGATGGACAAATAATCAAACAAGTACAGAAGTTTACATATTTGGGGCAAACCATAACAGAAGATGCCCGCAATGAGACAGAAATTAAGACAAGGATTGCAATGGCAAAACAGGGCTTCAGAGAAAAACAGAAATTGTTAACCTCAAAGAATATCAGGATAGAACTGAGGAAAAGAATAATAGCCACTCATATATGGCCAGCTGCACTGTATGGGGCTGAAACATGGACTTTGGCAAGGAAGGATAAAAAAAGCTTGGAAGCGTTTGAAATGTGGTGCTACTATAGAATGGAAAGAGTGAGTTGGACATAAAGAAGATCCAATGACAATGTACTCAATGACGTGGGCACACAAAGACAAATATTGCATATGATACACAAACGTTGGCTGAGTTGGCTTGGTCACAATATCTTCTTCTGCGTACGCTGTCAGATGTCAACTTGAATTTGTTCAAAGAAAGCAGCTGTCATCCTGAGGCTGTCGACACTGCCATAGAGCTTGTCTAGTGTTGGCACTGGTGATGCCCACATGTGCTTTTTCTGGTCCTCGTATGTCGGGCAATTTTGCAGCAGATGTTCAGCAGCCATTTTCCCTGTACCACAGGTGTATTCGTCAGTGTCACCTATCTTCAGTTTATTGAATAGATGGTACCTCAGTCTGTTGTGGCCTGTGCGGAGTCTGAAGATCACGACCTGCTCTCTTCTGTTCAACTGGTAGTAGGCCTCATTTTTTGTGTAGCCAGTATGTTCTGTTTCCCATTTGGCCATGTATCTGACCCTAATAAACCTTTTGGACTCTTCGTAGGTCACACTAGAATCTGGTTGTGGTAATCTTGCACCTTCTTTTGCCAGTCTGTCTGCCTCCTCGTTGCCTTGAATGTTTCAGTGTACCTCTACTCTTTTTGGTGCGGACTGCTGGCATAGTTGACAGAGTACTGCTCTTAAATCATTAAGTTCTGTAATTTTCTGGCTTTTTAGTGCTGTAACCACGGCCAGGGCATCTGTAAACAGGTCACAATATGAGACATGAAAGTCTTCTACAGAAGATACTAGTGTGGAAGATTCCAGAAAAGAGAGAACTTAGGTATCCAAGATTCACCTTTACATCTCAGGTATGCAGGGACATTAAAGTACCAACTTATGCTGCAATGAAGAGAACTGCAGAGAATAGGGTCAAATGGAGAGACATACTCAGACAACCTTACAACCAGTCTCCAAGCTGATCAACCAGATGATGATGATAGTGATATACTATAACAATTATTCTTCTTCTTCCACTTACACTCCATGCGAAGCATATGCTGACTTCTTCCAAGAAGCCTTCGTCAAAGGCCAATGTGCAACTTTGCAGTGGTGTCTACAGCAGGAATTTATTTCAAATGATTGCTAATCCCATGGAGAACTCGCCTCTGTCATCTGTTATGACATTCTTTGAAGATTACAATTTTTTTTTTAATTCTTTGAAGATTGCTGATGTCATATGCTTTTTCTTTGCTCTCCAGAATCTACACAGAAGCCTATGCATATTAGTTGCAAACATTTTAGTGATAAGAAAGAGCATACATCTTCCCTGTTCCACCTACCTGCAGGATGTAATGAATGTCAATGATTTTACAGCCATTTAGATAAGAGGGTGGTAAGGGTGGGATCACCAGCTTTTCCCCATACCACAGATCATCCTGGTGACTTGGAAATCCTGGCCTTGTAACACGAGCTAGCTCTTTGGTTATTTTCTTTGTATCCGATGTAGCATAGTAAGTGGTCACCTAGATGATGCAATAAAGGCCTGGGTTACTTCAGTAAGATGTTACTTTACAAATCTATTTTCTTCAGTTGCTTTCAAATAATGACATTTGAAATAACATAATTCGTGCAAGAAATAACATAATTCACAAGCTAACAAACACTGCATGGGGAGCATCCCCAACAGTACTCCGTACATCAGCCCTTGCACTATGTCTTTCAGAGGCAGAGTATGTGGCACCAGTATGGAATACATCTACACACACGAAACTGGTCAATGTGGCAGTAAATGAGACATATTGAATTGTGACAGGATGCCTTAAGCCGACACCAATGTAAGAAGTCTATGCAATCGCTGGTATTGCACCTCCGGATATTAGAAGACATGTTAAATCTGAAGTTGAGAGACAAAAACAGTCCTGTGACCAGAGATACCCTCTTTTTGGACATACACCAGAAAGAATACGACTGAAATCAAGGAAAAGTTTTCTGCTGACTGTACAGCCAGCCCTCAGAACAGAGCCCCGAGAGAAACCGCATAGAAAAGTGGCGCCAAAATAATGGTGAAGGTTGTACGGAGATCAAAGAAGAACCTGCACCAGGACATGATTTGCCATATACTACGTGGAGATCTCTGAACAGGTTAAGAATGCTGCCGAAGATGGATGTGTCGGACCGAAAGGTGCAAATATCACAGTCTAGCTGGACTACATCCTGCTACTTGCAACACCCTATTCTTCTTCTTCTTCGTACGCAGTCAGACAGTAACCATTATTTTTTCGAAAAAATCGGCGGTCATCCTGAGGCTGTCGACACTGCCATAGAGCTTGTCTTGCAGTTCCACTGGTGATGGCCACATCTGCTCTCTCTGATCCTCGTATGTCGGGCAGTTCTGCAGCAGATGTTCAGCGGTCATTTTACCGGTACCGCACAGGGCATTCGTCGGTACCACCTATCTTCAATTTGTTGAATAGGTGGTACCTCAGTCTATTGTGGCCAGTGCGAAGTCTGAAGACAACGACCTGCTCTCTTCTGTTCAACTGGTATTAGTCATCGTTTTTGGTGTAACCAGTATGTTCGGTTTCGCATTTGGTCATGTATCTGGCTTTGATAAGCCGTTTTGACTCTTCGTACGTCATACTAGTATCTGTTTGTGGTAGTCTTGCACCTTCTTTTGCCAGTCTGTCTGCCTCCTCGTTGCCTTGGATGTTGCAGTGTGATGGGACCCACTGTACCACTACCCTTTTTGGTGCGGACTGCTGGCACGGTTTGCAGAGTGCTGCTCTTAAGTCATTAAGCTCAGTGTTTTTCTGGCTTTTTAGCGCTGTGACTACGGCGAGAGCATCTGTAAGCAGGACTATATGGCTTTCATTTTCTTTATGTGTCCAACGCCCTATTCAAAACTTGGTAGCTGGAGATTGAGAACGAACACCGAAGAAGAAGAAGGTTAAGAACAGGTGTGTTCCGATGTGAGTCTAACCTGAAAAAGTGGGGATTTGCAGACAATGAATGTTGCAAATGTTGGGGCCGTCCAGGACTCGAAACACCTGATTATATGTCCTAGGATGCAGGAATCCTGTGCAATGGATGACCTGATGGTGGCAAATGAAAAGGGCACTGACAGTGGCTGGTTTTTTGGGCGAAGACTATGTGAAGTTGCCGGACACGGAAATAAAGTAACTAAATAACGACATCTAATTCCCTCATAAAATTAAGTCAATCTTCACCTTCTTTTGTTGTTATACAGTTTATAGCTGTTATAGTGTTACTATTCTTTGCTCCCCTTTCAGACCTTCGTAACAAACAGGTGAGTAAAGCAATGAAAAAGAAAGTAATCTAATGTTTAGATAAATATTGCCCCGTCCATCTTTGAGCAAGTGTTTTGGTTGAGTTACGAACAACTAATTAATAGTTGCCCATCGCAAGAGAAGATGGTGACAGCATAGACTTGTGTTCTGTTATGGCTATAGAGACCAATCTTGACATGGCAGACTTTGCCGCTCTCAGGGCACTCATGTCAGGAGTCAACTATGGAGTTGTTTCACGTTTTGCTCTTTTGTGTTGCCTATAAGGAGTTGCGTTCTGCAATCGGAGCACCTTAGGTGATGCTAACTTGTCAGGTATAACAGTACTGTGCAAGCAACTCCCAGAAGGTGACATCAATGTTGAAGCTTTTCAGAGTCAAGGAGTCTCTATAGCGTTTCTTCTGTCCTAATGAGCAGCTGCCGGTTCTGCCTATTACGGAAGTAACTTTCCAAGTAATAGGACAATCAACTGTTTGTTTGCTCACTCGACTGCAAGTATATACTTAATAGCACACCTATACCCCCCAGCATAGCTGCCCTGAGCGAGACACGACTGGCAGAGGAAGGGCAGATCACAGAAGAAGGCGCTGGTTATACTTTCTTCTGGAGCGGCCGCAGCAAAGAAGAACGCAGTGAAGCTGGAGTTGGCTTTGCCATCAAGACCAATATGGTCGACAAGCTCACAAGCATGCCCAGAGGAATTAATAACCGCCTGATTACACTGCGTCTCCCCCTAATAGGAGGGCGCCATGCAACACTCATCAGTGCATACGCACCCACAATGACAAATCCTCAGGAAACAAAAGATAAGTTTTATGAGGACCTTGAGGCACTCATCGCTGCAGTCCCCAAATCTGACAAACTGGTCATCCTCTGTGATTTTAACGCTAGGGTTGGCACAGACCATACAGCCTGGGAGGGTGCCATTGGCAGACATGGTATCGGAAAATGCAATAGTAACGGACTGCTCCTTCTGAGGACATGTGCCGCAAATGAACTACTCATTACAAACACAGCTTTCCGACTACATGTCCGAAATAGAACCACATGGATGCACCCAAGGTCCCGCCACTGGCACCTCATTGACTACATTATCATCAGACGTAGGGATCGACTTTATGCTATGGTAACGAAGAGCATGTGTGGTGCAGAATGTTGGACCGACCATCGACTTGTCATTGCCAAGCTAAACTTCAAGATCCAGTCCAAAATGCGCCCCCAGGGAAAGAAACCACCGAGGAGGCTAAATGTCTCTCAGCTGAAATACGAACCCACGAGAGGAGGCTTACAGGAAGAGCTTGAGGGTAGACTGTCTGAGCTTCGTTTTGAAAAGAACGACATCGAAGAGAACTGGGCATCATTGAGAAACACACTCTACGATACAGCTGTTAAATACATTGGCCTACTCACGCGCAAGCATAAGGACTGGTTTGATGAGAACGATCTAAAAATACAGAGCCTTCTCGATGCAAAACATGAAGCGCACAGGGAATACCAGAGGGACACACCATCTCCGGCAGCAAAAGCTGCCTTCAATACTGCTCGCAAAGCTGTCCAGACCAGGCTTAGAGAGATGCAAGACTCCTGGCTCAGCAAAAGAGCTGACGAAATTGAGATGTTCGTCGAGCGTCATGACACCAAACGGTTTTACGAGGCACTGAAAGCTCTCTACGGCTCGCAGCCCGGATGGGGTACTGCTAACAGATAAGGTTCAGATTCTAGACAGATGGGCAGACCACTTCTGCAAAATACTAAACCACCCATCGTCCATAAATGTAGAGGCCATCCGGCGAATGCCGCAGGTGGAACTGAACCTGGCGTTGGATGAAGTCATTACTGAGGAGGAAGTCGACAGGGCAATCAGTTCACTATCTATAGGAAAAGATCCAGGAGCTGATGCAATACCAGCAGAGGTATATAAGACAGCTGGCCCATGCCTCACCAGAAGGATCCCTGAACTCTTCTGTCACATGTGGGCTGAAGGTAAAATTCCGCAGGAGCTAAAGGACGCCTCAATCGTTCACCTGTACAAAAGAAAAGGCAACCGTCAGGAATGCGACAATCATCGTAGAATATCGCTACTCTCCATAGCAGACAAGATCCTAGCGCGCTTACTGCTAAACAGGCTCAACAAACACCTTGAACAAAGCCACCACCTCCCAGAAAGCCAATGTGAATTCAGAGCCGGAAGAGGAACAGTGGACATGATTTTTGCCGCTCGCCAAGTACAAGAGAAGTGTCGAGAACAAAATCAGGCCTTGTACACCACATTTATTGATTTGACAAAGGCATTTGATACAGTAAACAGAGGAGGGCTGTGGATGATAATGTCTAAGTTTGGCTGCCCCAACAAGTTCATAACAATGGTGAAAAAGCTACACGAAGGCATGTGTGCTCGTGTACTGGACAGCGGTGCAATCTCTAAAATGTTTCTAGTATCAAACGGAGTAAAACAAGGATGTGTACTCGCTCCGACTTTGTTCAGCATGATGTTCACGGCCACGATGACAGACGCCTTCATATCATTGGAGCTTGGAATACCCATAAAATACCGCACAGATGGCAAGTTACTCAATTCCAGAAGAATGAAGGCCAAAACCAAAGTGGCTGGCGACATAATCAGGGAACTTGTTTTTGCTGACGACTGCGCTCTAATGAGCAACTCAGAACTGAACATGCAGGTTGGAATGGACCAGTTCTCTGCTGCATGCGAAAATTTTGGCCTGACCATAAATGCCAAAAAAACAGAGGTCATGTACCAACCAGCACCAGGCATGCCGTACACAAAACCAGAGACTACAGTCAGCGGGCAGACGTTGAATGCCGTAGACAAATTCACATATCTGGGCAGCACGCTGTCGAGATCTGTCAGCCTAGACGATGAGGTGGCAAGCAGAATAGCAAAGGCCAGCACAGCCTTTGGTAGAATGCGCTCGATGGTCTGGGCACGTCGTGGCATCAGCGTCAAGACCAAACTCAAAGTCTATCGTTCAACCATCATTCCAACCCTACTATACGCTTGCGAAAGCTGGACTGTATACTCTGGACATGCAAGGAGGATAAACCACTTCCACACAGGTTGCCTGAGGCGAATATTCCACATCCGATGGCAAGATCGTGTCACTGATATCGAGGTTCTCTCGAGGGCTAACATGCCCAGCATCCATGCACTGCTAGAAAAAGCACGACTAGGATGGGCCGGACACCTCGTCCGTATGTCAGACGAGCGGCTCCCAAAGAAGCTTCTCTACGGCGAGCTGAGAGAGGGATGGCGCGAGAGAGGGCGCCCAAAGAAATGTTTTAAAGACAGTCTGAAGGACTCACTAAAAAGTTGCCAGATTGACATCGACACCTGGGAATGTCTTGCGAAAAACAGATCTGACTGGAGAAGCGCAGTCAAATCGGGTGTAGCTGCCGGTGAAGATGACCGTGTTGTGAAAGCCCAGAACAGACGCGGAAATTCGGAGCAGCGGGAACACCATCCCCTTCTACAAACCTCGTGTGCCCCATATGTAGCAGATGTTTTCGTGCTCGCATTGGCCTGTTCAGCCACATGCGCACCCACACCCAACAGGGAAATCTGTGACAAGGATGATGTCGGTGGTCCTCATCGACAACGATGGACAGCTATTAATTAATACCACCCAGTGCCTAAGTGAAGTGAAGAGAAGTAATATTGATAAAGACAGAGGTATAAATTCAAATGTTAACACCAGGATTAACAAGGCCAAATTTGCTTTCAACTAACATCATCCAATATGGAACTTGGCAGCATTCTCCATGGAGAATAAAATGAGGCTGTTAATATGTATGATGTGTATGGTTGTAAAGCCAGGCCTGGTTTATGGCATGGAGACATGACATGTGACTACGGGTATCAATTCCAAACTTCAGATTTTTGTTAAGAAGTGTCTTCATGGCATACTTCGTGAAAGATGGCCAAAGTTAATGGCAAATACAGATCTGTGGGAAAGAAGGAAATTGGGGATGGATAGGACACATTCTCAGAAATTAACCAGACATCATAACCAGACATGTGTTGGATTGGAACCCACATGGAAAGAGACAAGTGGGAAGGCAAAGAACTGGCTACGAACAGCCAAGGAAAAATTCAGTTCAATCAGGGTCTCGTTGGCAGAACTCAAGAAGACAGCACAGAAGAAGTACAGAAGCTAATAATACGAGTATTTGCTATGTTGTTGAATGCCTGCAATGAGTGACTTTACTATTTTGTGCGTCCTGTATACTTTGCATGGCCAGACATTAGACTGCTCTTCCTCAGTTATTTCCTATTAAAAGATTTGTAAATAATACAAGTCTTTCCTATAAAGAGAGCTGCAAATAATACAGATCTTCAAAAATAAACATTACAAAACATGTAGTAGATCCCTTCTTCTTCTTCTGAAATAAATGAGATATTCACTCTTCTATGCCTGCGTCACAAACAGAGTACAGTTTGTAGATCTTTCTTAAAAACTCAGAAGACTACTCTGCTCTCAGGTTATCGACATGCATAAATGGCACGGTGTGCAATGCCATGAGTCAACCCTTGAGGGGCTAATAAAAGTTCTCCTAAGTTTGTTTTTTTGGTTTGGTCTCAATCTCCCGCTGGCAAGCCCTGAACAGTGCTTTACGAGTAACCGGGTGTAGTTTGGATAACAGTAATGCACTGTGTCACTAGTTTACAGCTTGACTGCGATATTTGCACCTTTCGGTTCGACACATCTGTCTTAAGCAGGTCCTCTAAGTAAATACTATAAGAGTAATATCTTATGTGATTAGTCAGAACTAACTTTGAAAAATATCTGTCAATCACACACCCATATTAAATTGAAATACATAATATATATCAGATCGCTGGGAGATGTAGTATTTAATGACAAAGAGAGACAAAAAGAACTGATTTAGAGAATGAGACAAGTTAATGAAGATACAATGCCCTTCAAGCCACATGAAACATTTAAGAATACCATTGAAACTTTCTACTTCATGTAATGGCACTATTGGAGAATAAAGGAAAGGAAAAATATTTGTAACAATAATTAACCCTTCTAATAGATACACAATATAATACAGAATAATGAAATGGAAAGAGGAATGTAAAAGCACAATTGAAAAAGAAATAACCTACCATTTTTAGACTCACAAATGACTTATTAATCCTTCTGTTTGAATCATTAGATATTTCACCATTGAGATGTATAGCTTCCCCTGGAACATAGCCTTGTCGTTCAATAGTGAATGTGGCTTTGATTGGTCTAGAGGCACAACACCAGCAACAGATAGTCTTCTTCTTGGTTGCTTGTAACCTGTTCTACAAACCAGACAAAAGATATAAGAAACAGCTTTAATTAATTTATTAATGCATGTGGGTATTTTTTTATTCTGGTGTCTATGGGAAAATGGCACGAGCGTTTATCTAGGGTACCGCAAAGAAAATTCAACATCTGGTGGAGTCGGATTCCTTGTCGCGCCCCACATTGTCCAAAAAGTTTCATTCATAAGCCATCATCTGGCATCCTTAGACGTTGTCATGATAAGTCGCTACAATGCCACCATCATACAAGCATACGCACTGGCAGCAGACAAAGCAGAACAGGACTACGCAGACTTTTACAACAGCCTATACAACGCTCTTTAAGAAAGCCGTAACTACCACAAAATCATCATTGGAGACTTTAATGTGCAGATGGGCACTCATCAACTTGACGAAACTTATGTGGGCTGCCATTCCAGTGAAATAAGGAACGAGGTTGGCGATAGGCTAGCAACGTTTTACAAAATTGACAATTTGACTGCAATAGTTTTTTTCAGAAATCACCTCACACAGGACCCAGCGGGCAAAACAAGCACGAACTCGATCATGTCCTAACAAACAGAAACATAGCAGCAGACGTCTCTATGGTGGCCTCTTTCTGCCCAGGCAGCGACCATTTCCTCCTCCGCACATTCTTTCACTTCAACACGCGCATTGACAAGCTGCAGAGGCAGAAATCATGCAGGGGATCTGAATCAATTCTCAGCCCAGCAGTGGCTGCCTCCCTGGCTGCTAGACTTCTAGCACCTGCCACAACGTAAATCGCATATCACCCACTACAGGAGCATTGCTGGAGAAGAGGCGCAATATGACTCGGTCCTCGGCCAACAACACAACTTTCAATACCCTTAGCATTCTCTGTCCCCAAAAAGTAAAAGATGACCATAAAGAATTCACCCGCAAACGTCTCCTCGCAGCGGCGGAGACTTGGCGAAGCATAAAACATGCCTCTCGAAGCATTGCCGAACACAGGCATGTCATTCCGTTTTAAAACAACAAGTGGGTCTCATTCTGAGTCAAGGCTGAGCATGGAATTGATTGTGAAAGAATATTACACAGAATAATTTAAATCATTATACCCCCCCCCCCCCCCCCCCCCCCAACAATCCCTCTTTCCTCTCCACCCATCCCTCCCCCAGATTTCCTGATCTCAGAAATCTGTCACGCTCGAGGATGGCCTAACGGCAGAGAATCTCAAAACCTGCTGACTACCACTGTACCAGGTTCTCATCAGCGCTCCTCAACCTATCTACACACAGGTAGAATACTGATGGCTTGGCGCAGTTCAAAAACGATCCTCCTACACAAAAAAGGAGACAAGGAAGACCTTGGCAACTACTGGCCAATCACGGTCCTCCCAGTCACCTACAAAATATTCATGAAATATGTCCTTGCTAGAATCCGCCCAACCCTAGACGTGGTGCCACCTTTATCGTCGATAAAGCCGATACTGGACAACATCCATAACCAGAGTCTGCGCACCTCTCTATTCAACTCCACAGCACTACCTGTAATGTGCTAAGCGGTGGAAACATAGACACTCGTGAAAGAGATGGAGTCCAAACCAAGCCTCCCTCGAGAGGCGCATGGTCGGTCTCACGCTTCATAGCCAGTGCACAAAAGGTCTTCACAACTCGGACATACGTCAATACGTCAATTGTCCCTCGTGGAAGATGCAGTTATTTGGGGGGGGGGGGGGGGGGGGGGGGGGGATTTGCCACACTGCAAAGAACGGACAATTGTTGGAGCACAGCAACAGCAATATGGTACCCTAGAGATAAGAAACGACCACCAACGAGTTGGACCGACTCCCTTGCATCTCTCAACAACATTTAAGGTGCCACAGATTGATGACTAATTATCCACTGGTCCACCATAGCCCAAGACAGAGACTGTTGGAAGAGAAGTTGGGACCCACAAAGGTGTAACCGTCGCTGAAGAACAGGTTGTCCAGTAATCTAGCGTCTATGGATGTCTATATCTTCACCATTTTCTGAATCTTATATTTGATTGTTTGTATCTCCACCGTTTCCTGAATATTATCTTTGATTGTTTTGTATCTCCACCGTTTCCTGAATCTTATCTTTGATTGTTTGTATCTCCACCATTTCCTCAATATTATCTTTGATTGTTTTGTATCTCCATTTCCTGAATCTTATCTTTGTTTGTTTTGTATCTCCACCATTTCCTGAATCTTATCTTTGATTGTTTTGTATCTCCACCATTTCCTGAATCTTATCTTTGATTTTTGTATCTCCCCCATTTCCTGAATCTTATCTTTGTTGTTTGTATCTTCTTTATTTTCTTAATTGTATCTTTAATTGATTATATCTGCTCCTTATTGTGAATATTGTCTGTCATTATTTGCATCACCACCATTTTCTGCCTGGCTGTATGTCAAAAAGACACAAAATAGGTCATATTTATATATATACTTATATGTGTATGGAGGAGCAGCTGGCCAAGTAGTTTGGATGTCGATCTTTGACTATGAGAATATGTGTTCAAAACCTTAGCACGGCATACATTGTGTTCTATTGGAGGAGCGCACGGCTTAAGGGTTGTGTATTTGGTTTACAATTTCCTTTGAACCAGGTTCACATCACAGCATGCACAGATTGACAGACTGGTCATGTTGTGGGTTATGTTATTTCATAATATAACCACTTTTTCCAGTTGACCAAGCTGTAACTGGGTATCTGGTAAAAGTCAGGGGAAAATTACCGAGCTGCAGCAGGAGCTAGAGAGTTTGTGTGTCATTGGCACTTTCAGCAATAAAAGGGACTGAGTATATATGGGGGTGCCCAGGTGTGATGAAGTCTGTTCTTTGAGCCGGTTTTTCTATTGGGGGTCAAATAAAAACTTATTCTGTAATGTATGTGGTGACTGCAAGGGCAAATTACCTTTATTTGTCAGCCCTATAATTATCCCAGTGGACCTCAGCAATGGGAATAAACCCTGATTATAGATTATAGATACAATATCTCTCTCTCTGTGCGTGTGTGAGAGAGAACCCCAGGATTTAGTGAAACATACTGGTGTGAGAGAGAGAGACACACACACGCATGCATGCACACACATTTTTACATACATACATACATACGTATATATATATATATATATATATATATATATATATATATATATATATATATATATATATATATATATATATCACTTACTGAACAGTCTGGCAGCTGGTTTAAATCCAAAATGCTGATAACAGTGAAAGCACGTTTAGTATTATAATCAAATCTCCAAGGTATGTCAATGGTGGCTTTGACAATGTATCTCACATGACCATCACCTTCCTCGAAGGAAGACGGAATATCTGCAGGAAGCTGGAAGTCAAATGGGAACTCATGTCTTCCAGATGATAACTCTATCGTTTTGCCACCTTGAACTGAAATGAAAATGCAAAATTAAAAAAGCTATTTATAATTTTATTGTTGAAAAAACATCACTACATAGTGTTGGGAAATGGTGCGCACCTAATGGATGGTGAACCCCATTTGCAATATTGATGTATAATAACTTGTCATTCTCTCTCAACATGTCATCCATATTACATATTTCCAGAATGTTTGGGCAGATCATCAGATGGTCATGTGTTGCTCCACAGTTGCAGATATTGCTCCTTGTTCACAACATTTTTTGTGTGTGCCTCATTCGACATCTCTTCATCAAATCAAGGAATGGTATTAAGATGATGAGCATTGCATGAGTTGTAGCTGTCAACGACCCATGACTGACTGCTAGCGTCAGGGCTGGTGAACCATAACTGCCAAGACCCTTCTACACCTCCACGAGCTGATCCTGGATAACAGGCTGCAACAGAGGAGACTGGCTAAGGAGAAGGAATCAAAGAGGGAATGCTAACCCAAACCTAAAAAAATGCCTGATGAAGTCGGATGTGTCGGACCGAAAGGTGCAAATATTGCAGTTAAGCGTGTAAACTACGACAACGCATTCCGTTCTCTTGACTACATTCTGCCACTTAAAGCCCTTTCCGGACTTGGTAGCGGGAGATTGAGAACGAACAAAGCCAAGCCAAATCAGGGAATGTTAATTAAAAGTCCCAATTCTGAGTGAAGTCAAATAGTAATACTTTCCTTACACATTTCATGAATTAGAATAACATATTTCAAGATGTTATTTCTGTACAGAAAAAACAAGACAATGTCACTATAAAAATATTGTTAATTAATAGAAACACTATGTTAAACTGAGATACTTACGCATGCCATACAGAACAGCAAATTGCTCAAAGTAATTTTCTGTAGCGCTATGAGTGTGGGTTACTGTTGATGTTGTGTTGTCACTATTTGTTACGGTTTCACTTTCAGTCCAGGAAACATTTGCTCTTCCCTCAAATAGTAATTTTATTCCTAAAAATGTTGAAATTTAATTGTCAAAATATAATATCTTATAGGCATAAAAAGGAGCACATTACTTATGCATTAAACATTTTTTTAATGATCCTGGGGAGGAGTCTGCCCTCCTACTAGGAATGCCAACTGGGATGGTGAATGACTGAATGACCTTTATATTTGGAAGCTAGCTGTCAATATCCAAAAAGAACCTTGAACAAGAAGAGGTGTCATGTGTGGAGGCCAAACAGAGGCAGACCCTCTACTATGCAGACACAACAGGTCAATCACCTATTTGTCTACATACTAGACTACAAGTATATACAGATATACTGTGATAGAAGGCATAAGCGGAGATTCAGCGGTGTTGAGGTAAGTTGTTCGCCTCGGGTGCTGGAGGTCGCTGGTTGGAATCTCGGTGGAGACCGAGATTTTTTCATGTGTAACTTCTAAAAAAAATTCCTCTGGGTAGAGAGATCGTCGGACTACCGTGTTCAATGTTGAGCACGTTAAAATCCCTTGGAAATCAGAAAAAGAAGGATTAAGAATCGCTGCCTGAACAAAATTCTAAATTCTAAAAATCTACCCCAAAATTATTTGTGCCTTCCCACAGGTGGTTTATTAAGAGCAACATAGATGGCACCTAACTGGCTGCGGGTCTATGTAGCTCTAGTGTTTGAGTCTATTAAGATGGACTCACACATCGATTAAACCACCCTCCAAGAAACTGGTTATATACAGACTCTGCAAAGTCTTCTAAACCAGTATAAAGACAAGTTAAATTAAGTTAAAGCAAGTGTGTTAAACCTTTCAGAGACACTTTCCTTAATTTTTGGAAACCCCAGGAGCCGAGTTAGAAACAAAACTGCTAATACACACATGTAATCATATTATGATAAGTATACATTTATATTCTGAATAAACAAAATAATATGTTAACTGTACCAATTTTGTTCATCTCATTTAATACACAATACCAACATTTACAAAACCCTACAGTAAGTGCCTGCTTGGACTAAACATTGTAAGTAATTGATGGACCAGATTAAACACCTTAGAGGGGCATATGTTGGTAACCCCTGGCATGAAAAAAATTAATCGGGAATGGGTGACATTTTGTGTTGGACCAAGGAACATCATACAATTCTGAGAGATTGAGCTGTGCAAATAAATATACTGGATATTCAATATATGTTCCAAGTCTTGTTTTTTTGGGGTGTATGAAGCAATATCAAAGTAAGCAGTAAAGACAACAATAAAAAACATTATGTACATTCAGAAACTAAGTAGTGTGTAAAATAAAAGTAATGACCCGTTTCACGCAATATGACATATGGCAAATATGGTGTTAGACCAATATTATTTGGTGACCCACAGCACATAGCGGGTGATGTGGTCGGCATCACGCTGGCCACCTTTACTTCACAGATTTTTTCTGGTACCCAATTTCTTTGGCTGGGTCAATCACCAGAGCCGGTTTGCGATCGGAAATAAATCCTGCACCTACTGGGGATTGAATCCTGATCACATGGCTGGGAAGCCAGTACACTAACCACTGCGATACCACAGCTCCGTATAGTATGTGGGAGCCTGAAATTTGTATTTTGGAATAAAATTAAACAAAGGTAACAGAGCAATAAATAAGTAAAGCAAAAGATCTAAATGAGTTTAAACAACATTTAACTACCTGGCATCAGACACTTATTATGCATGATTGAAGACCAGCACTGCAGATATGTGAAGTATACATATTAAAAATGAAGAGCTATAGATATTACATACCTGTCATCTTTATGGTCTGATTAAGTTCAACAGTAACATGACCTTGCAAGACTGAACCAGCATAATACACACCATTCGTGTTGGCAAACGAAATGTCAAATAATTTAAGCTTTCCCATCTTTTATGTGTTTACTAAAAATGGAAGATAATACAAAACATGTCACAAATTTGTTTAAATCAAGATGTAGAAGTCAATTACTTTATGAATTTTTTGAGGCTATACTGAAATTGGATGCAAATAGGTAACGGCTGTGCTTTTTTTTTTCTATACAAAAGTTGAGAATACTGTTGTGTTTTTTTTGTTTGTTTTTTTTTTTTAAAGGAACCTCTACACCTCACGGTAGTAGAGGAGCGACTAAGTAAGTAAGTAAGTTTTTTAAAGGAATATATTTTAATGCTGTTTTGTGAGCTTCAAAATAATTTAAAATTTAAACTGTTGCAAAGTTGATAAAAACAAAAGGGGACAGTGTGGGCTAGTGATTAAGTGACATGACTCACAAGCCGAAGGTGCTGGGTTCGATCCCCATCACAGCACCAGCCGCTACCTCTAGGAAGCAAACCCTTAGAAAATACATGACGAAGTTGGGTGCACTGGGCCGAAAGGCGCAAAATAACAACCTTAGTGCAACACACACTGCCTTGGGGAATAGAAAAATAAGGCGAACGCCAAAAAAAAAACAACAAAAAACAACAAACAAGATAAAAACAAATTAAACTCAATTTTAAACAATGCAATGACACATAGTTTCACTGCGCACCCGCAGAAAGAAAAAAAGCACTGGGTGTAAGATATTCTCAAAGCAGATACTGCCACTAGGGATTAAGTGCTAGAACTGTTTGTCCAAGGCAGGGTGACTCATTTCCTTCCTTGCTGCCTAGTCTTCCCTAACTGTGAGTCAGGTAGTGATTTATTGTTCGGCAGACGGGAATGAAATACAACCAGGGAGTGAGTCTGCTCCCTTATCTGTTACAGTTTTGAGGTAAAAAGACTGCCACCCAGACATAAATGTCACGATCACTCTTGGCAAGGATTGTAGACTGACACAATGGGAAGCAGATCTTTATTAAGCTGGCCAATGATAATGTTGGAGAATATGACACTACTATTGTCTATGAGTCTTTCCCATGTGATGAAAGAAATCAAGGTCATCATCCAGTAGATAAGAACTTACCTGAAAACCCCAAAAATATGATCCAACTTTCCTCTTCATGTACATACTCAATAAAAATGAACCTAGTCTTTATAATAAGGAAACTTTTTTATAATTTCAGCAGACTACAGCTCTCTTTGACTCCAAGAAGGTCTTAATCACTGCTCCTTTAAATGTCTGATCAGGATAGCCCATGTCAAACAATATGGCATGGTTTTTACTTTCTTTTTTTTTCACCACGTATTTTATAAACTAAAAGAACTTATAGTTACTATTCTTTACTTTAAATTCTCAAATTTATTCTTCTTAACTACATTCAGTGATTTCAGTGGCACTTTGACATTCAAGCTCTTTAGGTGATTCAATCATACATTGGGGATCAAGATGCTGAGCAGCGCATTAGCTGCAGTGGTCAGCGACCCATAGTTGACTGCTAGCGTCAGGGCCAGCGAACCAGAGCTGCCAAGACCCTTCTTCAGCTCCACGCGGTGATCCTAGATAACAGGCTGCAGCAGGGCAGACTGGCTAAGGAGAAGGGATCGATGAGGGAATGCTAACCTGGTACTCAAAAAATGCTTGCTGAAGTCGGATGTGTTGGACCGAAAGGTGCAAGTATCACAGTCAAGCTGTAAACTACGATACAACGCATTCCGTTCTCTGGACTACATTCTGCTACTTAAGCCCTTTCAGGGTTTAGTAGCGGGAGATTGAGAACAAACGAAGCCAAGCCAAGCATACATCGTACCCACTAGCACCAATGATTGTTGCCAGTAACCAATGAGCTATTTGTACTGCATTTTTTAACTACTTAGTCTACTACAAGAAGATCTCCTTCATTGCCATTCTCGCCACCTTCCCCTCACGGTTGGTAGAACTAATAGAAGTCTAACACAGGTATAAGACACATGAGTATAAAAAATATGTGACTACTAGTACTATATATAATATACATATATACTTAGTATGATGAGTGAGTATGATATGAAGAATAGACCGCGGGCCTTGGCGTAGTAAATCGAGCATAACCTTGTGAGGCCCTTCCCTTCCATTGCTTGCACTTTGGTTGTGTTTGACCACTCAGCACTGAGATTAGTGAGATCACCTTAACTATCAATATCATAGGTACATAGTTGGATAGAAACGTGCCTCCGCCAATTAAATATACTATATATAGAGAGATATATAACATAGTATATTATACAGATATTTCTAACTTCAAGCTAATACTCAGTTAAAGTAACACGTCAGAAATAACTAAAACTAAAAAACAAAACCTTGATTTTTTAAACAACTCTCAAAATATAAAATTAAAATAATACAGAAAATAATCAAATAAGTGGACTACAAGCTCGTGTTGCCTATTTTTATTATGTTACAGATTAAAGATTTATTTAATTGAATTATAATAACTTATAACACTCATAAACATGATTAACACAAAGTTACACTTACCAAATACAAACAATGCAGTGTTAACAGGATCAACGGTCTGACTGGGTCACAGTAGAGTGGCCGTGGGAGTGGCTGGGTGCAGAACCTGATAAGTGATAGTCTACGTGCAAGCTTTTAAAGCTCCTGTTTAATTATCAATGTTGTTTATACTCTACTGTAGACTGTAGTTAATATCCTTAAATAAAAAAATTACAATGTGTATAACTAGTATAAGACATATTTATAACATAGGGAAATACGAAAGGACCGTAAAGCATGGGGGTAAAGCGACTTCCTACAGATGGTCTATTTAAATCTTGCGTAGAACAAACTCCGGAAATGCACATGATTGTGGTCACACGAGTCCATTGTATTTGCACAGCACCGAGTCACCCAAAATCACTAGATTTTGAAACAATAGATTTTAAATTTGTATTTTCTTTTCTCCAGGAGCAATAAGTCAATGGTTTTTAACATTTTCGTTACAGTAGACCCCCTCTAAATATCTTTTGTTGCCGCGTACACCAAAAATATTCCGAATATGATAAGGCTTGACTTCGTTCGTTCTCAATCTCCCGCTATCAAACCCTGAAAAGGGCTTAAGTAGCAGAATGTAGTACAGAGAACGGTACGGAATGCCTTGTGTCGTAGTTTACAGCTTGACTGCGATATTTGCACTTTTCGGTCCAACACGTCCAAATTCAGCAAGCATATTTTGAGTACCGGGTTAGCATTCCCTCTTCGATTCTTTCTCCTTAGCCAGTCTGCTCTGTTGCAGCCTGGTATCCAGAATCACCGCGTGGAGGTGTAGAAGGGTCTTGGCAGCTCTGGTTCGCTGGCCCTGACGCTAGCAGACAGCTATGGGTCGCTGACCGCTGCTGCTCATGTGCTGCTCAGCATCTTGATCCCAAATATTATAATATATTATAGTAACGTAACCTATATAACTTATTTAGTTTTCCTTGCTGACTTTTTTTTCACAATGTCATTTCAAAAATACAAATACATACTTAAGCTTTATTTACTAACAGAAAATGGTACAACTTGTATATGTTGTGTATGAATTGATATTCTATCAGTGATGGCTAATTTTGAGAACTTCATACATGCACGAAACGTTATATATTATGGGAACTTCAAACTTAGAATTTTTTTTTACATCATCATGTAGCATGTCCTTTGTAGAACGTCGCTCCCATCACAGTCTGTCTGAAAGAAACTCGTTCCCTTGCCAAAACTCCAGCTTCAGCCACTGTCATACTCAGGCACTCCTGGATATCTTGGTGCCATCGTCTTCTTGGTCTACCCCTTCCTCTTTTGCCTGGCACCATACCTTCCATCACCGTCCTCTCAAGACCGTTGTGTCTCTTGATGTGACCAAAGTATTTGCATTTTCTAGCCAAAATGGAATTGATAAACCAGTTCTCCTCTATGCTCAACTCTTGCCGAATGTCTACATTTGTTCTTTTCTCTGTCCAGGGTATTCTGAGGATCTTTCTGTAACATTTTGACTCGAAGGATTCGATTCTTTGTCTAGAAGTTTTGGTAATCGTCCATGCTTCACAGCCATAAGCTGCCACAGGAAAAACACAGGCTCTCAAGACTTTTACTTTTATCGTTTTGTTGGTGCCCTGCCATAATTTCTTCAGGCTGTTCAGTCTCTGCATTGCCATAGCTAGTCTTCTTCTGATTTCTTTCGAGCAGTCACCATTTTTGTCGATTCTGGAGCCCAGATATTCAAAATGTGTAACCTGATCTATTTCCTCACCACCCACTGTAAATGTATGCTGACATTGTGTTTTATCAGTGGTCATTATCTTTGTTTTGTTTATGTTTATGAACAGATTTTGATCTTTACTATGTCCATTAACGGCTGAAAGTAGCTGATCTAGCCCTTCCGCACTTCTTGATAGTATCACTGTGTCATCTGCATATCGTAACTCTGGAATCTCGTACCCCCCAATCGTAAATGGGTCGAAACTTTCAATGTTCTCATCTTCTCGCACATTTCTCATTATACATTCCGCATATATGTTGTACAGATAAGGTGAGAGTATACATCCCTGTCGGACTCCCTTTTGTACTGCAAACCAATCTGATGTTTGCCCAGATACTCGGACAGCGGCTTGTTGATCTTGGTATAATGTTTCAATGAGATGGACTATATGCAAAGGAAACCCCATTTCCTTCATGATTCTCCACAGATTTTGATGTTTTACCGTGTCGAAGGCCTTAGTGTAATCAATGAAACATGTGTACAGGTCTACATTAAACTCTCTACATTTTTCATAGATATTCCTTAAATTGAATATGTGGTCCCGGGTCCCTCTGTCTTTCCTAAAACCTGCCTGGACTACGTGAATTTCAGATTCAAACCTTTTCTCTATCCTTCTTAATAGGATTCGCAGGAGTATCTTGCTAGCATGGCTGATCAGTGCGATAGTTCGATAGTTCGTGCACAGCTTCAGGTTGCCTTTTTTGGGGATAAGAATATAAATTGATTTCTTCCATGCTTCTGGCCACTCTGCACTGTGCCATATCTGTTTACACAGCTTGTGGTAGACTCGAGCACATGCCTCTCCTCCTGCTTGTATTAGCTCTGCTGGGATATCATCGCATCCTGTGGACTTTCCCTTTTTCAGGCTTTTAATTGCAGAGCGTACTTCTTCCAATGTTGGTTCAGGTTCTTTCTCATCCTTTGGTAGGATTGTAACTGAGCGCTTTGTGCTGTCTCCATACATGGTTCTGCAGTACTCTCTCCATCTATTCAGTATGTCTTTGGTTTCTGTTAGTGTGTTATCCTCTTCGTCATTTATGACATGTGGAACCGGACGGAATTCCCTTGTCAGTGTTCTTATTGCTTTGAATGCATCTCTTTCTTTGCCTTGTTGTTGTAGGTTTTCTATATCCTTACATGTTTCTACTATGTATCTTCTTTTATCTTTTTTTTTACAATAAACGTAAATTACTATTTATCTAATTTTTTTTTTTTTAAATATAAAGACACAAAGTAGTTCTGTTTGATAGCCCATTAAATACTGCACATTTGTATATGAGATAAATTTATGTAATGTTTAAAATAAGAAAATTATGATATGTAACTCTGAGCTAAAAAAAATAATAAATAATGATGAAACATACGGTGTAAGAACGTAGTTTTAGTGTCGGAATACTAAGAGTTAAATCTGTCTAGATGCATTACAATGTTTTCTTTGATTACTGACTCTAACAATTTACAGACTATGCTCGTTAATCTCACCGGTCTGTAATTTGATGAATTTGATTTCTTTCCTATTTGAATAAGTGGATCACTACTGCATCTTTCCAATCTCTTGGAACAATCAATCCCTTTTGCAAGTGATTAAGAACATAATATAGCCAATGGTTTTGCTAGTTGGTCTTTAATTTCTAATAACATTTTTGGATGGATACCATCTTGACCTGGACATGTATCCACTTTTAATCCTTCCAATTAAACAAACACAAAATTTCCTCCGCAATATAGATTGATTTTAATCCCACTATATCCATTTCACATTTGAAAATATTTATAGGCTCTGGGATCTTGGAGCAGTCTTCTTTTGTGTACACTGTGGCAAAGTATTAATTTAGTAGATTAGCTGCCTACCTATTTTCTCTTATTATTTTACCTGTGTTATCTATTAGAGAGCATACCTTGTCTTTCGTTCTATGTTTATTTCTAACTTAAGAAAACAAGCTTTTACTTTCAGTCTTGATCCTTTTAGCAAGTTCTTTTTCGAAGTCTATTTTTGCTGCTTTATTCACTTTCTGAGCAATGTTTTGCTTGTCCAAATATTTTGTATATGCTTCTTTCGATTTACCTGCCTTTATATATTTTTTCTATGCTTTATTTTTAGCTCTTCTACATTTAACTACAAATCTAGTTATACACTTGTTATGCTTGGTGTTTGCCTCCCTACATGGAACACATTCCACATTTAGTTGTTCTAAAACTGTTTTGGAACTCTCCCACTCTTGTTCAACATCTGTACTTCTGACAATATTTTTCCAGATTATGTGTTTGACTGTCTCTTTCCTCTTCTAAACATCTGTCTTAGAGTAGTAGTATGCTCGCGAGTTTATATGTACATCTCTCCTTGCTATAAGATCCCAACGGATGATCTGATGGTTGCTTAAGCCAAACAGTTCCCCAACGATAACGTTTTCAATCATATTTTTCTCTGTAGTAAATATTAGGTCGAGTTAGTTTTTACCTCTGGTAGCTTCCTTCAAATGCTAAATTTAAAAAAATGTTCAAAGCTCTCTGCGATAGTCCCGGGAAATGTGTAAGTGAGCTGAGAAATTTACAAGTGACAGTTGCTTGAACTGTAATTTTAGAGCACCACCCATGGAATGTATACGAGCTTGTCTTTCTCATTGCAGTAAGTAGTTTATGCCAATCTGCTACGTCACACACAAAAATACATATTTCTAATCCAGTTTTTGCTTTCATCAAGAACAGGAAAATATTCTCGGAAACTATGTTACAAATCATTCAAATGTCGTGCCATAAATGGCTTGGCTTCGTTCGTTCTCAATCTCCCGCTACTAAACCCTGAAAGGGCTTAAGTAGCAGAATGTAGTCCAGAGAACGAAATGCGTTGTGTGGTAGTTTACAGCTTGACTGCGATATTTGCACCTTTCGGTCCAACACATCCGACTTAGCAAGCATTTTTTTTAGTACCGGGTTAGCATTCCCTCTTTGCTTCCTTCTTCTTAGCCAGTCTGCCCTGCTGCAGCCTGTTATCCAGGATCACCGCATGGAGGTGCAGAAGGGTCTTGGCAGCTTTGGTTCGCTGGCCCTGACGCTAGCAGTCAGCTATGGGTCGCTGACCACTGCAGCTCATGCACTGTTCAGCATTTTGATCCCTGCTATAAGTGATTTGTCATCTGTTTCGTTGGTGGAACCAAGAATATTTGTGACGTTTGGAAATGTTTCGTGTTTACAATACAATAGACGTTGATGCAACAATTCTAACTTTTTAATCTTTTATTCGATCTTGTCTTCAACTTAAAAACTGTAACTTTTTCTCCTTGAAGATTTAAAGCCATGCATATAACTTAACTTCTTTTATCATACTGCTCTTGCAATGAGGCGTTGCAGAGAGACGGGATGCGCAGATTTCTTGCTATCGTCAGGTGTGAAACTTGTGCTATCCTTAAGGGTAACTTCCTGATTGTGTCGGAATAACCCCCGATCCACCAACGTCAAGGGTGGAGATTTGCACGACCAGAGACCTGCATAAAATATGCTCTCGCTACAGGCTGGTCAAAATGCATTCTGACTAAATGACCAAACCACTGGATTTGTTGTGCGTAAATGTAGGCACTAAATGGGGTTGTCCCCACTGTCTGCCTCAGCGTGGTGTTGCGGATTCGGTCACGAATTGTCTTTCAGGCTGCACTTAACTTAATTAACTTAACTTAACGTCTTTATACTGGTTTAGAAGACTCAGCAGCGTGTCTCACAGCTCTTATGTGTTTTTAGTAAGGACCAAGATTAAAAATGGTAACAAAAAGTATGATCAAACAGTGCATTTATCAGTCTCATCTTAGTTGAAAGCAGCGCTCAAGTTTGTTTCAAAATCGATGTAATTTGATGTTGGTCACATTTCGCCTACTGAACTCTATGTGTGATCTCTCTGTCCACTCTGCCGTCATCAGTGAACATACTACCGAGGAATATGAACTCCCTTACTTTTTTGATACTTTTGTCACTGCTGTGGAAACTTGTCTATATGTTTTCATACAATATCATCATAGTCTCGGTCTTGTCTGTGTTTATCTTCATGTCATATTCGTCACAAGCAAAAATGAGACAGGTTAGGTGGTGTTGTAAGTCTTCTCTATTTTGATAAAGGATGACCTGATCATCAGCAAACAATAGTTCATTTAGGGACTTCTTATGAATTTTACTAACTAGGAAAAACCTGTAAAATTATTTCTGATGTGAAATTGCTGGAATATGAAGAATTTTCTTACATCTCTCAATACTCAAAACGTTGCCATGTCATAGCCAACCAAGTTCATAGTGTAATAAAAGTTTATAGTGTTCACTCAATTTCTTTACAAAACTGCCAAAAAAGTATTGAATTTAGTGATTTCCTTTTTATAAAATTGACAATTTTTATGGAATCATTCAAGGTCTGTTTTAGTTTTTCTTGTATCTTTTTAGCAACTAATGTTTCCCTATCTTTACATCATAGCAATTGTGCCAAGTCACTGACAATATCGTTTTCCTGATTCGTGCTATTTCCAGCGCATTTCAATCAATTCATACCTTGATATGTGATAAATTCGTTTAAGATGTTAAATACTTCTTCAGCCACAGTGTGCACAAAAGAGGAGTGGAAAAATAAGTCTTAACTTACTTAGTTAACATCTTATACCATGTGAATATGTAGTAACATAACACACACTGAGGTAGTTGATTATCTTCTTAGCCTGTCCACGTAAAGCCAGTTGATATATATGATTAGCTATAATGAGGACGCTGTTTAAGATGGCTGGGATGGCTTCATTTTGCGTTGAACAGGATGCACTGCCATTATTGTTATCAGTTCTTTTGTGTTTCAAATTCAGCCAGCTGTCTGGGGTTCAGTCAAAATGTATTTTTAGCTAAATTGAGCCAGCTGTCTGGGGTTCAGTCAAAATGTATTTTTAGCTAAATTCAGCCAGCTGTCTGGGGTTCAGTCAAAATGTATTTTTAGCTAAATTGAGCCAGCTGTCTGGGGTTCAGTCAAAATGTATTTTTAGCTAAATTCAGCCAGCAGTCTGGGGTTCAGTGAAAATGTATTTTTAGCTAAATTCAGCCAGCTGTCTGGGGTTCAATCAAAATGTATTTTTAGCTAAATTCAGCCATCTGCCTGGGGTTCAGTGAAAATGTATTTTTAGCTAAATTCAGCCAGCTGTCTGGGGTTCAGTGAAAATGTATTTTTAGCTAAATTCAGCCAGCTGTCTGGCGTTCAGTGAAAATGTATTTTTAGCTAAATTCAGGTAGCTGTCTGGGGTTCAGTGAAAATGTATTTTTAGCTAAATTGAGCCAGCTGTCTGGGGTTCAGTGAAAATGTATTTTTAGCTAAATTCAGCCAGCTATCTGGGGTTCAGTGAAAATGTATTTTTAGCTAAATTCAGCCAGCTGTCTGGGGTTCAGTCAAAATGTATTTTTAGCTAAATTGAGCCAGCTGTCTGGGGTTCAGTCAAAATGTATTTTTAGCTAAATTGAGCCAGCTGTCTGGGGTTCAGTCAAAATGTATTTTTAGCTAAATTCAGCCAGCTGTCTGGGGTTCAGTGAAAATGTATTTTTAGCTAAATTCAGCCAGCTGTCTGGGGTTCAGTGAAAATGTATTTTTAGCTAAATTCAGCCAGCTGTCTGGGGTTCAGTGAAAATGTATTTTTAGTTAAATTCAGCCAGCTGTATGGGGTTCAGTCAAAATGTATTTTTAGCTAAATTCAGCCAGCAGTCTGGGGTTCAGTGAAAATGTATTTTTAGGTAAATTCAGCCAGCTGTCTGGGGTTCAGTCAAAATGTATTTTTAGCTAAATTCAGCCAGCTGTCTGGGGTTCAGTGAAAATGTATTTTTAGCTAAATTCAGCCAGCTGTCTGGCGTTCAGTGAAAATGTATTTTTAGCTAAATTCAGCTAGCTGTCTGGGGTTCAGTGAAAATGTATTTTTAGCTAAATTGAGCCAGCTGTCTGGGGTTCAGTGAAAATGTATTTTTAGCTAAATTCAGCCAGCTATCTGGGGTTCAGTGAAAATGTATTTTTAGCTAAATTCAGCCAGCTGTCTGGGGTTCAGTCAAAATATATTTTTAGCTAAATTCAGCCAGCTGTCTGGGGTTCAGTGAAAATGTATTTTTAGCTAAATTCAGCCAGCTGTCTGGGGTTCAGTGAAAATGTATTTTTAGCTAAATTCAGCCATCTGCCTGGGGTTCAGTGAAAATGTATTTTTAGCTAAATTCAGCCAGCTGTCTGGGGTTCAGTGAAAATGTATTTTTAGCTAAATTCAGCCAGCTGTCTGGCGTTCAGTGAAAATGTATTTTTAGCTAAATTCAGCTAGCTGTCTGGGGTTCAGTGAAAATGTATTTTTAGCTAAATTGAGCCAGCTGTCTGGGGCTCAGTGAAAATGTATTTTTAGCTAAATTCAGCCAGCTATCTGGGGTTCAGTGAAAATGTATTTTTAGCTAAATTCAGCCAGCTGTCTGGGGTTCAGTGAAAATGTATTTTTAGCTAAATTCAGCCAGCTGTCTGGGGTTTAGTGAAAATGTATTTTTAGTTAAATTCAGCCAGCTGTCTGGGGTTCAGTCAAAATGTATTTTTAGCTAAATTCAGCCAGCAGTCTGTGGTTCAGTGAAAATGTATTTTTAGCTAAACTCAGCCAGCTGTCTGGGGTTCAGTCAAAATGTATTTTTAGCTAAATTCAGCCAGCTGTCTGGGGTTCAGTGAAAATGTATTTTTAGCTAAATTCAGCCAGCTGTCTGGCGTTCAGTGAAAATGTATTTTTAGCTAAATTGAGCTAGCTGTCTGGGGTTCAGTGAAAATGTATTTTTAGCTAAATTGAGCCAGCTGTCTGGGGTTCAGTGAAAATGTATTTTTAGCTAAATTGAGCCAGCTATCTGGGGTTCAGTGAAAATGTATTTTTAGCTAAATTCAGCCAGCTGTCTGGGGTTCAGTCAAAATATATTTTTAGCTAAATTCAGCCAGCTGTCTGGGGTTCAGTGAAAATGTATTTTTAGCTAAATTCAGCTAGCTGTCTGGGGTTCAGTGAAAATGTATTTTTAGCTAAATTCAGCTAGCTGTCTGGGGTTCAGTGAAAATGTATTTTTAGCTAAATTCAGCCAGCTGTCTGGGGTTCAGTCAAAATGTATTTTTAGCTAAATTCAGCTAGCTGTATTGCGTTCAGTGAAAATGTATTTTTAGCTAAATTCAGCTAGCTGTCTGGGGTTCAGTGAAAATGTATTTTTAGCTAAATTGAGCCAGCTGTCTGGGGTTCAGTGAAAATGTATTTTTAGCTAAATTGAGCCAGCTATCTGGGGTTCAGTGAAAATGTATTTTTAGCTAAATTCAGCCAGCTGTCTGGGGTTCAGTGAACATGTATTTTTAGCTAAATTCAGCCAGCTGTCTGGGGTTTAGTGAAAATGTATTTTTAGTTAAATTCAGCCAGCTGTCTGGGGTTCAGTCAAAATGTATTTTTAGCTAAATTCAGCCAGCAGTCTGTGGTTCAGTGAAAATGTATTTTTAGCTAAACTCAGCCAGCTGTCTGGGGTTCAGTCAAAATGTATTTTTAGCTAAATTCAGCCAGCTGTCTGGGGTTCAGTGAAAATGTATTTTTAGCTAAATTCAGCCAGCTGTCTGGCGTTCAGTGAAAATGTATTTTTAGCTAAATTGAGCTAGCTGTCTGGGGTTCAGTGAAAATGTATTTTTAGCTAAATTGAGCCAGCTGTCTGGGGTTCAGTGAAAATGTATTTTTAGCTAAATTCAGCCAGCTGTCTGGGGTTCAGTCAAAATGTATTTTTAGCTAAATTCATCCAGCTGTCTGGGGTTAAGTGAAAAAATATTTTTAGCTAAATTCAGCTAGCTGTCTGGGGTTCAGTGAAAATGTATTTTTAGCTAAATTGAGCCAGCTGTCTTGGGTTCAGTCAAAATGTATTTTTAGCTAAATTCAGCCAGCAGTCTGGGGTTCAGTGAAAATGTGTTTTTAGCTAAATTCAGCCAGCTGTCTGGGGTTCAATCAAAATGTATTTTTAGCTAAATTCAGCACAAAGTTATTTACTCTATACTTTCCAAGATAACCTCTACACCTCACGGTAGAAGACGAGCGAGAGTACTTTCCAAGATCGTATTACCAACTTCTTTTTTCTATCGATCTAGAACACGATCAATCAAGCTCTGGCTCCAATTTTTCTGACTACGGAAAACTTGTATCTATCTTCAGGTCGCGCATTTTGACTCTGTCTGGACCACATCCTTTGATGTTTGACTCAGTGGTGATGTTTTCAGAAGTCTGTAATCACGGACAACAGTCCTGGTGTGATATCCGACCACATGCTTTACCCGCTCAAATTCCTACCAGAACGTCTGTTTTATCAGCAATTCGGTCTAAATTAAATTCTGCTGTATTTATTCTTGTTCCTGTCTTTCAATTTTTTAAAAATATATTTATATTTATCTTTTGATTTTAAATATGAAAGCTCATAACATTTGTCAAGCCTTTGTGCACCCCGATCCACCCACCCGCTTCCCTGGAGAACTTCCCGGACCCTCAAGAGGACTTCGCGGACCCCTCGAGAGGACCACAGGTTTAGAGCCGCTGCCATAAGTGGCGAACGCAATACTCGTCTGCGGGGAAATATTGCAAATCGTGTCTTGAACAAACAAGTTAGTTCATTTTCAAGTGTGGCGAATACAATAAAATGCAATTCATTTCACGACCAGTGGAGTTTCCAGTATTTCCGCACTTCATGTGTTCTCTGTTGATTTTTATCTTGTCCATTCAGTGTGCGTTTTATTATTATTATTTTTATTATTATTATTATGTGTATCACTGTAAGTAATAAACAGGCTGCATAGTTATTTATTCTGTTTAGTATACGGACAATACTTAACATAACTTACTTAACGTCTTTATACTGGTTTAGAAGACTTTGCAGAGTCTGTATACAGCCAATTTCGTTTACTTCACTTGATCTAAAAATAACTATACGCATCCAATTTATTCTTGAATGCATTAATTAACCCTGCTTCCACTATTTCCGTGGCAATGCATTCCAAGCATTCACTCCTCTGGATACAACAATTTGTTCATAGTATATAATCTAGTATCAAATATGTCGTGGTATAATCAAAAGTACTGTGATTGAGACGGACGTACGTGTTGCCGAATACCAAACACTAACATAAAATAACTGTAAACTAATCACCGATTATACTTTTGAATAATACTAACAATTACCAAAATACAATACGTCAGAGATTCCCAATATTTTATAGATTGTGAAGCACCTGAGGTCAATAATACATCGCCGCAGTCTTCTATTCCCAGCCAATTGAGTTCAATTTTTTTTTAAAATAAATACGCGCAATAACCTAGTGTGGACCCACACTCGACCAGGTTGCGGAACCACTGCGATTGCGCAATATGATGCGAGTGAAATATTTTGGCAGTCCCAACCTTCGATCTACAGTTCATGAATGGGTCTATACAAATAAACCGGAAAGTTGCTCACAAAACCGACTTCATTACATCAGGACGGCCCATATGTTCTGGGCTCCTTTCATTACTGAAAGCGTCCACGACAGAGCATGAACTACGTAGGCTCGGTGGCGGCTCAAAAATTTCCCACGGACTTCGGCAGGTTGGGCTTGGCTTGATAAAATAGCAGCTAAACGGTTACGTTACATATATCAACATACAATACACTGGTTAGCAATAGTCACGTCACACAGGGGTACTCAATATATATTGTGCTTCTACCAAAAGTGAGGTGTGAAAATGCTCCTATACATTCTATTGATGCTGCTGGCATTCGGGAAGGACAGGAGGTTGTGTTTTGAAAAACATCATTTTCGTTTTTTGACAAACGGTTATTGTTGCTGAATCTCCACGATGGCTAACTTTATTCTTGTGTGTGCTCTAAAAAGGGCGTTAGCTTGCGAGTTGCACTAACTTTTCCAGCGGGGTAATGAAGGTGGACCAGAGTACTCCCGGCAGTTGTGCCATGTTTGGCATCATCTGCGTGATGCTCACTACTACAGGGATGATGTAGATCTCCACCTCGTTAACCATGTCTGTTTCCAAGGAGAACTGCATGGAAGTGAGATGGGGTCTTGGTCAATATATTTTACCTGACCCTAACTAACATGTCCGATCAGTATGATTTGTCTGACCAGACGTTATTCTCTTCTCCCCTCCAAGCGGTTAAGTATTTGTAGTGTAAAGTGCATATGTACACGTGACACGGTTTCGCCTTTACTTAATTTTTGTCATTGTGTAAAATTGTTTTTGGATAAATTGGTATGTTTGAGAACTAGAGATGAAGCGTCACCAAGTATTAATATTTTTTTGTAAAGGGGTTAAATAGGTGTGTGTGCTGTCCCATGACCTATATACACAGACAATATTGTTCAATGAAATAAAAGAAATGCCTGGATTGAATATGAAGGACGAAGTATCAATAATATCAGATATTCTGATGATTCGGTGTTTATGGCAGAGGATTCGGTACATAAAAAAGACTAAAGTTATGTGGTTCACCAAAATGAAAGAAAGTTCATAAGTTGACCTAACATAAATGGAGAAATTCTGAAACAAGTGTCAAGTTAGCTATACCTTGGTCAGCTAATACAGGGAATGGCAAATGCGGAAGAGCGATCATTAAGATCATTGTTAACTCGATTTCGTAGTCCAATCTTTTTGACACATTTTGAACAGCAATGGCTGTAACGATCAGCGAACGAAAGCTGGTTGCTAGCGTCAGGGCCAGCAACCAAGTGCTGCCAAGACTTTTCTCCACTTCTACGTGGTGATCCTGGATAACAGACTGCAATCGCGCAGACTGGTTAAGGAGAGGGGATCGAAGAGGAAAGGCTAACCTGGTACAGCAGACTGGCTAAGGAGAAGGGATCGAAGAGGGAAGGCTAACCTGGTATAGCAGGCTGGCTAAGGAGAAGGGATCGAAGAGGGAAGGCTAACCTGGTACAGCAGACTGGCTAAGGAGAAGGGATCGAAGAGGGAAGGCTAACCTGGTACAGCAGACTGGCCAAGGAGAAGGGATCGAAGAGGGAAGGGTAACCTGGTACAGCAGACTGGCTAAGGAGAAGGGATCAAAGAGGGAAGGGTAACCTGGTACAGCAGACTGGCTAAGGAGAAGGGATCGAAGAGGGAAGGGTAACCCGGTACAGCAGACTGGTTAAGGAGAAGGGATCGAAGAGGGAAGGCTAACATGGTACCCAGACCGGCTAAGGAGAAGGGATCGAAGAGGGAAGGCTAACCCAGTAATCAAAAATGCTATGCTGAAGTCGGATGTGTCGGACCGTAATGTGCAGATATCGCAGTCAAGCTGTAAACTACAACACGACGCATTCCGTTCTCTGGACAATATCCTGCTACTTGGAAATCACTGTTCAGGACTTTGTGACGGGAGTTTGCGAACGAACGAAGAAGGAGAAGATGCCGAGGAGCTATAATAATGGCTAAAAATGAACGAAACAAAAGTTGCGACAATATTATACAAGAGCGCGTGGCCCAGGGACTGCGCGCGTGATTTACAATCCCAACGGTCTAGGTTCAAATCGTGCAAATCATGCTCAGTTTAACGGATCGGACATGTGGTTTTTTTCATGCACGACCGCTTTTTCCAGTTGACCAAGTTGCAAATGGGTATCTAGTCATGTCAGGGGCAAATTTCGGAGCCGCTACGACAGCTACGGAGTTCGTGTATTGTCGCACTTTCAGCAATGGAATGAACTGCGCATGTGTGAGTACTCACAAGTACACCGAGGCCGGTTCTATGAGCAGTTTTCCCATTTTATATTCAAGACGAACACGGAGAGTTCCACTATCAAGTTTGCGAATGCGTCAAGCCAGTGGCTCCCAAACTGTGTGCCGCAGCATCCTTGAGTCCCGTGGACGGTTTGCCGAGAAACATTCCAATATTTCCACTCAAATGACAATAAGTAGGCTTAATTTTTGACTTGAGGTGCCGTGGTAAAATCCTAGTACACTAAGGGTGCCTGGGGCCGAAAAGTTTGAGAACTAGCGCGTTAAGCAATTTGAAAAATACCGCTTGACACCAGACAGCTTAATTTCTTCTACTTCTGCGTTCGTTGTGATAAGGACATCGTGACCTTGTGCTGTTGGCATCGAGCCTACGATATCTACGCCTTTCCGCCCGACACAACCGGTTTCAGCACTGCATATTTGAGTGAAGTTTGGTTTCCCTCGACAATACCTATTTTCACAAATAGGAGGCATGGACGCAGCCTATTTACATGGTCCGATCTTGGGTCTTGGCCAGCTATGATTCGTTGACCCTGATGGAAGCAGCCAGCAATACGTCACTGCTTATTTCAACGTATGCACTGCTGTGTCTTGGGCCTCACTTAATTTTGACATAAATTGAAAGACATCATCATCATGTACCATGTCCTTGGCAGAACGTCGCTCTATCACAGCTATTCGATGTGAATCTCGATCAATAGTCAGTCTACCTGTCTGCTCCATGTTCATGTTTAGGGTGTCCTTGATGCCGTGTGTCCATCTAGGCCTTGGTCGGCTTCGGCCTCGTCTTCCTGGAACAATGCCCTTCAGAACTGCTTTTTCCAGTCCGCCATAGCGCTTGATTGTAACACGCTATCGGTTGTCTGTATGTATGTGTATGTGTGTGCGTGCGTGCTTACGGGCGTGTGTGCTGGCGGGCGAGCGTGCAGGTGCGTGCGTGCGTGTGCATATATACATCTTCTTCGTTTGTTGTCAACCTCTCGCTACCAATCCCTGAAAACGGCTCTGCGTGTAAACAGGATGTTTTCCGGAGAACGGAATGTGTTGTGTCAAAGTTTGCAGCTTCTTCTTCTTCTTCTTCGTACGTTATCAGACGTCAACTTGAATTTGTTCGAAGAAAGCAACAGTCATCCTGAGGTTGTCGACACTGCCATAAAGCTTGTCTAGTGATGCCACTTGTGATGGCCACATGTGCTGTATAATGTTTCAATAAGATGTATAATTTTCACTGGAAACCCCATTTCCTTCATCATGTTCTACAGATTTTGACGTTTTACCTTGGTGTAATCAATGAAACATGTGTACAGGTCTACATTAAACTGGCCACATTTTTAGTAGATATTCCTCATAATATATGGTCCCTGGTCCCTCTGTCTTTCCTAAAACCTGCTTCGACTTGGTGAATTTCAGATTCAAATCTTTCTGGATACTCTCCAATCTATATACCTGTGTCTGTGATAGCGTGAGTAACCCAAGACGGTAGTCCAGAACAGACAAAATCAGTGCTTGCATCAACAGGAAGAGTCCATTGTTGCATGTCTGTGGCCGCATTGACTTTGATTGCATTGATACCATTCAGAATCACATTGTCAACATGTTTATTGAAAAAGAGACATGTCGAATGTGATAACCCAGGCATTTCATGCCATATCCTCTCTAAATGTTGGTGCCCATGTAGGTGGCTCCTGGTAGTGTTTTTGAGACCAGCCTATTGTTTAGGGAGAACCAGACAATCTTGGATTTAGATGGATTGATTTCGGCATTGTAGTCGGTGCACAATCAGATAGTTTCCCCAGCATGCTCCGCGACAATTTCAGCCCTGTCTTTGTCCTGGTGGTATAGCAGGATGTCGTCCGCATATGTGAAGATCCTACCAGGCCCAGTCTCCTCCATCTGTGAGGATCCTACCAAGCCCATTCTCCTCCATATGTGATGATCCTACCAGGCCCAGTCTCCTCCATATGTGATGATCCTACCAGGCCCAGTCTCCTCCATATGTGAGGATCCTACCAGGCCCAGTCTCCTCCATCTGTGAGGATCCTACCAGGCCCAGTCTCCTCCATCTGTGAGGATCCTACCAGGCCCAGTCACCTCCATCTGTGAGGATCCTACCTGGCCCAGTCTCCCCCATCTGTGAGGATCCTACCAGGCCCAGTCTCCTCCTGCTGTGAGGATCCTACCAGGCCCAGTCTCCTCCTGCTGTGAGGATCCTACCAGGCCCAGTCTCTTCCTGGAGGATCCTACCAGGCCCAGTCACCTGCATCTGTGAGGATCCTACCAGGCCCAGTCTCCTCCTGCTGTGCAATTTTGCAAATGTACACATTAAAAAGTACAGGACACAGAGAAGAGCCTTGAGGTAGTTCTGGCGCTATAGTTCTGATCTCTGACGTCAAGGAACCGTACTTTAGAGTGACGCTTCTTGACATAAGGACCGATGCAATCCAACGTACGATCCGGAGGTCAATATGATATGATTTAAAGAATCTCCTACCATCGAAGGTTAATTAAAAGAAATATTCTTCGTTCATACTTAATCTCCTTCTACAAAGTCCCGGAAAGGGCTTTGCAAGTAGCAGGATGTAGTCCAGAGAACGGAAGGCGTTGTGTTGTAGTTTAAAGCTTGACTGCGATATTTGCACCTTTCGTCCGACACATCCAACCTCAGCATGACATTTTTGGGTACCAAGTTAGGCTTCCCTTTTCGATCCCTTCTCCTTAGTCAGTCTGTCCTGCTGCAGTCTGTTATCCATGATCACCACGTGGAGGTGGAGAAGGAGAAGCGATTGGAAATTTCCATATTTAGCCGAATAGTCTCGAGCTCCTGTAAGCCCCGTGTTGATAAACTCTATGTCCAAGGGCAGCACCGCAGTATCTTTATCGTACACATTCACCAATCAAAGTTAGGTTGAGCTGTTTTGTTAGGATTGTGACGTGGCTGATCTCACTGGTTCTTCTATCAGGTTTGTATATCTGGTCGGTGTGTTCTAAATCTTCCAGCAGTGCAACAGGTCTGTGTCTTACTGTGGCTTGGTATATCTTTTGCTGGTAGCTATCCAAATACCGGCATAACTATTTGTACCAAAACGACACACAAGCTCCTCTACCACGACAATGTGGTCACACCATGCACACGGGAGAGATAACATAGGGTTGCTCAACCAGTGATCCGGGTTAACTTAACTTAACGTCTTTATACTGGTTTAGAAGACCCTGCAGAGTCTGTATACAACCAGTTACATTTACATTACCTTGCTCTAAAAACTATGCGCATCCAGTTTATTCTTAAATGCATTAACTGTCCCTGCCTCCACTACCTCCCCTGGCAATGCATTCCAAGCAGACACCACTCTCTGACTAAAAAAATATTTCCTTTCTTTAGTCAGCTTGTAGCTATGCCCTCGTGTTATTGTGGGTGGCTGAATTTAAAAAAAAACTTGTTATAGTCTAATTTATCCATTCCTCTGATCATCTTAAAACCCGTATTAAGTCACCACGAATTCTTCTCTCTTCGAGACACTGTAGGCCGGTTTTTCTGAGTCATTCCTAATAACTATAATTCTGGAATCCCACTATCATCTTTGTCGCTCTTTTTTGTATTCTTTCCAGCATGTTTATATCCCCTCTATTATAAGGACTCCACACCTGTACACAGCACTCCAATCTAAGGTCTCTAAGGTATGTACCTTGTGACACACAAATACATAAATATGTATACATTTCAGGCCGCAGGATTTAAATTGACGAGCTGCGTGTTTGAGATTTTTATATTTTACCGTAGCGCCTCATCTGTTTCTGTTTCTAAGAATCGACGTCACTGCACTCCGGGCATACCCATAGGTGCCCAGTCTCTCTCATCAAATGGCGTAAGGAATGGATGCTGGTGGTCCCTGTAGCTCGCTGATTATACATTCTCCTGCTCCGTCCTCTCATGCGCCATACTCCGCTCGAACCTCGTTTAATGTCGAAACTTTGCAGTCTGTGGATTGCTGCTTCATCTATTGCGGTGCCCTCATCCAGCAGGCGGTCATTGATTGATTTCAAAATGTCACTTCTATCCATCACTAATGTGTCCATACGAGGCCATGATGTCAGCTCTTTCATTGCCCTGAACCCGGCATGAGTATGTCAACCCCTGGGGGTTTGAGGCCTCAACAGCTGCTATCCACTTGTATCTAAGTTATCCCTTCTGTACTTTCTGAAGTACGGCTTGCGCGTCTGTCACAATGACTGCCCTTGTTATAGAAGTCTCAGATATCCATTTCAGTGATGAGGTCACTGCTTCCGTCTCCATTCTCATACTGGAGGTTGTTGACATGTATGCCCTACTGCGTTCAGCAACGACCTCTCCTCTCACTCTTGCCGAAAAAGCCCAGCCTGATGCCCCACTGCGCATGACTGATCCGTTAGTGTAAGCTGACAGCGTCACTCTCCTGCGTGTTCTCAGTTATCAGCTGATTTACCTCTTGCTCTGCTCTCCCGTTGCTCCGTTCTCTGCATTCCTTGCCTAAGGTGATAATAACTCATAATGACTATTAACTTAACTTAACTTCTTTATACTGGTTTAGAAGACTCTGCAGAGTCTTTATACAACCAGTTTCTTGGGAGGTGGTTTTTACCGATGTGCCAGTCCATCTTAATAGACTCAAACACTTGTGCTAAGTAGACCCGCAGCCAGTTAGGCGTCATTTACAGCTGCTCTTAACAAACCACATAGGGAAGGGTACAAATAACTTGGGTAGATTTTTAATTTGAATTTTGTCCGGGCAGTGGCCGTTAAGTTTACTCTTTTCGATTTCCAACTGCCAAGTAATTTTTAATGTGCTCGATACTGAACACGGAGTCCGATCTCACTACCAGAGATCAGGGGAATTTTTACCAGAAGATCCACGCGAAAAAAAATCCCGGTTTTCACTGTGATTCGAACCCAAACCTCCGGCACCCGAGGCGGACACCTTACCTTATTTATAGTGTGATGTATGACGTAAAAAAGTGAGCAATGAACAGAGATATAATTGATACCGTTGGATTGTTGATATGTAGAAGACTAGGATGCATCTTTGAGACGTTAGGAGCACACAGAGAATTAACTAACGAAATCAGGGTCAGGCAGTTAATATTTTTGGTCACACCAAAAGACTAAGTATCTTGTTGAAAACAATACTGGAAGAAGTTGGAAGGCGAACGTGCAAGAGGTTGTAGTTGTTGTTGTTGAATGCCCACAATGAGTAGGATTACTCTTTTATGCGTCCTAAAAAGGATGTTAAGTGGCAGGTTGTCGTAGCTTTCCTCACATCCAGAGCGTGTTGATGAAGGTAGACCGGGGTCCTCCAGGCGGTTGTGCTATGCTTGGCTTCATCTGCGTGTCGCTAACTACTACGGGGATCACGTTGATCCCTCACCTCGTTAGCCAGGCTGCCATGAAATAAGCTAGAGGTAAACAACGTTGTAAATGGGAGGACATCGTCAAAACATGGACATAGTAAAAATAGCCGTCCATTGCAAGCGATGATGACAACAGCAATCAGACGTTGCATTGCACCTCACAACTGAGTCCGGAGGTGGCTGTATAGTCCAATTCTGGCACGACAACCCCTTCCACATATGTAGCATTTAAGGTCAGAATTGGAAATATGAGTGTCAATTGTTTTTCACAAAGTGCGTTTTGTGTGTGTGCTTCGATGACCCGACGTTTCTCAGCAATGGAGGTGCCACTGATGGTGATTCCACGCTATGCCTTGCGGTCCTGTGCGAGGCATTCCCACGAGTATGCATCGATGTTAAAGCGTGTCAGAGATACTTTGAGGGAATCTTTGAAGCGCTTCTTTTGGCCACCGACCAGGTCCTCTTTCAGTTTATCATACATTAGTTAGTGGGACAAAGAAAAGCCTACCACTCCTACTACTGACTATCAGATTGAACCATCAAGACAAGATACAGTGAGCGTTGGAGATTTATTGCAGCCGATCTTCGATGTGGACATGTCACTTGCACTAAAAATATGCTATATATGGGACAGACAACAAAGAGATAAATAGTTGGCCGTTAAACCGCGATGGCAAGGAAAACGGCCGATGGCTGAATTAGTAAACGAATCTCAGGGCAGGAAAATATAAAGATTCGCTTCCGAGGGTCGACATGGCACACACGCTGATCAGTTTACAAAATTGTTGTCTTGTGATTTTTAAGACTCCGTTACAAGACTTACTACAAATGTTGAAATAAACATTTGATTAAAAACTACTATTATGAACAAAATCGCTAAACCATTTTTAACTCTGAAGGAAACGCCTTTTACATACGGGCACTGTTTATGTAGTGCTTATTTCGTCACCATATATGGGCTCTTCAAAAGGAAGTGGTAAATTATTTATTGTTTGTATGCAAAAGTTGTTCTGAGAGAAGTTTCTATATGGCTACCTCACAGTCACAGACAATCTATGGTTTACCTGACGAAGCTGTAAGTTTCATTGTGAGCTTTTCATTTGCCTTGCCTTGTTCTAAAACAATTGTCATACCTTAACCTAGTATCAGCACATTCAACAGGGCTAATCCTAATCTTAGTACTACCGAGACGATTATTATTAATTAACAATTATTAATAGTTAATAATAATCTATTCTAACGCTCAGATGGCATTTTACAGTAAGTCTGAGTTCAGTAAGTCAAGTAAGTTTAGTAAGTGCAAGGTTTATCGTCTGCAGCATCCCATGATGTGACCTCACCTTCGAGTCTCCTGTTCAGTATATTTTCCTACGCGCTACGGTAGCTGGATAGATGATCATAATGTTTATTGTTTAGAAGCTAGGGAAATACTAAATTAGTAATAGTACATTAATAAATGTAGCCGACAATACTTTGTTTTATTTTAAATATTCAGATTTAGATGAATTGAAATTGATATCTCCACATTGAAGGTGTTGACTGTTGTAATTAATGGATCTCCAAAATTATTAATTAATTTTATTTAGTCTTGACATACTTACCAATATTGTGTCCACTTGTTTGTGCTTTTTCCCACTTCTGTGTTTCAGTGTTTGTCTTCTTCTATCTTTCTCTCTGAAGTGAACCATGTCAATGTAATCTAATATGGTTAGAAACCGTCCATTGTATTTACAATGTGTTGTGTCTGCATACAATATAAATGGTTAAAGTTTAATGCATTCGACCAAAAGCTGTGCTGGCCTTTGCTTTTCTATTAGCCAGCTCATCAGCAATAGTAACTGATCTCAGTAGCGTGCTTCTGAGGTAGACACATTTTTCACCACTTGTAATTTCTGTCCCTTCACTGTAACCAATGGCTATTTATACACTGTGCCTGGTTCTGGTTGGTACATGATCTTAGTTTTCTTTGTGCTAACGCCACTAACGGTTAAGCCAAAGTTGTCACAAGCAGCAGAGAACCGGTCTATGCCCTACTGTATATTACATTTTTAGCTACTGTTCAAAGCAAACTGCAAACAGTAATTCGTGGTCCGTATCGCAGTCTGCTCCTGGCAGTGTTTTTGTCGCCAGCACATTTGATCTCCATCTTTGTTGCACTAGAATGTAGTCTATTTGGTTTCTGCTGTTGCCATCAGGGGAGGTCCACGTGTACAGTCTTCGTGGATGTTGTTTGAAGAAGGTGTTGGCAATGGAGAGGTTGTTTTACGTGCAGAATTCAACCAGTCTTTCTCCTCGCTCATTTCTGTGTCCCAAACCAAAAGGTCCTCGAACATTTCTCTCCTCTTCGGCTCTTTCCTCTCCGACTTTCGCATTGAAATCTCCAATGATGACCAAGATGTCTCTTTTTTCAACTTTTTCCATCGCTTCTTGCAAGGTGTCATTAAAATCATCCATTTCACAATCGTCTGCTGCTGATGTTGGTGCATACACTTGAATTATTGTTAAATTTCTAGTCTTTTTCTTTAGTCTGATTACAATTATGCGGTCATTGACTGGATTGTAACCGAGTAGTGAAGGTGCTGTCTTCTTTGACAGAATAAAGCCGGGTCGCTTTTTCCACCCTTGTCCGTCCCAGAGTATATAAATGTTTCTCCTGAGGAGCTGGTACAGTGCCCTTGACCGACCCATCTATGCTCAGAGACTCCAAGAATCTCTATCTTGGTTCTCTTCATTTCTCTTCCGATCATGAATAACTTGCCCTGGTATAGGCTCCTGACATTCCAGGTGCCTATTCTTAGTTTTGTTTTTAGTCCCATTTCAGAGTTGTCCACTGTAATGCAGTCAGGCTTTAAGCCGTCATCTCTATTACTTGTACTGACTCTGAAATTGGCCTCTTTCCCAGTTGGCGTCGATGATCTGCCTGGTCTGAGGGCCTCACCATCAGATCTTTGAGTTTCGTTTCTCTCGACTGTCATAGGTTTCTTGGCATTCTACATCCAGTAGTTTACCATTGCTTTCTGGACGTTGTTCTGGCCGCTTACCAACTATGGTCTCTGGTGCGCCCTTAGCCCGATACCAGGCGTTTCCAGCTCCCGCTTTCAGAGTTGTTGTCGCACAGGTCGATCTTCCGCCTCTTCCACCATCAGCTGTGTGTACTTGTCAGGGGTGGACTCCCCTTCTTGTCGTTTCACCCACGTAGTTTAGCCGGCCAGCCAAAGCCGTTGCCCGGGGGGTGGCTACGCAGGATCAACAAAGGTTGCCAGCCAATACGCTTTGATGTATCAGCAATACCTACTGAATACAACATCAAAGTAGAAAACAAATTTGAGGCGTTGCTTGCTATACAGGAAGAGATGACATCTGAGGAGTTGACATCGTACGCAAGGCAGATTTTGATCTCGACAGCAAAAGAAATGATTCCAAAGATATTGCACAAGACACAGAGCTATATAACAGAGGAAACACAGAAACTCATTGCAGAAAGGCAACAATTAAAACAAATGGGAAGTAAGGGGACCAACACAGCATATAAAAACTGCGCAAGAAAAGTTAGAAGAGAAATAAGAAAAGATAAAAGAAGATACATAGTAGAAACATGTAAGGATATAGAAAACCTACAACAACAAGGCAAAGAAAGAGATGCATTCAAAGCAATAAGAACACTGACAAGGGAATTCCGTCTGGTTCCACATGTCATAAATGACGAAGAGGATAACACATTAACAGAAACCAAAGACATACTGAATAGATGGAGAGAGTACTGCAGAACCATATATGGAGACAGCACAAAGCGCTCAGTTACAATCCTACCAAAGGATAAGAAAGAACCTGAACCAACATTGGAAGAAGTACGCTCTGCAATTAAAAGCCTGAAAAAGGGAAAGTCCACAGGATGCGATGATATCCCAGCAGAGCTAATACAAGCAGGAGGAGAGGCATGTGCTCGAGTCTATCACAAGCTGTGTAAACAGATATGGCACAGTGCAGAGTGGCCAGAAGCATGGAAGAAATCAATTTATATTCCCCTCCACAAAAAAGGCAACCTGATGCTGTGTACGAACTACCGAACTATCGCACTGATCAGCCATGCTAGCAAGATACTCTTGTGAATCCTATTAAGAAGGATAGAGAAAAGGTTTGAATCTGAAATTCACGTAGTCCAGGCAGGTTTTAGGAAAGACAGAGGGACCCGGGACCACATATTCAATTTAAGGAATATCTATGAAAAATGTAGAGAGTTTAATGTAGACCTGTACACATGTTTCATTGATTACACTAAAGCCTTCGACACGGTAAAACATCAAAATCTGTGGAGAATCATGAAGGAAATGGGGTTTCCTTTGCAAATAGTCTCATTGAAACATTATACCAAGATCAACAAGCCGCTGTCCGAGTATCTGGGCAAACATCAGATTGGTTTGCAGTGCAAAAGGGAGTCCGACAGGGATGTATCCTCTCACCTTATCTGTACAACATATATGCGGAATGTATAATGAGAAATGTGCGAGAAGATGAGAACATTGAAAGTTTCGACCCATTTCCGATTGGGGGAATACGAGATTCCAGAGTTACGATACGCAGATGATACTATCAAGAAGTGCAGAAGGGCTAGAGCAGCTACTTTCAGCCGTTAATGGACTTAGTAAAGATCAAAATCTGTTCATAAACATAAACAAAACAAAAGATATTGACCACCGATAAAACACATTGTCAGCATAAATTTACAGTGGGTGGTGAGGAAATAGATCAGGTTACACATTTTGAATATCTGGGCTCCAGAATCGACAAAAATGGTGACTGCTCGAAAGAAATCAGAAGAAGACTAGCTATGGCAATGCAGAGACTGAACAGCCTGAAGAAATTATGGCAGGGCACCAACAAAACGATAAAAGTAAAAGTCTTGAGAGCCTGTGTTTTTCCTGTGGCAGCTTATGGCTGTGAAGCATGGACGATTACCAAAACTTCTAGACAAAGAATCGAATTCTTCGAGTCAAAATGTTACAGAAAGATCCTCAGAATATCCTGGACAGAGAAAAGAACAAATGTAGACATTCGGCAAGAGTTGAGCATAGAGGAGAACTTGTTTATCAATTCCATTTTGGCTAGAAAATGCAAATACTTTGGTCACATCAAGAGACACAACGGTCTTGAGAGGACGGTGATGGAAGGTATGGTGCCAGGCAAAAGAGGAAGGGGTAGACCAAGAAGACGATGGCACCAAGATATCCATGAGTGCCTGAGTATGACAGTGGCTGAAGCTGGAGTTTTGGCAAGGGAACGAGTTTCTTTCAGACAGACTGTGATGGGAGCGACGTTCTACAAAGGACATGCTACATGAGAGTTCAAAGCAAACAAGAGTTTGCATATGGTGTCGCACACCACCTTGGTCTTCGCATTCAATCTACGGGTATTGAATAGACCACCATCCATGTGGAACGTCATTGGTTGTTGTTGTTTTGAATGCCCACAATGAGTAGGTTACTCTTATGTGCGCCCTGAAAAGGGTGTTAAGTGACGGATTGCAGTAGCTTTTCTCACATTTCGAGCATGCTGATGAAGGTGGACCGGGGTCCTTCAGGCGGTTGGGCCCCAACATCATTGGTAAATCATACTAAGTATCCTTGCAGTCGTCCGTCTGCATAGCTGAAAACATCATGCTGAATAGGGTCTGGGCAAGTACACCATCCATTTTTCACATTGTTGTTGACCTCAAATGATGTAGAGGTCTCGCCGCTGTCAAGTATACGTGTGGCATTGCCCTTATGGAGCTGTTTCACCAAGGTTACAAATTTACCAGGGCAGCTGAGTTTGGACATGATCTGCCATAGCCCACATCTGCTGACAGTATTAAATGCTTTTGTGAGGTCAGCCAATGTAGTATAAAGATCACGGTTTTGTTCTTAGCACTTCTTCTGTAGCTGACATGGTTTGAGCAGCTCTGAATCCACACTGACTTTCCAGGAGGTGATTGTCTAGCTCAAGATGTTTGTTCAGGCGATTGAGCAGTAGGCCAGCCAGAGATAGCAGTGGAATTCTGTGGTGATTGTCACACTCCTGGCGATTACCTTTTTTTTTGTAGATATGTACTATCGACGCATCTTTAATTTCTTGTGGAATTACTCGTTCAGCCCACATGAAGTAGAATAGTTCAGTGAGCTTCCTGGTGAGGTATGTTCTCGCTGCTGAATATACCTCTACTGGTATTGCGTCAACTTCAGAGGCTTTTCCAGGAGAAAGAGCTTATCCATGGCCATGTTCTACCTGGGCAGACGTTGGATGGCCTCTTAATTTATATATGATGGAGTGTTAAGTATGTTTCAAAATGTTCTGCACACCTATCAAGGATCTGAGCTTTCTCTGTTATTGGCAATCCATCAATATTACAAATTGGAGAGTTACCAGAAGGCGGTGGACCATAAAGTGTTTTCAGTAGAACCTTTTGGGGTCTTTGCGCACAGCAAGTGCATCGATCTCATCTTCCCGTCTGCTTAGCCAGGAATCCTGTAACTCCCCGGGTTTGCTATATATGTATATATCTGCCGAAGACGGATGTGTCGGACTGAAAGGTGCAAATATCGCAGTCAAGCTGTAAACTAGCAACACAACGCATTACATTCTCCAGACTGTAGTACATGTTGTACACAATGTATTGTGCTACTTGCAAAACCCTGTTCAGGACTTGGTAGTGGGAGATTGAAAACAGACGCAGAATAAGAATATCTTCTTCTTACACTGTCGGACGTCGACCTTTATTTTTTCGAAAAAAGCAGCGGTCATCCTGAGGCTGTCGACACTGCCGTAGAGCTTGTCTAGTGTTACCACTGGTGATCGCCACATCTGCTCTCTCTGATCCTCGTATGTCGGGCAGTTTTGCAGCAAATGTTCAGCGGTCATTTTACCACTGCAGCAACTTCAGTGCCGAAGCCAGACAAGCAGCTGAAACCCTTATAGACCATAAAGAACAGGCAGAAAAGCAAGTGGTCATTCTGACAGACGCCCTCACAGTGTTAATAGCTCTAAAGAACCAGCACAAAAATGAACGTGGCTCTGAAATTGCTGAATAAGAATATGAATATTCATACTATTAGATTCTAAAATAATTATAACAGGTGGCATGAAGTCAACGCCAATTGTAGAACTTGAAAAGATTACAAAACTGCAATCCATGACCGATAGAAGAGACTGCAGAGCCCAGCTGCAGTCAGAGAAACTCCGAAGACTGACGGACCACCCAATGTACCAAAGACTAAACAATTTGGGAAATGGGAAACTAAAGCGGAGAAACTTTGCAGAAATAGCCAAAGCAAAGATGCACGAAGATCCCATAAACGCACTAACAACACCAAAACCCATCACTACTGTACGAAAACCTACCTGGAGGCAGGATATATTTCCAGAGGTGGTAGAAAATATACCAGGTATTGCAAACAAAAACTGCCAGACTGAAAAAGAAAGGAGAGACACTACTCTAAGCTTCATAACGAAAAGCTACCCAAGCATGGACTGGACCCATGCATACACCGACGGTTCTGTAACAAACACTACACAGAACGGAGGGGCAGGAGCATTCCTGAACCTACCAAATGGCAGAAAAATAACACTGTCATTCGCTACTGGTAAGTACACAAGCAATTTCAGAGCGGAGGCAGAGGCACTGAGGGCGGCAGTGGAAGAAATGGTGACACACAGTGAAAATGAGAGCCATCTGCTGACAGATGCTCTCGCCGTAGTCACAGCGCTAAAAAGCCAGAAAAACACTGAGCTTAATGACTTAAGAGCAGCACTCTGCAAACTGTGCCAGCAGTCCGCACCAAAAAGGGTAGTGGTACAGTGGGTCCCGGCACACTGCAACATTCAAGGCAACGAGGAGGCAGACAGACTGGCAAAAGAAGGTGCAAGACTACCACAAACAGATACCAGTATGACGTACGAAGAGTCAAAACGGCTTATCAAAGCCAGATACATGACCAAATGGGAAACCGAACATACTGGTTACACCAAAAACGATGCCTATTACCAGTTGAACCGAAGAGAGCAGGTCGTTGTCTTCAGACTTCGCACTGGCCACAACAGACTGAGGTACCACCTATTCAACAAATTGAAGATAGGGAGTACCGACGAATGCCCGTGCGGTACTGGTAAAATGACCACTGAACATCTGCTGCAGAACTGCCCGACATACGAGGATCAGAGAGAGCAGATGTGGCCATTACCAGTGGAACTGCAAGACAAGCTCTATGGCAGTAGCGAGAGCCTCAGGATGACCGCCGCTTTTTTCGAAAAAATAATGGTTACTGTCTGACTGTGTACGCAGAAGAAGAAGAAGAAGAAGATTCTAAAATTACATATTCACATTTTGTTTCTTGATATTTCTGTTCTGTTCCTAATTTTAGATAATTTTCTTAGTTATAAGGCCCCACAATTCAGCAGTGTGAAATATTTTTCTAGGTTTAAAAGAAAACTAGAAGCAGTGCGCCATACATCATACAAAAATGAAAGTGAAAAACTAGTTCTTCTGGAGATTGGGGGTAAGGAAGGAAGTTACAACATTTCTCAGATTGGATTTTGAGAATCAAGATGCTGAGTAGGGCATGAGCTGCAGTGGTCAGCAACACATAGCTGACTGCTAATTTCAGGGTCAGCGAACCAGAACTGTCAAGCCCCTTCTATACCTCCATGCGGTGGTCCTGGATAACAGGCTGCAACAGAGCAGACTAGCTAATGAGAAGGGATTGAATAGGGAAGGCTAACCAGGTACTCAAAAAGACCTGCTTATTTCGAAAATTAAAATCACATGGAATAGGTGGGGAAGTTGCCAAATGGATTGAAAATTGGTTAACGGGAAGAAGGCAAAGGGTGGGTATAAATAAGGAGTACTCTGAGTGGTGTGAAGTGAAAAGTGGAGTGCCACAGGGCTCGGTTTTGGGACCAATTTTATTCTTGATATATATAAATTATTTGGACATAGGTATGGGATCCATTATTGCAAAATTTGCTGATGACACAAAACTATGCAGTAGTGTCTCATCTAAAGCAGAAGTGGATATATTGAGGTCGGATTTAGATAAAATTCGAGAATGGTCTGTAATCTGGCAAATGGAGTTTAATGTAGATAAATGTACAGTCATGCACATGGGTAGATCCAATATGGAACATAATTACAGAATGGGAGAGAACAATATTAGAAAGATAGATAAAGAAAGGGACTTAGGGGTTATAATAGATCATACATGTAAGGTGAGGGAGCAAGTTCAGGTAGCAGTAAAAAAGGCAAATGCAATGTTAGGGATGATAAAAAGAAATATTAAACATAGGAGCAAGGAGGTGATAGTCAAACTGTGTAAAGCATTAGTTAGACATAGATTGGAGTACTGTGTACAGGTGTGGAGTCCTTATCAGAGAGGGGATATAGACATGCTGGAGAGAATACAAAAAAAGAGTGACAAAGCTGACAGTGGGATTCCAGAATTACAGTTATGAAGAAAGATTAAAAAGAACCGGCCTACAATGTCTAGAAGAGAGAAGAATTTGTGGTGACTTAATACAGGTGTATAAGATGATCAGAGGAATGGATAAAGTAGACTATAAAAAGTTTTTTATAGTACAACCACCAACAAGGACAAGAGGGCACAGCTACAAGTTGACTAAGGAGAGGTCCAGATTAGATATTAGGAAGTATTTCTTTAGCCAGAGAGTTGTGAATGCTTGGAATGCATTGCCAAGTGAGGTGGTGGAGGCTGGGACGGTCAATGCATTTAAGAACAGATTGGATGCGTACAGCTTCTAGAGGAAGGTGATGTAAATGGAACTGGTTGTATACAGACTCTGCAGAGTCTTCTAAACCAGTATAAAGACGTTAAGTTAGTTAAGTCGGATGGGTCGTACCTAAAGTTGCAAATATCGCAGTCAAGCTGTAAACTATGACAGCGCATTCTGTTCTCTGGACAGCATTCTGCTACTTGTAAAGCTCTTTTCAGGGCTTGGTAGCAGAGGATTGAGAACATAGAAGAAGATTTGATTTTTTTGGTTAAAACTTTAGATGAAGTTATCATTCTGGTCCTCCTATATAGGAGTAAGTCTTCATTTTTTTATATTTAAAACAGGCTCTTGTCCAGGAGCCGAAATATCATGTTTATCGCCTTGTTTAGTTTTGTTGTCAATCCATATTGTCATTGACATTTGTATGGTATGGTAACCCACGTGTTCTTTTTCTCTGCTTTAACATGCCTACAGTGGAGCTTCATGGACCATTTCCTGTGTCAGATTCTTCTGCTTTAATCCGCCTCCAGTGTAGCTTCATGGACCATTTACCTGTGTCAGATTCTTCTGCTTTAATCCGCCTCCAGTGTAGCTTCATGGACCATTTTTCCTGTGTCAGATTCTTCTGCTTTAATTAATATATCATTTTCTGTACTAAGGATGGACATTACCGTAATTGATTAATTCTGTCAAGCCGATATGTCGTCTGGTAAATTTTCTTACAATCCTATAGAGCTGATATATTAGCTTGAACAATTGTCACACGTATACATACAAGTTTTTCCGTACCAAGTATTACTAAATTGATAAATTTGTCTATACTTTCTTGTAACAGTTTTAGATTGCAATAAAAAATGTAATAAGAGGTCTAAAGTATTCCGCAGTGAATGGGTTAAGTAGGATTTCTTAAATATCACTAATGAAGTTTAGCCAATGAATCAAAATTGTTGCCTAAGGTGTGGTCAGAGCAATAAGGAAGTTGTATCTGTAGATCCATACATAAGTTAGGTTTGAAATACCCTCCTGCTATTTAGCATCTCCCAATGATATTCTCTTATTTCATTAAGATTTTGAGATTCATTCAGAAATTATTCTTCTACACTTTCCCCTACATTTCATTTGGAATTCTTCTGTTGTTTAAAAAAAACTATATTTGTTTCTCTTTGTTGTTTACAGCCATTATTTTATCTTACTTTTGGAAACAACACATTTAATTTATGAAACGTGTTTTGTGCTCACGTTTATAAAAATTAAATTCTCTTCCATATTGCAGGATTCCCCGGAAGGCACAACTAAACTTCTGCGCATCAAAATTATAGAGGGTGTGAATCTAGCAAAGAAAGATATTTTTGGTGCCAGGTATGAAACAGCCTTTCTACTTTCTCATTTTACATATTTCAGCAAAATTTGCATTTTAGATGAAAAACTCAAATTTGTTACATGATAAAAATATAATAATACAAATATATATCTGAGCAAACCATTTTTTTTATAGTACTGACTACAGAAATTAATCTCTTTAAACTCATCAGTGTAAGTCAATTAAAAGAACAATTTTAGTCACAGATAGTTGGTTGCACTAGTTTACATACCATAGGCAACTGGTATATTTTATGACTTACCTGTTACTACTTTCTGTTTAGATTAAATGAGAATGTATGCCTACAGTAGTTACACTGCGGTGATGTCTATTTTGGGTAATATCCGTTCCACCCATGATCCTCTGATTACGTTGGATTTAACTATTCTTTGTCATGTTTGCTTCTACTGTTCTTTAAGTTATGTTCTTTGAAATTCTAACCCTTCTCGATGGATTCCAAATTAGAACATGTCTGGTTACATTGTTAAGTTTCTTCCTGAGGGTATGTCTTATCAATCTCAGTTTCTCTTGATCTACAGTGTTCCATCTGAGTATTGTTTCCCTTTGCTATTGTTAATAATTGTAGTTGTGTTATAACCTTCATCTTTTGTGCATTTAAGTTTCAAACTCGTGAATTGTTCTTGGATATGAAACTATTGTACTGAGCTGAAGTCAAAGCAGTGAATGAGCTGGCAGCAACCAGCAACTCATAGTTGGCTTCAAGTTATGAAGCTGGATACACAATCAGCTCCTGTAGTGTGGGTCAAAGAACAAGGATCACAGAGGGAAGGCAAATCTGGTCCCAAAAATGATGTGCTGAAATCGAATATATTCGGCTGAAAGGCCGATATCGCAGTTTTGTTGTTGTTTACGAATGTCCACAATGAGAAGGTTATTCTTTTGTGCGTCCTGAAAAGGACATTGACGTTCAGTGGCAGGTTGCAGTAGCTTTCCTCACATCCCGCGCGTGCTGATGAAGGTGGACAGGGTTCTTCCTAGTGGTTGTGCTATACTTGGCTTAATCTGCGTGTCACTCACTACTACTGGGGCCACATCGATCCCTCATCTCGTTAGCCAGGCTGCCATGAAAACAGCTCATGTCCAGGGAGGGCTACTAGGAAGCCGAGGTGAGGGTCTTGGCCAGTATGTTTTGCCTGACCCAGACTAACATGTCCGATCAGTATATTTTGCCTGACCAGACGTTAGTCTTCCTCCCCGCAGTTATGCTATAAACATCGTCACAGCATCCTTTTCAGGACGAAAGCCAAAGAAGAAGAAGAAACTATTGTCTATTAAAAATGTATGTAATTGTTACGTACTGCAATTCTAATCAAATTATTTTCTGCTTATGATTTGCAGTGATCCATATGTCAAGGTTTCTTTACTACAAAATGATATCCTAATTGACACAAAACAGACAACTGTTGTAAAAAAGGTGGGAATCTTGGCAACTGCATTTTCAGAATGATTCTGTGTACCCCAGAGAGTAATAGGTGTATTCTTTTTATGTTCTGTGTATAAATGGGTTTGGTGTTAACATTTTAATGTTGACATTTATATTAGGAAGCACATTGGCTGTTCTATTTACATGCATTGTGTGTGTGTGCGTGTCCTGGCGGGCGGGTCTTCTGGCAAGCGGACGGACTATATAAATGTATAGTCAGTCTGAGGTTAACTATATTTTCATAGAACCTTTTCCAGGGATGGTACTGGAGGTAGTCACATGAGCATTATCTTTTCTTCATATGTTGAGCACTTTTTGCAGCACTTGTTTCAGTGCTAAAGTTTTATATATTGGTAGTTTAGATTTATAGTTTGTAGAATATTTGATATTTCACTTTACTGTTGTTACGGATCCAACAGCTTCCAGGTTCTAGTCCTTCAGCCAAATGCCATGTAATTGTATCTGCACGTGTTTGTTAGTTGTTGTTAAATGCCATACAAAGTTCCATTTATCTAGCCTTGAAAGAAGCATTTTCCTAACATTGTTGAGTGCAGCGCACTCATGGAGATGATGGACAATAATTTTGTATGGGTGTGTACACATTTGGACTCTGGAGTGTGTCGGGTTGGATTGTATTCAGGTGCTTGTTAAGTAGGATATGTTGGGTTCTTAGTTGGAAAATGGTGCTCTGATCCTTCCTTCAAAGTTGATTGATACTGTCATTTGATTAGGGCTTGTCTTATGTCGGTAGACCTCCGTCCCTGTATTTACCATGGCCCATCTGTTCAGCCAAGTTTCTTTGTTTGTTGTTCTTATGAGCTGTTTGTAAAGTTGTTGCTGTGTGAAGCTGTTCTTGTCTTGATCCCTTCTTTAAAGGCTAGTCTGTCTTTCTTGTCATTCCCAAGTCTGTTTGAGTGTTCATGGATCCATTGCAGAACTATTTTGATGACATGGGAGGTGATAATGTAGTCAATGTCTAGAGATTTAGATAAAGTCAGATCTAGAAAATCCAGCATCTTCTAATGCTTGAAGGACGGACATTGAGTCTGTAGTACACAAAAAACGATGCCTATTACCAGTTGAACAGAAGAGAGCAGGTCGTGGTCTTCAGACTTCGCACTGGTCACAATAGACTGAGGTACCACCTATTCAACAAATTGAAGATAGGTGGCACTGACGAATGCCCGTGTGGTACCGACAAAATGACCGCTGAGCATTTGCTGCAAAACTGCCCAACATACGAGGATCAGAGAGAGCAGATGTGGCCATCACCAGTGGCAACACTAGACAAGCTCTATGGCAGTGTCGACAGCCTCAGGATGACCGCTGCTTTTTTCGAAAAAATAAAGGTTGATGTCTGACTGCATACGATGAAGAAGAAGAAGAAGAGTATGTAGAAATAACAATGTTTTGGACCGTTAAGGGAAAGGCATCCAAAACAATTCTCAGATGGTACAAGGCGGTTTCAAGTGCAGTGATTTCAGCTTCACTCTTCTATGACTTGTGCAGAGTCTGAATATTACCATTTATTTACTTGTGATACTAGTAGGCATTATATGTTTGGTGGCCTGGATGTTCTGCGTCTCACTTGTTCAAGCAGGGGCTCATGATGAACCTCTTTGTATCATAGTAATGTAGTTGTCCTTTGACAGACAGTTGGTCTTTTCATTGCCAGGGATTGTACAATAAAGGGTCTACTGCATCACAACTGATACTTACCTATGAAATACCTTATTAAAGAATAGATGGGCAAACAGGCCTGTTCATTAGTCTTATTTGGAAATAATGAAGTTTTCTCTACTGCAGGAGTTGCTATTTGTGTAGTTTATATACATTTGGAAGTATTGACAGTACAACACAAACACAAAACTAAGAATTTACAAGAGCTGCATATTTTCTGTACTTCTTAATGATATTGAGTGATGGAGAATAATAGCAAAAGTAGTGTCCAAATTGTTTAGAACAAGAATTGCTTACCTGGAGCAGCCAAAAAGATTTGTACACCATCTTAACCTGTCCATGTTGAAATTGAATTGACAATGTCCTCAAATGAGACCCCAAAACCATCACTAGAACTGCCATGCTATGAGCCCCAGAAGTAAGGCATAAGATAGAACAATTTAAGGCAACTTAGTGAAGAATCATTGAAGCCTAAATGAAACCAGTGAACCAGACCTGGGGCACTCAATGAGGGATGACCATAGACTGAGGAAAGTGGTGGGAATTTGTTTCTGCTATGAAAAATACCATCAAACGCGATGTCCACTGGCTACCCTGTCACTCATAGTCCAAGCATCCAAGGAGGAGGAGAGATTGCGATTCTTCTGTGAAAAGACCATGAACATCTAAAAGGTTTAGAAGCATTAAATTAATATTAATTGTTAAGTGTCAGCTGTGTTTTATTATAATAATGAAAGTATTTTCTGTCTTTATTTTTCAGTCACTCAATCCTAAATGGTACGAGGAATTCATTTTTAGGGTGAGTTTGGACATACGAACTGTTTGTTAGAAAAGTAATTAGAAAAACAACACAATAGTAAAAAATAAATAATTTTATGTAAAAATGTGTATGTCACGTGATTTTATATTTTAAAGTATACATTGTATTAAAAACAGCAAAGAAGCATTCGAGATATAAGAAAGCTGCAAGATGTATAGAAAGTTTTTCAAGCTTGCATTGAGGATTAACAGTTTCGAAATTCACCTTTTTGAAAAAATGAAAAAGAAAACAAGTTACTCCTTAATAAACTGTTCATAGTTTTAATGTGGATTCAAGGAAAAATACTGAGGATGGAAAGAAATAGGATCACTGCAGTAAGGGGTAACAAATTTGTCTAGGGGCCAGCTAACAGTTGTAGGAGCCATACATAGTGCTGGATGAAAAGAATATACCTCGATGGGGGTAACTGCGAGTAAATATGACACTGGTCATACGATGCACTACAGCCTACTATACATTTAGTATAAAAGTCGATTAAGTCATATTGTGAATCATGCTGGTAACCTGATCATGTAAAACAAAGAGCTACATAAAAAAAACCTACCTCTACAAGATTACTTAAATGCTTCGATGCAGGCTTCCTGCAAGGGAGCAGTTATAATGTTGCCCCTATACCTAATTGCATGAGTGAAAAAGAATATGTGATAATGGAACTATTTGTGACATAAATAGAAAGACAACATGATAAGAACCAAGATAAGATGAACACTTCCCGAAGCAGTAGCTATACGGTGAGCTCAGAACAGACAGACACTTGTCAGCTGCACAGAAGAAACGCTACACAGACACCTTGAAAATGTCTCTGAAGAGCTTCAACATTGGTGTCAACTCCTAGGAGATGCTTGCACAGAACCGTGCAATCTGGCACACTATCACACAAGGTGTTCAGAGTGGAATATCATTGCTGAGGCTCATAGAAAACTAGCTGCCCACAGGAGCAGAGTGCAATACGGCCCTGCATGTGTGTCCCTATTACTGCTGAGTCTGCTGTGCCAGAATTGAACTTCACAGTTATATGAGATGACATCTCACAGCACACGTGTGATGCTGTTGCCATCTTTGCTTGTGATGGGACAATTATTATTATTAGAAAGACACCAGAAATCAGAAGATATTGAGAAATACTAGTCTGTATAGTACTTGATGGCAGTGTTACTTATTTACATACTTTCAATATTTAAAAAAAAAAAAAATCTTCGGCATTCGTGCTAAAAAGGACGTTTGTATCATAATTTACGGTGACACTGCGATATCTGTGTCTTTCAGCCCAACACATCCTATTTCATCATTTCGCCACTGCATTGTGTGTGGGGGGAGGGGGGGGGGGGGGGAGCTGAATTTGCCTTCTCTCTTCAACCCTTAATTGCTTAGTCAGATTGTATGGTTGTAGTCTGTTGCCAGGACTGTCACTTGGAAGGCGAATAGGGTCTTGATAAGATATGTGTCACTGACCCTGATGAAAGCTGCCAACTATGAGTCGCTGGCTACTGTCAGCTCATTCACTGCTGCATCTTCAGCCCCAAACATTAGCTGATATAAACAACTATTCATTGATATTTACAATAATTAACTGATATTTATGAGGCAGCGGGGTCTAGCAGTGAAATGTCTGTTTCACAATCCCATCACACCAGGTTTGAATCCCACCGTGTCCAGTTTAGCAGACAGATTGTTTTTCTCAGTGCAATCGCTCCTCCATGTATGGAAAGTACTGGTAACCTACCCACTGCACACTTGCCAAAAAACTTATAACAGATAGGTTGACAGTTGTAAGAAGCGATGTTATGCAAAAGACGTAATACTTACACATTTTTCAACTGGTATTTAAGACAGCTGATTTTTCTAATAATTAATTACAGGTTAATCCAGCTACCTGTGTTGTTCATCTTGAGGTATTTGATTCAAACAGAGTGGTAAGTCAACTATATATGTCCACAACAAACACAGGAACAAAAGTTGTTGTTTTCTCACATGGCTACACTTGTTTATTTATGTCTGTTAAAATTACAGTAATATTGTAATTTAGACACCATATACAGCTAGAGATTGGATAGAGATAATAACACTAGATAGGATGCGGTGGCCAATTGATGACTAGTGATAACCTGTAGAAGAGGAGGTCAGAGTAACTGAGGTCTCATGTGTTGAGATCAAGAAAATGGCTAAAAAAAATGACTCGGTAGAGAATGTCTTTTGCAGCACTTTGTTCTAAGGGTAACCGGAAGGACTACATTAAGTCAAGTGTAATTTTAGGGCTCAAGATGCAGCACAGTGAATAAGCTGACAGCAGCCATATGACTCATAGCTGGCTGCTGGCATCAGGGTAAGAGCACCAGAGCAGACCGAGACCATACTCCACCTCCAAGTGTTGGAAACAGACTGCACTAGTGTAGTCGGGCTAAGAAAATAAGGATCACGGTGAGAAGGCAAACTCGGTACCCAAAATCAAGCAGAATCCAGATGTATTGGACCACAAGGTACAGATATCGCAGCCTCACTGTAAACTATGAGACAACGTCCTTTTTAGGATGAATACAGAAGAAGAAGAGGAAATGTAATTTAAAGTATAATGCTGTGACCAGTGAATAATGTTGTCTTTAATTTCAGATTTATTCTTTACTAGCAGTCCAACAGGTAAAGATTTTACGTTCCACTTAGCTGTGGCGTAACACTCAGATCCTCCCTGAAGAGCAAGATTCAGGTCAGACACAAACCTCTCTGCCTTGTAAGGAATCATCATCTGCGCAGTGTTGATGTGGGGATGCCCCATTTGTTTGGAGCGACATATTTTGTGAAGCTGCAAGCCTACCCTGCTACATACAAGAGCATGGTTGAGTCACAGTCTGCACTAAGATATCTTCTAGTGGAGAGGACCATGATTAGAGCTGAACGTCTAGTGACATGAGGCCTTGTGCAGGCTACTGGCCCTGCCCATTATGGAGGAACTTGACAGACCACCTACTCTGGATGAGCTTGATAAGGCTATAAACTACTTCTCAAATGGCAAAGCACCAGGGGTAGATGGTATCCTAGCTGAAGCCATCAAATGTGGGAAATCAGCACTAGCTCAGTCGATGTTTGATCTTCTATGTCTCTGCTGGGAGGAAGAGGGATCTCACTACTGAACGTTGTAGGCAAAGTTTACGCTCACATGCTACTAAACAGGTTGAAACTGCTTGTGGACAGGGTGTACCCCGAATCCCAGTGTGACTTTAGAGTAGAAAGATCAACAACAGATATGATTTTCTCGATTCGCCAAATCTAGGAGAAGTGCAGAGAACAAGACCAGCCACTCTTTGTGATGTTTCTAGACCTCACCAAGAACTTCGACTTGGTTAGTAGAAATGGTTTATTCAAACTCCTTGAGAAGATCGGCTGACCCCCAAAACTGCGTAGCATGATCATTTCTTTTCACACTGATATGAAGGGCTCAGTTCTATACGATGGATCTTCTTCAAACACTTTTCCCATCAAGAGTGGAGTGAAGCAGGGATGTGTGCTCGCGCCGACCCTCTTTGGGATCTTCTTGTCCATGCTCCAATCCTACGCTTATGACACATCTGTGGACGGTGTTTATCTGCACACCAGGTCAGATGGGCAGCTGTTTAACCTGTCCCAACTGCGTGCGAGGACCAAGGTGAGGACGGTGCTCAGTAGGGAGATTCTATTTGCGGATGATACAGTTCTGGTGACCAATAGTGAGAAGGCCTTGCAGAGACTGGGAGACAGATTCGCCAGTGGAAAAGACAAAGGTCTGCACACAGGGTATCAATAGTGCGCCAAGTCTCGCTTACATACATGAGAGTGCCAAGATCGCAGGTCTGATAGACCCGGACCTTGGTGTAGTGAGACATTGCAGTGTTTTCCGAGACTCTCTTCGTCAGGTGGGTCATGATGGTACTAAGAGAGAGAAAGACTTGAACCCACATTGGACAAAGTTCACTCGACAATAACTTACGACGTTTTGTTTGCAGTGCCTGATAGGAGGGCATAGAATAGTAATGGTGCTGTAGCTTGCCAAGCATGTTGCAGAGGCTAATAAGGAAGGTCTTTTATGGGGCAGACTATCTCATCCTCTAGAAGCTATAAGCCTCAAGGAAAAGAAGAAACCCCTTACAGCCAATGGTAGAAGAGGAGCGACTAAATTATGTTAGTAGCTAAAAGAAATGATATGTAAATAATTAAATTTTACTTGCTGGTGGACAGTACAAAATGATTTCATGGTCCACACAACTGACATTTGAGCTGTATTTTCCCCTTTCATTGTTTATAAAAACATTAGATTACTTTTTGTTAAAATGTTATTAAATATTTAACACTGACAGCATTGTTTGATTTTTGTCCATCTTAAAAGACACGAGATGACTTTTTAGGTTTGATTGAAATCCCCTTGAATCATGTCACCATTGCTGCAGAAAGACAAGGCAGAGATATAGCATGCAGGACGTTTGTACTAAGACCACGCAGGTCAGTTACAGTGCAGTAGCTGATTGTTCTTATATAGATCTTGGAAAAATTGGCTGTACCATATATTCACATATTAAAGTCATTTGATCTAATTTGTAAACAATTTCAACATTGTTGTCTAACCCTTTGAACCCTGGCCATTTGGGAAATGGGAAACTAAAGCGGAGAAACTTTGCAGAAATAGCCAAAGCAAAGATGCACGAAGATCCCATAAACGCACTAACAACACCAAAACCCATCACTACTGTACGAAAACCTACCTGGAGGCAGGATATATTTCCAGAGGTGGTAGAAAATATACCAGGTATTGCAAACAAAAACTGCCAGACTGAAAAAGAAAGGAGAGATACTACCCTAAGCTTCATAACGAAAAGCTACCCAAGCATGGACTGGACCCATCCATACACCGACGGCTCTGTAACAAACACAACACAGAACGGAGGGGCAGGAGCATTCCTGAACCTACCAAATGGCAGAAAAATAACACTGTCATTCGCTACTGGTAAGTACACAAGCAATTTCAGAGCGGAGGCAGAGGCACTGAGGGCGGCAGTGGAAGAAATGGTGACACACAGTGAAAATGAGAGCCATATAGTCCTGCTGACAGATGCTCTCGCCGTAGTCACAGCGCTAAAAAGCCAGAAAAACACTGAGCTTAATGACTTAAGAGCAGCACTCTGCAAACTGTGCCAGCAGTCCGCACCAAAAAGGGTAGTGGTACAGTGGGTCCCATCACACTGCAACATCGAAGGCAACGAGGAGGCAGACAGACTGGCAAAAGAAGGTGCAAGACTACCACAAACAGATACCAGTATGACGTACGAAGAGTCAAAACAGCTTATCAAAGCCAGATACATGACCAAATGGGAAACCGAACATACTGGTTACACCAAAAACGATGCCTATTACCAGTTGAACCGAAGAGAGCAGGTCGTTGTCTTCAGACTTCGCACTGGCCACAATAGACTGAGGTACCACCTATTCAACAAATTGAAGATAGGGTGTACCGACGAATGCCCGTGCGGTACTGGTAAAATGACCACTGAACATCTGCTGCAGAACTGCCCGACATACGAGGATCAGAGAGAGCAGATGTGGCCATTACCAGTGGAACTGCAAGACAAGCTCTATGGCAGTGGCGACAGCCTCAGGATGACCGCCGCTTTTTTCTAAAAAATAATGGTTACTGTCTGACTGCGTACGCAGAAGAAGAAGAAGAAGAAGAACCCTGGCCACCCTGTCCGTAAAATCCCATTCCCCTGTGCTCCTGAGAAAATACACACAAGGTAGACATTTGAGGAAAACTATTTACTATGACAAAACTATGTGCTCTAATTTCATTATTCTATCTCAAATTGACTGACCAGATCATCTCTATGCTCCTACCTGTTATGCCAGTAAATTGTGGAATATATTTATTGAAGACCATGCTGTATCAAATGTACTTGTATCAACTATATCAAAAGTTATGTGAGATAACATGTTCTCCGCCTTTTTGAATGGCCATGTCCTGAATTTTCAATCACTGCTTTCCATCACTAAAATCACAGCATTCATTGACAAAATTCCTAAGCTCATGAATCCTGCCATTTTCATTATCTTCTGAAGTGTGTGTACTGTGTAGACATCACGGTATCATGGCCAAAATCCAAGCAGTACAAAATAATGGTCCACCCACCACACCGAATTATGGGTGGCTCAGAGAATGAGATAATTACACACATCAGTTCATCGGTGTCACTGGTTCAAAGGGTTAACGAAGCAAGTCACTCAGTAAGAGAAATCAATCTTATGTTTATTCAAACTTGTGTGGTCAACTTTTTGATAGGTGTTATGATTGTGTGAATCAACATGGGCATATCCTTAGATGAAATGAAACCAAAGAAGCATAAGCTTCTTCATCTTTTTTTCTTCTGTTGCTGTAAGTGCCATGACAGCTTTCTGCTTTTGGCCAGCAGAGAAGAGTTCAAGCGTGCAATGACTTGAAGGAACGTTTTGACATGGAAGGACATAACTTTTTGGATCGCTTCATTACATGTGACGAAACCTGGGCCCATTATTATACTCCTGAATCAAAATGAGCGTCCAAGCAGTGGAAGCATATGCAATCACCACCACCCAAAAAATGTTGGACAATTGCGTCTGCAGGTAAAGTGATGGCGAGTGTTTTCTTGGACAAACTTGACATCATTCATGTTGATTTCCTACCATGTTGTGTCACTATCAACAGTGAACAGTACATATGCATTTTGAGTGATGTGCATAACCATCTGTGGAGAAAACCAACCTGGTTTGACCACTATGGGTGTCCTGCTCCTGCAAGATAACGCTCGAGCTCATACGGCTCACCGAACTATGTGCCATCTGCAGCAACTTAGCTGGGAGGTATTGCCACATCCAACTTTATGCCCAGACCTTGCTCTAAGCGATTTCCACTTGTTTGGACACCTAAAAGAATTCCTGGAATGTCAGCATTTCAGCACTGATGAAGTGAAACAGGCTGTCCTGGATTGGTTCAGAAATACTGACAAATCTTTCCTCGCTGAAGCTTTTCAAGCATTACTTAAATGCTGGAATAAGTGCATAAATGTTGAAGGAGATTATATAAAAAAACAAATGGCATTTTGAAGAAGAAAAAAATGTTTCCTTCCAAACAAATTTCCGGTTTGACCTGAATGCCCCTCGAATATATATTAAACAAAAACACTGTTGAATGTAAGTAGCTGTTACACTAGATATACCAGCTCAGATAAATTCATGTTATTTTGTTATTATTGTTTGAGGAAAAATGTTGCAACAGTGGCAATTGAACATTTTTTTGTCAACACTGTCAGTCCCTTCTTGGTTATTCATTTCTAAAATAATCGTGGTGGTTAGGGCACTGTGTCCCATCTGAGGGGTCAGAGTTTAGTTCCCAGGTGGTGTTGGATTTTTTTCTGATAGCAAAACAGCTCCATGGGTCACCCCAAGCCAACAAATTAAGTACCAGATTAATCTAGGAAAGTAAAGGTGGCTGGTATGCTGTTGGTCCAAACAAATATGGGCCTTACACCATATTTTCCATTTGCCACATGGCGGATAAATGGGGACTTTTACTTCACTTTTACACCATTTTTTATGCTATGTAAATATATACATGCCGACCTATGAAATGTCTTGTGTCTTACATTATTTTGCCAACCCTGCTTATGGCTTGAGTAGTGTCAGCCGGGGTCTTTGTGTATGACAAAGACAAGAATAGCACCACTGCCTCACAGAGAGCATGTCGTAAGAGGCGACTAACTGCGTGACATGGCATAACACCAGACATGGTTAGGTGGTTTGTTAAGAACAGCATAGATGGCGCTCAACAGGCTGCGGGTCTACTTTGCTCTAGTATTGAGATGGACTCGCACATCGGTTAACCACCCTCCGTAATCGCTTGTCCAAATGCAGTTTAGTATTAGGAGTATTAAGTTGCTCGAACCTAGCCGGCTAAGCAGGCAACCATTCTCCCGGCTACATCCAGCTCATACCAGAGCTGGGACCTGCACAGGGGCATCTGCCCCTGTAGAAATACAGGTGAACTTAGGACCCTGCTTATAACTTGGCAAGATGGTATGCAGTGCTTTGTAACCTAATATGATTTTTTTCTGTTAGCAATCGCTCAAGAGTTCGAGGCCATCTGGTTCTGTACTTAGCATACATTTCATTTAATGATGGCGGAAATGAGGCTGATGATACTGCAGCAGGGGATACGCCAAACGAGGTTAGTTCAGTAACAGCAATATATATCAACGGATGCTTGTTAGCACATTACTACTATGAGTATTTGACTGTGCCAGAGAAATGATCATTTTCTATATTGTTAAACAACTCATTCGATTATCTTCACAATGACATGTGATTCTTCAAAAAGATCTGTTAACAATTAAAAAAACTACAGCTTCATATGTGCACTCATGACTGCCTGGCTAACAAGGTGAAGGATCAATGTGATCCCCATAGTAGTGAGAGAGACGCAGTTGAAGTCAAGCATAGCAGAACTGCCTGGAGGACTTTGGTCCACCTTCATCAACATGCTCAGGATATGAGGAAAGCGACTGCAACTCACTACTTCACCTCCTTTTAAATGAGCAGAAAAGAGTAAATCTGCTCATTGTGGGCTTTGGCAACAACAAACTCCTACCATTTCAGTATTTCTATTCTGTGCAAGCACTCATTTATGGAAATGAATTTGTGATTGCTTTATGAAACTAATTTATTACAAAGCTTAATATTTATACAATAGTATTGTTATTATAGTTTATTGTGGTTTTTCATTCAATTTTTACAACCAAGCATCATTATTAGATACAGTTCTTCTTCTTATAATGGTGGCAAATGCTCTCAATAGTCATCCTGTGAATGTGTCTTCTTCATTAATTTGTCAGTTTAAAAAATTAAATAAATAGAAATAAGTAATTGTCCATGTGTTACCGAGAGGGGGAGGAAAGAATATTAACACTGGGACCTGCCATAATTGATGTAACATCAGAGAATTAGACATGCACAGTGAAAGCCTGTTCTTTTCTCCTTAATAAAGGGTTCTTAAATCTAAACTCATGGAACATTTGTTATATTTATTATATACATCTGTTCTGAAAATTTGAGTCTAAATGTGAAACAAAAATGTCCATAGCTTGTTTCATTGTATTAATCACCTTTTACGACATGCATGATAAGGTAATGCAGTCTTATCTTTCCTCTTCAACCAAAAGGTTACTAGATCCAGTATAAGGACCAGCAATCCACAGGTGCTAAGATCCATCTACACATCCACGTAGTGATCCTAGATAACAGGCTGCAATAGAGCAGACTGGCTAAGGAGAAGGGATTGAAGAGAGAGGACTAACCCGGTACTAAAATATGTCTGCTGAAGATGGATGTGTTGGACCGAAATGTGCAGATATCACAGTCAAGCTGTAAACTACAACACAATGCATTCCGTTTTCCGGACAACATTCGGCTACTTGCAAAGTTCTTTTCAGGGCTTGGTAGTGTAAGTTTGAGAATGAACAATGGCAAAGATCACGAAGAAGAAGATTCAGCTACACTTCATTTCGCTTAGTCAACTCTCTTCTACCATTCTTTTCATTTTCGTTTGGTTTAGGGGAGGAAGACTAACGTCTGGTCAGGTAAAATATACTGATCAGACATGTTAGTCAGGGTCAGGCAAAACATACTGGCCAAGACCCTCACCTCGGCTTCCTAGTAGCCCTCCCTGGAAACAGGCTGTTTTCATGGCAGCCTGGCTAACGAGGTGAGGGATCGACGTGATCCCTGTAGTAGTGAGTGACACGCAGATGAAGCCAAGCATAACACAACCGCCTGAAGGATCTATGTCCACCTTCATCAGCATGCTCGGGATGTGAGGAAAGCTACTGTAACCCACCACTTAACGTCCTTTTTCAGGGCGCACAAAAGAGTAACTTGCTCATTGTGGGCATTCGCAAACAGCAACAACTATTACACTAATCTTTTACAAACATACATAGTTGAATGGTATGCTTATATTCTTGCCTTCCCAATAAGGGACTCTTGGGGCTATACAGAGTAAAAATGTATTTATTTATTTTGCACTTTCATTATGGCAGTTTGAGACTAATTACAAAATTGTCTTAGTTTGTATCATTGCAACGAGGCACTCCGATTCACCAATTTTTTTGTTTACAATTTAAAAAAAATAAAAAAGCCTGGATGGGAATTAACAGATGCTGGCCCACCCAGAGCACCAGATGTTGGTGCCTCTGGACCAACTGTGCTGGAAGCTGCAACTGTAAATGATACTGGTAATCAAAGTGAGCAGTCACTTTCTTCAGGCTGGGAAGAGCAGACAGATCCAACTGGCAAGATCTACTATGTCAACCATTCAACCCGCACAACACAGTGGAATCGACCCACAGAGTAAGTTTTTGTTTTAAATGCAGTTTTCATCACTGTCTCATTTTTGTGTGCTTGTGCAGTACAGTGATATGAATTTACCATTCTAGTTCGCTTTGGAACATATGTCTGTAACAGATGCTCACCAATGATTTCAATTTTCGGCTGTTTTCTTGAGATCTGACCATGAACCCCCAGCTGCTCTGGTCTCCTCTTCCAGTGATCTTCACCATGTGTTCTTTAGCCTCCTCACTCATCTCTTCCACTGTGAGATCCAATCTAGCACCCATTTAGCTATATTGTAAGGTTCCTTTCTGAGGGTTGAAAGTAAATCTGGCTTTCCTAATTGTGCTGCGCCATAGAAAAGTTGCAAAACCTGATAAAAACCACGCACTGGACTTCCGTGTCCCAAAACAGGGTCCGCTGAAGATGAAGTTGGGACCCACAGCTAGCTGTAAACGGTTCATCAAAATCAAGATCCATCAATTCCTTTACACATACCTTTTGTATAATGTGCCACAATCAAAGTCTGAATCGGGTGTGGGGTGAATCTTTTTTTGTCTTCTTTTTCTTTTTGCTTATCATGTTATACCTTTCAGTGTCAGAGATCTCTAGAACGAGCCTGACTGTGTGCCTCATGCACAGTGGCATTTAACACCTCAGATATTTTCGTTCGTCCCCTTTTTTCATGGTCAGCCTTTGGCCTTGAATCCGTTGTATCTAAATAGCATTGCTTGTTGGACGGTGCTGTGTGGCGGTAATCTTGTTACAGGACCAAACCATTTTAGCTGCTGTCTTTTAATGTAGTCTAATAATGGTGTTGTTCCCACTAGTCTCCTGATGTCATTGTTTCTGATCATGTCTCTCCTTGTTAATCCCTGATTTTTGCAGGCATTTTGTTTCTGCTGTTACGATGTGTCATTTTTCTTTTGATGTTAGTGTCCAATATTGACATTGATAGCAGAGTACCGGGATGAAAATCGTGTTGTAGGCTCTTTTGGTAGTTATTGTGATGTTCTTGCAATTAAGTATTGGAGTTAATTGTCTAATGATCTGATTTGCCTTATTGCATCTTTGTTGAACTTTCACTGTAATTCTTCTGTCTGCTGATCACGTGCTCCCTAAATTTGATTTGCTGCATTTCAAGGAAGATATTGATGTTTTCAGCTAGATATTTTCATGACCTCAGTTCATTCTACATGGATTTTCATGCTGTATTCTTGACATGTTGTATTTAGTTTATCAATGTATTGTTGCAATTGTATTTCTGAAGTTGTTATGTGTGTTGAATATTCATGTGTAATCAAGATGCGTAATCATTGGACTGATCAAATAATAAATAATTTCTCAGGTCTTGAAGCTCAACTGTACTCGCCAAAAATGATTTGAGTTTCAAATAACATAAGTTCCGCAAATGTCTACCTATCAGAAATAAAATTACAGTTAAACAACAATTGCGCATGTGAAAATGCAACCAGTGTGTAGAGCTGTCAAGAAAATAAATAAAAGCCACAAACTATATCACGAAACACAAATAATGTTTCAGTTTGGTTTTGGTTGTGGCTCGTGGTCATTTTTAGGTTTTCAGCAGCCGATTTTGTTGCCTACGAGCTGAAAAGAGCTAAATAACTTTTTAATAACTCATGTTCTATGTTACCACAGGCCATCTACACTGCCACCAGGCTGGGAGGAAAGAACTGATGCTAATGGCAGATATTACTATGTCAATCACAACACACGTGTCACACAGTGGGACAGACCTACAGGGTATTGTCATGTTGTTGTTTCTTCTTCTTCTTCGTACGCAGTCAGACAGTAACCATTATTTTTTCGAAAAAAGCGGCGGTCATCCTGAGGCTGTCGCCACTGCCATAGAGCTTGTCTTGCAGTTCCACTGGTGATGGCCACATCTGCTCTCTCTGATCCTCGTATGTCGGGCAGTTCTGCAGCAGATGTTCAGCGGTCATTTTGCCAGTACCGCACGGGCATTAGTCGGTACCTCCTATCTTCAATTTGTTGAATAGGTGGTACCTCAGTCTATTGTGGCCAGTGCGAAGTCTGAAGACAACGACCTGCTCTCTTCGGTTCAACTGGTAATAGGCATCGTTTTTGGTGTAACCAGTATGTTCGATTTCCCATTTGGTCATGTACCTGGCTTTGATAAGCCGTTTTGACTCTTCGTACGTCATATTAGTATCTGTTATGTTGTTGTTTGTTGTGGTTCATTTATAAAATAAATGTAAAAGTTGGTTGAAAAATAATTTGTTGAAAGAATGGAAATGGTTGATTGCTACATGATTTTTGTTGTTTATCTGTCACGGGTGATGAAAACCACTCTATTCATCCATTGTGAGCATGTCAGGTTAGCACGTGGACACAAAGGTGGTGTCACAATGACTTTACTACATCCACTTCAGTCATGTCTCCACCTTGTTGTAGCAGAGAAGTATGTGTATCGCTTTGATCCAACGATTTATACTGGCAAGGCATCCTGTGTTCAACCTATCTAATAATAGGGGCCAAACCAAATAAAACACGTTGAGTTGCAGAAATCTATGTTGTAAACGGATGCACTCGGCAATAGGGCCTAACAAAACTGCAATATAATTTTACATGAGGAATCATACGAAGAGGAAGAAGATTACATGTCAAGAAGACAATCATCGCAAACATTGTTAAGACCAGGAGAATCTATCTATCTATGTTCTTTCAGCGCCAAACACAGGACATAAGGCAGAACTCAGTGCTCTCTGAGTTACATTCGATCTGATGCCACCCGTTGTGGTTTCTGTATGTTGTTGAAACCCATCATTGGGGCTTCTCTAGCGATTATCCTGCATAGTGTCTCTCTTGTCTTGCTTCTCTTTCTGGTATCAATTGATCTCTACATAATTGCTTGGACTGGAAGTTTCTTGCTGTTCATTCTAAGCACATGTCTGATAACCGCCAAGCGTTTTTTTTTCCTTATGTTGGTAGTAATATATTGTTTAATCTCTAATCTTATTTGTTTGTTTTCAATTATTTCCAGTCAGTGTTAAATTTTTAATTTAAGACTTTTATTTTTAAATGCATGCAGTTTATTTTCCAAAGTTTTGGTCATTTTCCAGTTTCACATCCATATCTTAAGATAAATTGTGTTGGAATTGAACAACTTTAGTTTGATGTATTGGCTCAGTATTTTCAACTTCCAGATACTTGTTATTTGGTTAAATGCAAACGACGTCAAGGTGATCCGAGACAAGATTTCAGTTGCTCTGTCTCGGTCATGTTCTATTTTTCTGTCCAAGTAGGTTCTACCTTCTGAATTATATTTCCATTCAGTTTGATATTAGTGACATTGTTTGTGAGACTCAAGATTTTTGTTTTTGAAGCATTTATCTGTAAGCATATCTATTAGGATAATTGATAAAGTATGTCTGTCTTTTATCTTTTCATGTATCACCTCAACACTTGGTACTCAGAAGAGCCAAGTGTCTGCAAAGGCAAGATCTTCTAAGGTCTTAGCATCCGTCCATTTTATTCCTAAATGTTTGTTGTGGACTTAGTTATGTGTTACCCAGTCTACAGCTATACTAAATAAAAGTGGTGACGTAATGCAGCCTTGCTAGACTCTTGTTTCTATATGGAACCATAGAGATTTATCAGTAGAGATCCGGACACAGCATTGTGCATTAGTGCACAGTGCTTTTATGACATTAATACATTTGGATGGAAAGCAGCGTACGAAGAAGAAGAAGGATGGAAAGCCGCCAAAGTGATGGACTGTCAAACACATTTTTGATATTAATTAAATGATGACAAGTGGATATTGCATTATTATGTTTCTGGAGATTCTTCTAAAATTGTCCTGAGGATGGATATTTGTTCTATGCTTGATCCATTTAGTCTCAAACCAGCATGTTCCTCTCTGAGTTATTCATCCACTATTGTTTTCAGTCTTTCTAGCATAATGCTACAAAATACTTTTCCTGGCACTGAATGAGAATGACTTAACTTATTTTTTCCATTTCCTTTTAAAACAAAAGGCTGAAAGAGTGGCTTTCCACTGATTTTTATTTTGAGCATTATTCTTGAACTTAGTCCATAAGACTCTAGTTTCTCTGGCTTTCTCTTCCAATTGTTCTTTACCAGTTCTTATTTGGTTTTCCAATATTTCTGTTTCCTATTGGTTCCAATCCAGAGCATGTCTCGTTATATTTTTAAGTTTCTTTACCCACACACTTTCTCACCTTAATCTCCAGTAGGATAAAATAGTACTAGCAAAACCACCATACAGCGGAACATTAATTTTAGGCTGGATTTGTATACTGGCTTTTCAGCTTTTGCTTTTCATTGTTCACATTCATCAGGTCGTCTCACAGTGTTAATATACATTATTCTTTCTCATCTTCGTGTCTTTTCGCTCCTTACAAAGCATAGGTGACCCATGTAACTGAAGTTTTATAGAAGCCTGTTGTAATTTGTTTTACATTCTACGGATTGCTAGCCCTTTGCACAACCTTCCTTAGTTGCCTTTTACAGCTTGCTTAGAAGGCTACAGTGATTCTATTCTTTGCTGCCCTGTATCCACACATTTATGGGTTAAATTAAGAGGACCAAAATACAGAAGGGGCACAAGCTGACTAAGACCATATTCCGCCTCCAAGCGCGGCCCTGAAAACAGGCTGCAGTAGTTATAATCTGGCTAAAAGAATAGGGATCACAGTGGGAAGGCAAACCTGATACACAAAAAAACCAACTGAAACCGGATGTATTGAGCCGAAAGGTGCAGATATCACAGCCACGCTGTGAACTATGACACAATGTCACAACGTTCTTTTCAAAATGGCGCCAAAGAAGAAAAAACAATAAAATTGAGGCGGAACCTCTAACCAAAAAAGTCAATTCTACTCAAGTAGTGAATCTTTGTATATCTTTTCATTAGTGGCGTGGAGACACCTTCAGTGATAGAGGTTCAGCGACAACGTAGCCTGGAAGCTCAACAATTGTACAGAAACCGTAGGCACATCAGTCAAGATGATTCAATTTCATCATCAGTGAGTGAAACAGACCTACACGGACAGGAGGACAGGAGGGTAAGCATTCTGTATATTTCCATAGCATTAATATTTGGTATGTTCACATGGAAAGGGGGCGGTACTAATTCTACTGTCCTTCTCTGTTTGAGTACTTGCAAAAACATAGGACCAGCATTGTAGATGGCACCTTACAGGATGAGGACCAGCATTGTAGATGGCACCTTACAGGATGCCTGCACCAAAGCCCTTTATGTACTATTGCAATGATAGTTTCTGTAGCAATTTATTACACATGATGAGGTTGCTAAGCCATAGGTACAGCTCTTCTTTATGACACCTATAGAAGGCAGTGGTTCATTTCTTTCCTCCCCATTTCAGAAGCCCAGGGCTCACATTGGAAAATGAGACCATTAGTTGACATAGTCACATTGTCTTCAGTGTCAGTCCGACAGATGCCGTATGTGAGGAAGCCAACAATATTCTATATGCATCCTGATCTTTTGCAACGCTGTACCAATGCAGGCCTAGGTCTTTGGTCAGTATATCTCACAATCACATAGGTGGATGACCCGTGGTCGTGTACAGACATATGGCCACCAAAACGTTCTACGTGCCCATCTGTTGTCAGGCATACGTACCATATATCCAGCCCAGCGATGTTTACATGATATCGCTGCTTCCACAACATCTCGAAACAAAGTTTGATATTTAATTTCTTTGTTTCGGATCTTATTCCAACTAAAAGTTTTTAGTGCACGCCGTTCCATTGCTCTGTAAGTGACTCTGAGCTTCTCAGCATCTGTTTTGCGCAAGTTCCACACTTCACATCCGTAAATTATTGCTGAAATGATCATGGAATTGAAAGTGTGTGCTTTTGATGTGTTGGCTTAATAAAGTTAATGGAATACCAGGCTGTTTTTTGTCTAGAGATTTTGTGGTTGCCATTTATTTCTTGGCCTAGGTAGATACATGAGTTGACATCCTCGATGGTTTCTTTTCCTAGCTTGACATCCTGCTTTAGGCAGTAAGGGTTTCTGAGGCACTGTGTTTTACTTTTATTTATCTTCAGACCAGCAGATGACAGAATACTTTTTTAAATCTGTTCAGTTTTAGTTTCCCTCCACTTGTCCTGCTGAGTGTTGTGGATAGCTTAACTCATCTTATTTGGGCCAAGTGTGTTGTACCTGTTATGGTAAGCCTGTTTCATTGCAGGATTACTCAAATGTTAGATATCCATCTGCCTCCCTCGCACTCTGTAGCCAGATTGTGCTGTGTTGTAAGTGAGCAGGGGGAGTTGATCAGACCATATTCTCATGAGATGACCAAACCTTTTTATGTTGTCCAGAAATGTGCACAACACAAGTTCTCGCCATTTATAATGTCATTGTTTCTCAAATTGTCTCTCCTGGTGACTCTGGTGACCTAATTTAGAAAACTTTTCATTTAAATTTCTCTTTCCTGCATCTTGGATACCTTTTATTTAATCAAATAGTATACAAGCCTGTCCATGAGAAGCAATGCAGTACATCCAGATCATCACAGTATCATATCCATGCACCAAACCTTGCAGATTCATCTCAAAGAAACAATAGCTACAAATTTTGATGATGCTTTGCCAACTTAACTTAACTTGACGACTTTATACCGGTTTAGAAGACTGCAGCAGCATTCACTACTCTCTGACTAAAAAAATATTTCCTAATATCTAATCTGGATCTTTCTTTAGTTAATTTGTAGTTATGCCCTCTTGTTCTTGCCATGAACAACCTAGGGTTGGCCATCAGATGTCACACAAGCTATTTTTTTTCTAGCATAGGATTTGCAGAGCTGTTAGTGCACTTGTTTCTCAAAGCAAACAAACTTTATTCATGAACCTATCAGGGCAAGCTACTGTTTACCTCACTGAAAAAATGTATACTAGACTTTGAATTAGAGCATGCAACAAAGAGAGGAAGATAACAAATGATCACACCCCAGAAAGCTGAAGACCTGGCAAAGTGAAGCCCATACTAAAACATTTACTATGGAACAACCTTTACCATTTTTATGTTATTCTTGCACATCAAACACATAATGCTATTGTTTTTATTTGTACATGGTTATATATTAAAATATGTTTTAAAATAAAAGGACTTCATCTGTGATTAACATGTGAAAATATAATCTATGAAAACATAATTATAAAAAAGTAGGAGTGCATACTTTCAAAGTAAGTGAACATTAATTCATGCAGTTGACAAAAATTATAAGAAGTTAACCATTTCCAGTCCGGCCTAATTGTGTACTGCAGTCCACGGCCTGTGCCACAACTTTGTATATGAAATTGTTTAAAAAAAAATTATTAGTTAATATTAAACAGATTGATGTGAAATTTATCTTAAGACACATAATTAAATTATCTACAACATGAAGTATTCATAATAAAAATATATATTAATATTAGTCTGAAGTAATATATATTAGTATATATTAGTATCAGGGTTTTCTCCTGAAGCCTTTGCAACGATCTGTCAAAATTGCAGATCCACGTGTAATCCAGATGCTTGATGATTGGCCTGATCAATAAGTCACATCTCAACCATTGTAGTCCAATTTGATTTTCATTGCGCAAAATATGGCAAGTTTGAAAATTCACCACATTACTAAATACAATAGAGTGGTCCTTCTGGGTATTTGTGTATGACAAGAATAGCGTCACTGCCCCACAGAGAGCATGTCATAAGAGGCGACTAACTGTGTGGCAAGGCATAACACCAGATATGGTTAGGTGGTTTGTTATGAATAGCATAGATGGCACCTAACAGGCTGCGGGTCTACTTTGCTCTAGTATTTGAGTCTATTAAGATGGACTCACACATCGGTTAACCACCCTTTGTGTCACTTGTCCCAACACAGCAGAGTAATAAACTGCTTGAGCCTAGCTCACTTAGCAGAAAATCTTCTCAGAAATACTCAGAAATTGTAAAGGAAACAATCATAAATATGTAGTACTATGTAATAGAAAGTTTTGTGGAAAAAACGTTTAACAAGAGGATATCAAGTTGTTTTCTTCTATTAAATCACATTAACTGACAAAATTGGTTATTCAGCAGATAATCTGCAGTATACTGAACTCTTGCTTTATAAATATCAGTTAAATAGTCAACTACACTGCGTTCTTAAGAGTTTCTTGTAATATGTGTGGTGTATATGCTATAGGTACAGACTTTAATTAATTTGAGGCTTGTGCGGAATAGAGGGATCACAAATGTTTGCTAAAATCACTAAAGTTTGAGATAACCAGGCAAAAACAGAGGAACAGGAGATGCAGAGAGGATGCTGGCATTGGATAGGACATACATTAAGGATACCAGCTGATAGCATTACAAGGCATTCTCTTTCCTAGAAACCTCAGTGCAATAGAAATAGAGGAAGTCCAAAACATACATAGATAAGGAAATGATTTGATAAACCCTGCCGAAGATGGATGTGTCGGATTGAAAGGTGCAAATATCGCAGTCAAACTAGCGACACAACACATTCCGTTCTGCAGACTACATCCTGCTACCTGTTCAGGGCTTGGTAGCGGGAGATTGAGAATGAACGCAGAAGAAGAATAAGAAGATTTGATAAACAAGACAAACATTAAAAAAACAGTTTTTTGTGTGTATTTACTGGGTTTTTTGTGTGCGTTCACCTTATTTCTCTATTCCCCAAGGCAGTGTACGTTGCACTGTGTTTTTATTTTGCGCCTGTCAGCCTAGTGCATCCGACTTCGGCATGCATTTTATGTAAGGGTCTGCTTCCTCCTTGCATTTTCTAAGGGTTTGCTTCCCCGGGGTAAAAGCCAGTGCTGTGTTGAGGATCGAACCCAGCACCTTCGGATTGTGAGCCGTGTCACTAGACCACGCTGTCCCCTGTGGACTGTTGAAATGCATAACTCAATACTGGAGGACTTGGCATGTATTTGTTGAAGACGTGCTCCACAGAGCCCTTTTTAAGGTTTTAATTGATTCATTGATTGATTGATATGTCATTGTTTGTTTAGGCTAAACTACTGTGATTTGTCTTTTGTTTTTATAGTTTTACTTTTTACTATGAGGCATAGTATGATTGACTATTCTCTCCCTCTCACTATTTTTGTGTTATTTTGTCTTTGGGAAAGTGTGTTATTGAGAGAGAGGACGAGGGAGGGAGAGAGGAAGAGAATATATCAATATGTAATTGAAAGTGAGAAGAGAGAACACAAGATAAGTTATTATTACAATATTACAACATAACACTTTTTCTAATTTTTCAAGCGGAGCATGCCAGGACCTGTAAGTATATTTTTAATGTTTTAGTTATTTTTAACATAGACATTTCATTGCTTGTGATTTTATGAATAGATATTTAGATAGTAGCAGACTGTTCCCTCTTACTTCAGTTAATCTCAGAGGTAAATATATGAAGCGTGTTCAAATGAAACCGGACCAAAATGCAACACTTCTGTTGTAAACAGCACATACCAACTGTCAAGTTTGCAAAATTTCATTATCTTCCGACACATAGTTTCCTCGGCAGACCGTTGAAAACATGGCGAGTGTGATACGGAATCCGTCCAGAGTTGATAACAGCTGAAGGATGTCGACCAGTTGACATTCATCGCAGAATGTAGGCAGTGTATGGTGACAGAAGTGTGTCGAAGACAACAGTGAAGAACTGGACAATGATGTTTAAAGAAGGCAACAATATGCGCCTGACCTAGTCTCGGAAGATCTTTCATTAACTCGCGTCCTTCTTTAAACATCGTTGTCCAGTTCTTAACTGTTGTCTTCGACACACTTCTGTCACCATACACTGTTTGCATTCTGAGATGAATGTCAACTGGTCGACATTCTTCAGCTGTTAGAAATCAAATCGCTGATCAACTCTGGACGGATACCGAATCACACCCGGCATGTTTTCAACGTTCTGCCGAGGAAACTATGAGTCGGAGGATAATGAAATTTTGCAAAGTTGACGGTTGGTATGTGCTGTTTACACCAGAAGTGATGTTATCATCTGCATCGTATGTATGTTCACTTGTTGAAGTTCGGTCCGGTTTCATTTAAACATGCCTTGTACAATCAATATTTAAGAATAGAGCATGGAACACATTTTATAAAAAATTGTTCCGACAATTTATAATTTGTCCTCGAGTAGAAACCAATGAATATCTAGATACTTTCAATATTTACTTCAAATGAAATATTTACTTTACCATGGTGGAGGGGGGTGGGGGGGTTAGTGCGGCAATCAAGCAATCAGGGTTTAATCTCCAGTAGGTACAGTATTTTTCCTGATCACAAACCTGCTCCTGTGGTCAACCCAGCCACAGAAATTGGGTACAAGAAAAAAATCTGGGTGGTAAAGGCGATCACATCACCCACTATGTGTTGTGTGCCATAAAATGTATGTGCCTAACACCATATTTCCTATACGCCGCAAGGTGTGACGGGATCTTCACTTACTTTCCTATGGTGACTAAAGATAAAGGCAGTCCCATAACAGGCACTGCTGTCCGGAATGAAGTGTTTCATTGTATGAAGCCACAGCTTGTTCGTGACATGGGGGAGTTCTATTCTGATCAGAAATGTTAGTCAGGGTCAGGCAAAATATACTGGCCAAGACCCTAACCTCGGCTTCCTAGTAGCCCTCCCTGGAAATGGGCTATTTTCATTGCAGCCTGGGTAATGAGGTGAGGGATCAACATGATCCCCGTAGTAGTGAGCAACACGCAGATAAAGCCAAACATAGCACAACCGCCTGGAGTACCCCGGTCCACCTTCATCAGCACGCTCGGGATGTGAGGAAAGGTGCTGCAACCGTCACTTAACGTTCTTTTCAGGGCGCACAAAAGAGTAAACCTATTTATTGTGGGCATTTAAAAAAAACAGCCCAGGTACTCATTTACAGCTGGGTCAATTGGAGTGTGCTGGTAGCGGGAGTTGAACCCAGTAGTTTTGTCCTGAAAAGCATGTTCACTGCCACTTTGCTAATCAGGCGTTCCTTGCTGACTATTAAATCATAATTGCACGACCAGCTATTTGTATCTTATTTTAAAAATTTGTATTGATACCATTTCTTGTATCATTGTTTGATATATCATTCTATGATTATTGTGGTCTGCTGTAAATGTGTATTTGCTCAATGTTATTTATTGTCATTGTTTAATACTATATAAAGTGTCATTGTTTAATACTATATCAAATGTCATTGATTCATATCTATCATGTGTTTTTTGTCTTGTTGCTCAGCATATAAACATTGAAGACTCAGAAGAAGAACCACTGCCTGCTGGTTGGGCCATTGGTCTTGCTCCAAATGGCAGAACTTTCTACATCGACCACAATGCACGAACAACAAGCTGGGTAAGGTCTCTTGTGCTGCTAACACCAATATGACAGCATCAGATAGTTAACATGTGTGGCTCACCACAATAACTGACTGATTTTACATGGCCTTTCAGCTAAACCTTGGTACCTCCCCACACATCTCCTTTGTTTTTCACCTTGGTACCTCACCACACATCTCCTTTTGTTTTTCACTTCATCACATGTCTGGTTGTATTGTTAGGCTCTTTAGAGTATGTCCTATCCAAATACGTTATCTATCACCAATCTGCAGCTGGATTGGTTGATATCATATTTTTTATCGGGTCCGAAGATGCAGCACAGTGAATGAACTGACAGCAGCCAGTGACTCATAGCTGGTCGTTTGCATCAGGGTCAGGGAATGAGAGATGACTAAGACTCTATTCCGTCTACAAGCGGCGGCCCTGGAAACAGGCTGCACTAGTGTATTCTGGCTAAGAGAATAGATGCCACACTGGGATAGCAAATCTGGTACCCAAAAACCCAGAAGAAATCAGATGTGTCGAACCAAAAGGCGCAGATGTTTAACCTCTCTGTAAACTACGTCACAATGTCCTTTTCAGGACAAACATCGAAGAAGAAGAACATTTTTGACCGCGGATATATATTTGATACTACTTCTATCCTAACACAAAGTATGCTACAAGGCATCTGAAGGTCGGCAATCTGGATCTGCTTTACTTGGTTATATACCATTTGTGAAATAGTCCCAAAAGAATGTTGAATGAAAATTACTTACTATATCCACTGATGTTCTAATAGTAATGGGAAAATATGAACTCCAAAATAAGAACAAGCAAATATGAGAATACTAGCAACACCTATGAAGAAGATCTTTTTGTTAATCGAACTGTACAATAGGGAGGTTGATGACCAGTGCAGCTTCTTCCTCATTATAATCTAGAAACAGCGCAAGTTACATCATCAAGACAAAACCGTCTGATGGTGTCGCCACCATCGCTTGCAATGGGCAACTAACACCAACCAATACAACAGAACAGCAGTTTAATAATTAAAGGATCTCTCCTTCTTGCACCCCTCGTCTGCTTCACAACCCTCTTCCTCCAACTCACCCATCTCTGCTACCAACCACCTCTCAACTCCTGTAAACCACCCACCCCCCCCCCCCCCCCCCGCCCCCTTTCAACCTGCCTATCTCTTCCTCCAACAGACCCATCATTGTGCCCATCTCTTCCCCCAAACAAAATGTGCTAGCTTTCAATGGGAGCTTGCATTTTTCTTGTTAATTTTTTTCATATTTGTATTTATTTTGCTTTGCCTTTTCTACATCTTTATTCACTTACATACTTCAACAACAACACAAACATTGGCATAAACAAACAATTCATGCTTCTCTATATGCTCTGTAATTAAAAAGAAAGACACAAAACTATCAATATTATTACACAAACCGAAAACATGACCTCGCTTCTTTGAATGTATATCAGAAATCAAACGCACCACATCTGTTCTTTGTTCTCAAGACATCTTTGGTGGTGCTCAAAACTTTTATTTTTTCACATAAACGTGATAAATACGAAGACTAACTTAGGGAACTATGGAATTATATAGTGGGATAAAAGATCCAATGGAAGAAACTGAGCCGACTGCAAATGAAGTGTCAAATGTTGCATCAAGACTATGCGTTACTAATTGACATCAGTTAAAAAAAAAAAAGAAATCAAATCAAGGTCCGTCGCTCCACTCAGTGCATAGATCATTGACCACATCTTGTCAGTATACACGGTTCTGGGCTACTCTTTCTACTTTTTTCCAGGTGTAACCTGTTAATCGTAATTCCTTCTCACATTCTCTTCTTCATGTATTGTTAGGTCTACATCTACATATTTTTCTCCTCCCTTGAGAATTCCATATGAGAGCCTACCTTGCTATGTTATGTTGGATGGAGCCTTCCTCAACATATGTCATATCCAGCCCCATTTTCTTCCAGTGGAATGTTGTTGGCTCATTTTCCATAAGTCTTCATTCCTCAACATGTCATATCCAGCCCCATTTTCTTCCAGTGGAATGTTGTTGGCTCATTTTCCATAAGTCTTCATTCCTCAACATATGTCATATCCAGCCCCATTTTCTTCTAGTGGAATGTTGTTGGCTCATTTTCCATAAGTCTTCATTCCTCACCATGTCTTGCTACTTTATGCCCATTATCCTCTGTAAGCATCTATTAACGAAGGACTGGAGTGCTTGCTGTATTGCCTTGGTTATTTTCCATGTTTCCGCTCTATACAGCAGCACCGACTTGATGCTGGCGTTGAATATTCTAACTTTGGTGTGAAACTTTATTTCTCTGAATCTCCATATGTTGTTTAATTAGTTCTTTGTTGATTGAGTTAATTTTAAGGAGCTATTTTCTTCATGTTGATATTCAGTCTCAATTTGACTGATTGTTCTTTCACCCTGTCAAGTTTCTCTTGTATTTGGCTATGACAATGTGACGAAAGTACCAGATCATCTGTGTGGTCCAGGTCCTCCAATTTTAACCATAGTATCCACTGAATACCTCTCATTCCATCATTTCATGCCTTCATTATCCAATCTATAGCCAACAAGAACAGAAAGGGTGAGAGAAGGCATCCATGGCTCATCCCTGTCTGTGCCCTGAAGCTGTCACTCAGTGCTCGTTCATGTACCACTCTACTAACTATCGTTTTACATTTACACAGAACATATTTTTGACAGATAAAGGAAATTCCAAACTCATTTTCATTAAAGTACCAATAAATAAGCTCAGTTATGCGGTTGACACAGTTCTGCTGGCTGAAAACAAGCAAGAACTACAGAGAAATTAGTGACTGACTGAAGTAAAGAACAAAAATCATGCTTATGGATTGGACATTAGTACAGGGAAACAAAAACTATGATAATTAGCAAAATGGACTTAAAATCTGTTTTACAGATAAAAATAGACAGTTAAATACTAGAACAGGTGAAGAGCTTTACATCTTGGTATTATAACAATGGAAAATGTGAGATATGAAATGGAGATGAGGAAGATAATAAGGATAGCCAAATCTGGTTTCACCAATTTGAGTCAGATGTTGATATCCAAGCAAGTCACTCACAAATTAAAAATGAAAGTGATTTGGTGGTATGTACACTCGTCTTAAGGGATGCATAAAAACATGGACAATGAACAAAGGATTGATTGGTGGAGGGAATTGGTATCTTTGAAATTTGATACATGGAAGAATGGGGCGTATCTCCTGGGATAAAAATAAAACAAATAAGTAATTCTTGGAGAAGTTGGGAGTACAAAAAGAATTGATTAGTGAAATCAAGTACAACAGTTAGATATTTTGGGTACTTAACAAAACATTACTGAAAACAATACTGGAAGGAAAGGTGAAGAGCAAATGTGCCAGAGTGAAATAACACTAAGTGGGATTGATAACATTAAGATAGGGACAGGGAAAAACCTGGCAGATTGTACTATCAAAGCAAGAGACAGAACATTGGAGATCCATTGCAACTAACCTTTGCTGTGGAGATGGCACCTAAACTGAACTGAATGAAGATGTCACTTCTCTTCATCACTCCTCTTCTATATCTTAGGGATGGGGAGAGGAAACTAATATCAGCTAAGCAAAACATACTGATCAGGCTATGTTAGTGAGGGTTATGTGATCAGGCTATGTTAGTGAGGGTTAGGTGATCAGGCTATGTTAGTGAGGGTTATGTGATCAGGCTATGTTAGTGAGGGTTATGTGATCAGGCTATGTTAGTGAGGGTTATGTGATCAGGCTATGTTAGTGAGGGTTAGGTGATCAGGCTATGTTAGTGAGGTATGGTGAGCAGGCTATGTTAGTGAGGGTTAGGTGATCAGGCTATGTTAGTGAGGGTTATGTGATCAGGCTATGTTAGTGAGGGTTATGTGATCAGGCTATGTTAGTGAGGGTTAGGTGATCAGGCTATGTTAGTGAGGGTTAGGTGATCAGGCTATGTTAGTGAGGGTTAGGTGATCAGGCTATGTTAGTGAGGTATGGTGAGCAGGCTATGTTAGTGAGGGTTATGTGATCAGGCTATGTTAGTGAGGGTTATGTGATCAGGCTATGTTAGTGAGGGTTAGGTGATCAGGCTATGTTAGTGAGGTATGGTGAGCAGGCTATGTTAGTGAGGGTTAGGTGATCAGGCTATGTTAGTGAGGGTTAGGTGATCAGGCTATGTTAGTGAGGGTTATGTGATCAGGCTATGTTAGTGAGGGTTAGGTGATCAGGCTATGTTAGTGAGGTATGGTGAGCAGGCTATGTTAGTGAGGGTTAGGTGATCAGGCTATGTTAGTGAGGTAAGGTGATCAGGCTATGTTAGTGAGGGTTATGTGATCAGGCTATGTTAGTGAGGTAAGGTGATCAGGCTATGTTAGTGAGGTATGGTGAGCAGGCTATGTTAGTGAGGGTTAGGTGATCAGGCTATGTTAGTGAGGTAAGGTGATCAGGCTATGTTAGTGAGGGTTATGTGATCAGGCTATGTTAGTGAGGTATGGTGAGCAGGCTATGTTAGTGAGCGTTATATGATCAGGCTATGTTAGTGAGGGTTAGGTGATCAGGCTATGTTAGTGAGGGTTATGTGATCAGGCTATGTTAGTGAGGGTTAGGTGATCAGGCTATGTTAGTGAGGTATGGTGAGCAGGCTATGTTAGTGAGGGTTATGTGATCATGCTATGTTAGTGAGGGTTATGTGATCAGGCTATGTTAGTGAGGGTTAGGTGATCAGGCTATGTTAGTGAGGTATGGTGAGCAGGCTATGTTAGTGAGGGTTAGGTGATCAGGCTATGTTAGTGAGGTAAGGTGATCAGGCTATGTTAGTGAGGGTTATGTGATCAGGCTATGTTAGTGAGGTAAGGTGAGCAGGCTATGTTAGTGAGGTAAGGTGATCAGGCTATGTTAGTGAGCGTTATATGATCAGGCTATGTTAGTGAGGGTTAGGTGATCAGGCTATGTTAGTGAGGGTTAGGTGATCAGGCTATGTTAGTGAGGGTTAGGTGATCAGGCTATGTTAGTGAGGGTTAGGTGATCAAGCTATGTTAGTGAGGGTTAGGTGATCAGGCTATGTTAGTGAGGGTTATGTGATCAGACTATGTTAGTGAGGGTTAGGTGATCAGGCTATGTTAGTGAGGGTTATGTGATCAGACTATGTTAGTGAGCGTTATGTGATCAGGCTATGTTAGTGAGGGTTAGGTGATCAGGCTATGTTAGTGAGGGTTAGGTGATCAGGCTATGTTAGTGAGGGTTAGGTGATCAGGCTATGTTAGTGAGGGTTAGGTGATCAGGCTATGTTAGTGAGGGTTATGTGATCAAGCTATGTTAGTGAGGGTTAGGTGATCAGGCTATGTTAGTGAGGTAAGGTGATCAGGCTATGTTAGTGAGGGTTAGGTGATCAGGCTATGTTAGTGAGGGTTATGTGATCAGACTATGTTAGTGAGCGTTATGTGATCAGGCTATGTTAGTGAGGGTTATGTGATCAGACTATGTTAGTGAGGGTAATGTGATTATGCTATGTTAGTGAGGGTTATGTGATCAAGCTATGTTAGTGAGGGTCAGATGAAACATACTGGTAAAACATACTGATCAGACTATGTTAGTGAGGGTCTGGTGAAACATACTGATCAGACTATGTTAGTGATGGTCAGGTGAAACATACTGATCAGAGTATGTTAGTGGTAAGGTGAAACATCTGATCAGAGTATGTTAGTGGGGGTCAGGTGAAACATACTGATCAGACAATGTTAGTGGGGGTCAGGTGAAAACCGATCAGAACCCCACCTTACTCACCTCACCTCCAAGCAGTTCTCCTTGGAAGACTTCATGATAGTCTGATCAATTCGGTGGGGATTGACACTGTGATTCCCATAGTGGTACTCTTACTGAAGAGCCACGCTTTGCACTACAGCTCGAAAATCCCAAGAAAAATTAAAAAAGACCTCTACAACCCGTGGTAGAAGAGCAAGTCAATTAATTGAAAAATATTAATATCTTGGCATGTTATCATTTTAGGAAGATCCAAGAAAAGTGCTTCTCCATCGAGGTGGGTCTCTGCGTGTTCAAGAATCTCCCAGTCCTGTATTCAGATCAGCATCCTCCGAAGACCTACTCCATAACCTTGGCCCACTACCGGTAAGCATATGTTTATACACATGTTGCCGGTGATCTATACGTTGTTACTAGGCTCTTATGAAACAAAGTGCAGAAATGTGGAAGCATCATGTGTCTATTGAGGCCTTGGTAGCCTTGTATTGTAGATTCAGAAAACATTTTTTGCTCCCCAGCCGAACTCTGTACGGGTAGTTCATAAATGTCGTCCATGAGCTCACAGCACAGAGTCTGGTCCCAACAGAGGCTTTCCCTACAACCAAACTGGACCTTTAGAAATCCTGTGTCATTCCAATCCTTCTATATAGCTCCTAAACTTGCAAAGAGATCTGGAAGGGTCTTGTAGCCTTCCATATGGACAGTAGGTGGGGCATCCTTGGAATCCACTTGTTACTAACACTGAGGTCATCCAACAAACACATCTTGAGAGTATTGTTTCTATGATGGACCGTCACCATCTCTCTATCTTTGGTCATCTACATGATGCCCCAGCACACCAGATTCTACGTCTTTCTGTCGAAATCAAGGATGGGAAAAGACCTTGCCCCACATAGAGGCACCCTGGGGTCATTCTCACAACACCTGGCCGTGACAAATCACCCGCACCTCATCAGAACTATACACCTCATGAATCGCAGCCATCATTTGTGGTCACAGGTGATTGATACTACAGGCTTGGTCGCTTAAGCAGATTATTATTATTATTACTATGCCTTCAAGAGCTAATGGCTCAGGGAAGTTGATTACCACATATCTATGCAAGCTCAAGAGGTCAGGTACCTGGGCATCATTTTCTCAGAAGAGAGCAGGTGTGACAGAGAGATCCAGACCAGGTTACAGAAAACAGCAGGAGTAGCTTATTAACTGACGCCATTGCTCAAAAATACTCACATTAGTCTGGCAACAAAGCATCAACATGTAAGAGGCGACTAACTGTGTGACATGGCGTAACATCGGCCATGATTAGATGGTTTGTTTAGAGCAGCATAGATGGCGCCTAACAGGCTGCAAGTCTTTACTTTGCTCTAGTGTTTGGTTCTATAAAGATGGCCTCGCACATTGGTTAAGCATCCTCCGTAAGTGCTTGTCCCAACGCAGCGGAGTATTAGTCTGCTATGCAGGAAACCCTTCTCTAGTCTACATCCAGCTCACACCAGAGCTGGGACCTGCACAGGGATATCTACCCTATAGAAGTACAGATCAACTAAGATAAAGCATCAACTGATACAAAGCATCTTACTACCAACCATGTGCTATGAGAGCCAAACATGGGCCATGTACAAGGCATGAGAGAGTAAAATCTCCACCTGTGAAATGAAATGTTTGCTGATGGGGCTGACATTTCCAGGAGAGACAGATTGAGGAACGAGGATAACCGCAAAAGGATTGGTGCCATCCCATTTGCTGAATACATGTCCAGACAGAAGGTATGCTGGTTCAGTCATCTCATGTCCAGACAGAAGGTATGCTGGTTCAGTCATCTCATGTCCAGACAGAAGGTATGCTGGTTCAGTCATCTCATGTCCAGACAGAAGGTATGCTGGTTCAGTCATCTCATGTCCAGACAGAAGGTATGCTGGTTCAGTCATCTCATGTCCAGACAGAAGGTATGCTGGTTCAGTCATCTCATGTCCAGACAGAAGGTACGCTGGTTCAGTCATCTCATGTCCAGACAGAAGGTACGCTGGTTCAGTCATCTCATGTCCAGACAGAAGGTATGCTGGTTCAGTCATCTCATGTCCAGACAGAAGGTACGCTGGTTCAGTCATCTCATGTCCAGACAGAAGGTATGCTGGTTCAGTCATCTCATGTCCAGACAGAAGGTACGCTGGTTCAGTCATCTCATGTCCAGACAGAAGGTACGCTGGTTCAGTCATCTCATGTCCAGACAGAAGGTACGCTGGTTCAGTCATCTCATGTCCAGACAGAAGGTATGCTGGTTCAGTCATCTCATGTCCAGACAGAAGGTACGCTGGTTCAGTCATCTCATGTCCAGACAGAAGTTACGCTGGTTCAGTCATCTCATATCCAGACAGAAGGTATGCCGGTTCAGTCATCTCATGAAAATGTCCCCTGTTCAGTTTCTCATACGAGTTTGCAATGCCTAATGGTCTGGCTTCCGAGCAAGAGGATGACCAAAAACTTGAAAATTTGCTATTTTCTGATGCTATTTATTTCCTTTTTTAAAAAGTTACTTTTTTCCATTTTAAGGTGATATTGATGCCTCTTTCTTTCATTAAAGCTACCAATAGTTTGTGAATTTCCTGCTTTTCCATGGGCCTGATGTTTCCATTCCAGGAACTCTCTGGCTATATTTTCAGCTAATGTACTTCTCCAGACTACCTTTGTCCTCTCTTCTATGGTCTTCCCTATGGGCTCCAGTCATTGGGATGTTTAATTATTTTGATACATTTTTGTCCAGAAGGTATGTTCCAAAAGAACTTATTTCAATTGTATTCGTGTCTGTCTTTGTTTGTTTTGGCACTTCAAATTCACACAGAAGGAGACATGTGTTAGTGAAGATCTACAGTTATTAAGACTTTATTAGTAACAAGCAATGTTACTGTTTATAGAGGTCAGATTTTAAAAATTTGTTCTGAACAACATTGTTCAGGTAGTAGTGAAAAAGGCAAATGCAATGTTAGGTATGATAAAAAGAAATATTAAACATAAGAACAAGGAAGTGATAGTCAAACTGTATAAAGCATTAGTTAGACCTAGATTGGAGTACTGTGTACAGGTGTGGAGTCCTTATCATAGAGGGGATATAAACATGCTGGAAAGAATACAAAAAAGAGCGATAAAGCTGATAGTGGGATTCCAGAATTACAGTTATGAGGAAAGACTAAGAAAAACCAGCCTACAGTGTCTTGAAGAAAGAAGAATTCATCGTGACTTAATACAAGTTTATAAGATGATCAGAAGAATGGATAAATTAGACTATAACAAATTTTTTAAAATACAGCCACTCACAATAACAAGAGGGCATAGCTACAAGTTGACTAAAGAGAGGTCCAGATTAGATATTAGGAAATATTTTTTTAGTCAGTGAGTGGTGAATGCTTGGAATGCATTGCCAGGGGAGGTAGTGGAGGCAGGGACAGTTGATGCATTTAAGAATAAATTGGATGCGCATAGCCTTTAGAGCAAGGTGATGTAAATGAAACTGGTTGTATACAGACTCTGCAGGGACTTCTAAACCAGTATAAAGACGTTAAGTTAAGTTAACATTTATCTCCATATTGGGTGAAATGAATTGAAAGTATCGGACATTCATCTTAATTTATTCATCCTTCTTTGTCATTGTAATATATGTGAAAGTGAGCAATTCTTCAATTAAGTATTGTTATTAGACTTTATCTATTATCTATTCACATATCCATTATAATAATGTGATTTATGTGTATTTTTTAGCCTGGATGGGAAGAAAGAACTCATTTAGATGGCAGAATTTTCTTTATTGATCACAGTAAGTTTTGTGACTAGTTTTGTGGAAGTTTTGATAACAAATTTGACATTGTGGTTAGACTGATTGTGTTATAAATGTGAGAATTTCATTTTTAAAGTGTGACGTTTTGAGAAATATTTTTGGAGAACAGGAAATATTTTGCAGAAAGTGGAACATGTTGTTTTCTTCTTCTTCTTCTACGTTCGTTTTCAATCTTCCTCTACTAAGCCCTGATCAGGGCTTTGCAAGTAGCAGGATGTAGTCAATAGAATGGAATATGTTGTGTCACTAGTTTACAGATTGACTGCGATATTTGCACCTTTGGTATATTTGCACACATCTGTCTTCGGCAGCAGGCATTTTTTTAGTACCTGGTTAGCCTTTCCTCTACAATCCCTTCTCCAAACTCTTGCACCTGAGGAATAAACTAAGCAAGATAGCTGCCATATAAAGAACCATACTTCAGTGGAGTGGTTACCATACTATTGTGGCATACTGGGGAGGGGGGATTCAATGTTCTCGAGGTAAGGTGTCCACCATAGGAGATCAGAGATGGCGTGTTCGAATCACGGGATGGGATTTTTTTCACATGAATCTTCTGGTAAAAATTCTCCTTATCTCTGGGAAGTGAGATCGGACTCCCGTGTTGAGTGTCGACGTTAAAAATTCCTTTCTTTATCAGTTGGTAATCAAAAAGAGTAGGCTTAACAGCCGCTGCCCGGACAAAATTCAAATTAAGAATCAACCCAAGTTATTTGTACCTTTCCCCAGTGGTTTGTTAAGAGCAGCTATAGATGGCACCTAATGGGCTGTGGGTCTTCTTAGCTCTAGTGTTTGAGTCTATTAAGATGGACTCGCACATTGTTAAAAAAAAAAACACCCTCCAGGGAACTGGTTGTAAACATACTCTGTAGAGTCTTCTAAACCAGTATAAAGGTGTTAAGTTAAATTAGATAAGCTTACAAAAATAGGACGTAATTGTGAACAAGATGACATTGAAATAAAATACTTTGAGAAAAACAGCTGTCCAGGCTGCCAGAAGAGAACAGAACCAACTTAACAAAAACTATTAGAACGTTGACCAGCAGAGACAGATCACTATTCTTCTCATAAGAACAGGGCACAACAGACTGAACAAACACATGGTATACCAACTATGACTGTCTACTTCACCGCTCTGTGGACTAAACAATTAAATTGTTGAGCACGTATTACAGGACTGCCCCCTGTATGGCCAGTTATGGAAGTTACACTGTCCCAATGATTCAACGTTCAACTCAAAACTATAGAGCAAGAGAGGGGCTCGAAACAGTGGTTGAGTTCCTCACTGGAACTCATCAGTCAGTGTCAACATTAAAAATGTGATCACAAGAAGAAGAAGAAGAAAGTTTGGCTTGGCTTCGTTCATTCTCAATATTCCGCTATCAAACCCTGACACAGGCCTAAGTAGCAAAATGTAGTCCAGAGAACGGAATGCGTTGTGTCGTAGTTTACAGCTTGACTGCGATATTTGCACCTTTCAGTCCAACACATCCGACTTCAGCAAGCATTTTTTTAGTACCAGGTTAGCATTCCCTCTTTTTATCCCTTCTCCTTAGCCAGTCTGCTCTGTTGCAGCCTGTAATCCAGGATCACCACTTGGAGGTGTAGAAGGGTCTTGGCAGCTCTGGTTTGCTGGCCCTGACACTAGCAGTCAGCTATGGTTCGCTGACCGCTGCAGCTCATGCGCTGCTCAGCATCTTGATCAGAGAGAAGAACACTTATATTTTTATCACATAAGCATTCAAGTGGCAGAACAGTCAGAGAACTTGTCTCTTACAGCAAATTGTATCGAGTATGCAATCTAGTTAAATCACATTCCAGTCTCCCAAGCTGTATATAGTTACCCGACTGTTCAACCCACATTATAACAGTTGAGGCTGTACAAATAATCCTCTACTATGTCATCTCCAATGGCAGTATTTGGGATAATCGTTATCATTTTGTCATGCGCATTGTTGCTCATGATCATTGTATTTTCTTCTTTTTCGCCGTTCATTCTCAAACACCCGCTACTACTTTGCAAGTAGCAGGATGTAGTCTGGAGAACAGAATGCATTGTGTCGTATTTAACAGCTTAACTGCAATATTTGTACCTTTCAGTTCGGCATATTCAATTTCAGCATGGCATTTTTAGGTATGAAGTTAGCCTTCCCTCTTCAATCCTTTCTCCTTAGCCAGTTTGCCTTGTTGCAGCCAGTTATCAAGGATCACCACGTGGAGGTGTGGTAAGGTCTTGGTAGCTCTTGTTCGCTGGCCCTGATGCTAGCAGTCAGCCTTGAGTTTCTGATCGCTACGTCTCATGCACTGCTCAGCATCTTGATCCCTATAGTATTTGAACCACATGTATATTATATATAATTTTAAAATTCACACTTTTGTTAATCTTTTTTTTTTTTTGTTGACAGATAATAAAACTACACATTGGGAGGATCCCCGGCTTCAGAAAATAGGTGGCCCGGTAAGGCAACCGTCTTTAAATTAAATTGGTGTTTGTCCTTTTCATCCATCTGAACTAACCACCGTACAAGTAGAATGTCAATGATGATAGTAAGAAAAATCATGAAATAAATACAGTAAAGTGCGAAGTCCAGATTGCTAGAGTATTCAGAAGGTCCCGTTTCCCAGCTTTTCATGAGTCTCTTGAGCTAATTTTAACATTCAGATTTAATGAGGAATTTAAAAAAAAATTAGTGTTTAAACCATAAGTTTGTTTGCCATGAATACAGCATATTAAATTCTTGAAAACACACATTACTATGAGCATTTTTATAGACAAATACACTAAAAATGGACTCAAAAAAATTAAAGCTGATGGTATTCACTATGATATACAGTTCACTGCTAATTGCTTGTTATTTTTTACAACTATAACTTTTAATGTACTAAACAGTTGACAAAGTAAAAAGTGACGTAAAAAGTACAAAGGATTCTCAAGATGTCCACATTTCTTGGATCTGTAATTTTACTTGTCCTGTAGTTCTAGCACTTGTTTGTTTGTGAAGGAAAACATTTGATTTCAACAATATAAACATGCTGGAAAGGAAATAAAGAAAAGCGGCAAAACTGATAAGTTAGAATTCAAAAATTGTAGTTATTTATAACTCAGAAAAATCAGTCTACATTGTCTAGAACAGTTAAGAATTTGAAGTAATTTAATACAGGTTTATAAGATAATCAAAGGAAAGGATAAATTAGACTATAACAAGTTTTGAAAGTACAGCCGGCTACAAGAACAAGAGGACACACCTATAAATTGATTAAAGAAAGGTACAGATTAGATATTAAGAAATATTTTTGAAGTCAGAGAGTGGTGAATGCTTGTAATGCATTGCCATAGGAAATAGTGGGGACACGATCAGTTAATGCATTCATGAATAGATTGGATGCATAAAGTTATTTTAAGATCAAGTGGAGTAGAAGAAACTGGTTGTATACAGATTCTGCAGTCTTCTAAACCAGTTCAAAGAAGTTTCTTAGCTTACGCACTGAAAAATCAAGTTTATATGTGCTCAGTTTTTGGAGTGAATTTTAGGGGCATGACATGTGTAAATGATTTCAACCTAATTTATTTATGTATAGTGCTGCGATAAAGGTTGATATGCCAAAATGTTTGTGCTATATCAATATATTATTTTTGATGTTTAATTATGAATATGTATGTATCATATGAAAAAACAATCTTTAAAAACAAACAATTTAACAAATTATATTAAAGTTTTTTACTTCAATATTGAAAGCCTCACACAAAACTGGAACTTCTAAAACTACAATAATGTCAAAGTATATACATTTACAAATAATCCAGGAAAAATTAAACTTTTTGAGAATAAATAAAGCTTTTGTCGCCTTTCACAATTGAATAACATATCTAGAAAACAAGGAAAAGTGAAACTACATGTATATACAGAGTCAGTCATTTAGACTTAAATTTTTGGAGTGAAACTTTGCAAAGTAGTTATTGGGATGCAGGAATGGATGATCCATGCACCCTTCACAATAAAATGTCCTCAACTTCGCTTGAGGGCCACTACAGATTACGCAGAAGCGTTGGAGTTTAGACTTTTTAATGATATATTTTGTTCTATCTGGGACTGGACTTTCCTTTATTGATGGAGGCATGGTCTGGTGATACACAGCAGCAACATGGGACAGCCCAGCTATTAGATGATTCTTACCTTATTTCGCCTGAGAACTGGACACTGCAGACTACCAGAACATCTATACTGACTAAAGATCTCACACACCGATGTATGTCCATGTGGAACAGGATGCCAGAATCCTTAACACATTCTACAGGAATGCCCACTCTATAGGGAAATGAGATACTAGACCAAGCCATAGGGTACGGAGCTGAAACAAAAGCTGTGAGGCAGCCGCTCCGGCCTGGTGAAGACTACAGACTTCATCATGGCGACTGGCCTGCAGATATAGCATGACCAAAAAATCATGAATGCAAAAATTATTCTTGAACTGCAGCAGGCTCTGTTTCTTTTCATTTGCTTGTCTTGTTAGTGCAAACAACAGAAATGCATTCCACTGTAATTTCAAAAGTCCAATTAAAATAATCTTCCAGCACTTTCTTGTGCGTCTATTGAATGTTCCGTAGGTTGTGACGCATTGGTCAACTCTATCAAACACTTCAAATTCATCAGGGGTTTGTAAGAATAAATCATTAGTGGTTTATGTTTTGTTGTACCAGCATGATTGGTGATCTCTTTTGTATCGACAGATGCACTAGGTACAAGAATACATGGCTGTTTATCTCTAATAGGATAGAGAAATCTTTTCTCCTGCTCCATAAACCATTTTATTTGGAGATCCCTCAACTATGTTGTTTTAAGCTTCTTCTGGAAATTGTTACGGTTTATGTTGACAGTTCCGGTAAAGTACTGACTGTTGGCAGTAAGATATTCTAACAATTAATATCTGTCAGCACAATTGTGGTGACCTTTTTCGCATGGTTTTAACAATGTGCCAAATAATTTAGTGGCTTGTTCGACTCCTTCATCCAGTTCTGGGCTATAGGATGTGTTGGCACCATAACATACCAGTATGTTGAAGACATAGTTAATTCTGTCATCACAGAGTTAGAAGGTCTTGACATGCTATATTTCGGATTTGCGTGCGTTAAACATTTTATGTGCCCACCTTCCTTTTCAGCCAATGACCATTTCATCCAGAAAAATATCTTTTAAAGGATAGTATGCCTCTTGATAATTTTTTAACAGCTTCTGCACAAATGGCTCAGTCTTTGCTTTTCTAGTAGCATCAATATCACAGACATGGAACATAGTGTGACGCAAAAACTTTAAATCTCCCCCTTTCCATCACATCTTTGAACCAGGGAGTGTGCAAGTATGATTCCAGTGTTGAAATTTCCCCCTTTCCATCACATCTTTGAACCAGGGAGTGTGCATGTATGATTCCAGTGTTGAAATTTCCCCCTTTCCATCACATCTTTGAACCAGGGAGTGTGCAAGTATGAATCCAGTGTTGAAATCTCCCCCTTTCCATCACATCTTTGAACCAGGGAGTGTGCAAGTATGATTCCAGTAATAACTCACTTTTTGTTTCTTTATAACGCCCATGGCAATAATAATGGGGAGAAAATGGATAAAGTTCTAAAACTGTGATCGGATACGACTTGCAGAGGCTGTTGTCACTTTGGATTCACATAGCTTATCAGCATAGTCAGTGACAGACACTATCAATTCTTCCATGATTTCCTTAGTGGAAAGGGCTTTGAGGCAAAACAATGGTGATGAATCAATAGGAACAACATCTAGATTTACACCAGGAGTTCTACGATGAGGTGGAACAAAGCTAAAAGCATTTTCTGTTGAACCATCATCAACTTCACTCCAGCTGACCTGCACAGTAGAATCTCTAGCCTGAACATCAATGTCTGCTGCTGCTGGTCTAAGATGTAATCTTGGCATATGTTCTCTTCCCTTCATAGGACCTTTTGCCTTTCCTTTTATCATTGCTCAACCTCTTCTAGAACTAGTAACGGCTAGGAGAGATGCCCCCTTGTCCTCAGTAAATGAGAATCATTTTCAGAATTTGTAGACAGGTTGCTACATATATATTCTGAATCTGAACTTTCAATGCTCAATAAATCATCTTCCTTATTGTCAATATCAGTTTGAATGCATGATTGAATAATCTGTGATGTTTGTTCAGCCGATAGTCATTGAGCTGGAAGCCATTTTTTCTGCTAAATAATCACAATGTCTCCCAGAATCAACTTTCAACAACGTGTTTACAATGTCAAGGCAAGAAGAGCTTTATATAAATTTTGGATGTAACATTACAATTCCAGGACCAATAACCAATGGTCTGTTCAATAGACGATGTGTACATTAGAAAAGGTGGACTCCTCTATTCAATAGACTAAATTTAATGTCAGAGTTAATGCACTTTTATTGAAGATTTGTAATTGAATTTTTTTGTTTTAGTCTTCATAGTACATTCTTGTTCTAATTTCCATTTGACACACTTTTGAATGTATTTCAGGCCATTCCTTACTCTAGGGATTACAAGCGAAAATATGAATACTTTAGATCAAAACTTAGAAAACCCGTAAGTATATAAGTGAAGTTGTTTTCTAGAAATATATTTTTTAATTGTTACAATTTTTCGGGAATGGGGAAATGTTTTACTAGAATTGATCCTTTGGTTCTTCTTGGAACATAGAGATGCAGTATATGCTATCCACCAAGTTCTATTTTGGGCCATCTTCTTGATCTCCACTCATGATACACCAGCTGCTCTGTTCTCTACCACATGTTTGATGTTTATTGGTCTCCCAATTTGTTTCTTCTGATTCAACTCATACCATGTTATATTGCTAGGAATCTTCTTTTGAGTGTATCCTATCCATCTTCACTTTCTCTGTCCAACCTCTAGGTGCATTGGTTGCAGTGGTGCTCTACTAGTTACACAATATTTATGGCTAAACTGTTCCATATTTCTTTTTCTTGTTTCAATTCGCCACTTAAGATAAAATAGGGTGATCTCTACAGTTGACCTCTTTACATGAATCCTTCGTACAGTCATAGTTTCTTCAGAAATGTGTTTTACATAAAAAAGTTGGATGTTGTTTGAAGTTACTTGTGCTGAGTTGAGTTAACACCTGACGTTTTTGGTAGCAGGTTACAGTCACTCTTCTTACATCCTGAGGCATGTTTGAGAAGGTGGGCCAGGGTCCTCCTGGCTATAGTGTCAAGAGAGGCTGTTCAGTAAGACTCATTGATATAGGGATTATTGTGTTGTTCCCAGCCTCATTGGCAAGACTTCTGTATCAGCCTGTTTCTAGGAATACAAATTAGGACATGAGATGGGGTCTTGGTCAGTGTTTCATCTGACCCTGATTACTCTTTGCTTAAAGTGGGGTTGATAGCCACATGCACATCACCAAGTTGGTTCTCAGGGAAGAAAGAATAGAACCACTGTAACCATCCAAGCATGTTGTTAAAAGCAAGAAAAGATTATTTTTTTATTGACACAATCAACCTCATAATTTTAAATGAATTTCTACAGAAAGCACCACTACAAGAGTGCTTGTTGATACAATACAAAAACTCATTGAAAGTGTATCTGAACAGTTGACCCATTAATGTCTCCTCCTGGGAGATGTTTGCTCCAGACCGCTCAACCTGGCACATTGTCATCACACAAGATGCTTACTTCAGTGATTAAAGAATTATCACTGCATCGTTTAAAAAAAATTGCCCCAAAGGAGAGAATACATGACATCCCAACAACCGGTGCCATCAAAGTGTGCCCCACGTGCTGTAAAGTTTGTTGCACTAACATACAGTCATATGCAGTCTGTGCAGTCATATATTGTGACATCTGATGCTGTTGCCATCTTCACTTTATTATTACATAAACTGATACAGGTTTCATATAAAACAGTCACCTGTAATGTTCACCATGTGCGACTTTGTATGGAACAATTAGAACACAAGATGAAGATGTTCCACATACAACATTTGCGACATGCCTAGATGATTACACGTTGCGGAAGATGCAGCACAGTGAAGGAGCTGCCAGCGGCTCGTAGCTATCTGCTTACATCTGGGTCAGCTGACCATAGCTGACCAAGAGTATTTCGGTTTCATACAGTGACCATGGAAACAGGCTACACTAGTGTAATCGGGCTATGAGAATTGCGATCGTAGTGGGAAGGCAAATCTGGTACTCAAAGAATGCAACTGAAACTGGATTTAAAAGCACAGATATCACATCCTCACTGTAAACTACAACACAAAGTCCTTTTCAGGTCGGAAGCCGAAGAAGAAGAAAATTACATTTTGCCTGTTCTATTCTTCGTGGGATACACACATGTAGTTTTTAATGTTTATAAGTGAAAAGTAGTTCAGTTGTCCAGCATCACTGGGATCCTAAGTCGTTGTTTTTAGGCCAGGTGTGTTGCGTCAGTTGCTGTAAGCTTGTGTTGTTGAATGATTACTCTTATGTCATCTATCCATCTACCTTAAGGTCTCCCTCATGTCCTATACCTGGAACCTCTTGTGTTATAAGTATGTAATGGGAGTCGATCAGGTCGTATTCTCATGAGATGACCAAACAAACGCATTTTAAGTCTTGAAATGTATTCTTCAAATAAGAATTTATGCAGAAAACTACAGTGGTCTGACATGATTTATTGTGCATACAATTTTTGTTAGTGTAAAATTCAGTGAATCACACACAGATCTTCTGTACTGAAGTTCAAATAAGATAACTCTGATCTGATTCTAGCAACAGCGCCTAGGTTTGACCCTATCGTTGCTGGAGTGATATCGGTTAATATCCAGTTTAGCTTCTCCCACTTCAGGTTGAATTTATTTAAAACATTTTTTACTAACTGATATTTCTTTCTCTCCTTGTAGTATTTTTCATTAGCTGAATAGCAAGCAATTTTTCTGTACAGTTGAAATTAGCATTAGCATCGACTCCGTGGATAAATATAGCCAAATCAGTGGTATTCAACTGTGCTCTCTTCTAGAGCAATTGAAAATGCTTCAAATTGAGACACAAGTTCTTTGATCCTGAATTTTTATGTCATTTGTCATGCTGTCCATATGTATTGTCAATGTCCAACGAGATAGGCTTATATGTTCAGTACTCTTGCTTTTATCAAAACGCAGTACTTTAATTACAACATTGAGGCATTCTTTGACAAAGTCTCTTTCGGAATATAGTACTGAGGGCGTTGACATTTTTTTCACTGTCAATATAGCTTGCCACAAACAATAATGTCAGCGTCATTATTTCGTTTGTGGAAAAGCATCTGTTGAGCAATTATACTTTTTTATAAATTGTGAATATTATCTTTTCTCAGCTTACCTTTGAAATTGCTAATGTCTTTGTATGCTGCATTCTTTCACAACGGAAATAGTTTCAAAACAAGTCAACCAACATGAGTTTCCTTCTCCATGACAAAAAAGTAATCACCTCACTACTTTTAATATGTAACACACTCACTATCTATTTTCCACTTCTTTAATGATGTAATATTAATCATTTGGACGTCAAATATAATAAATAGCAATATACCATAAGAATTCAATATAGTTAATTGCTCAATTCAATACTGACAGTTGTGGGGAATAGCACTACTAAATTGCACTTAAAAAATGTTCTTTTATGTGTTTTGATTGGCCGTTTCTAGCCGCTTTCGTTTCACCTCAACCAACCTTAACTTCCTTTACCTTGTAAAGTTCACAAGTTTGCACTCCATAGACGTCACAAGTGAGGTCAACATTGAGTACACATGAGTGATTTGTGAAACAATTATTACTTATTATTTATTTGTTGTAAATATAGGTCGCGATTTCATGAGTATTATCACAGTTTTATTTTTGTTTAAATCTTTAATTACAAATAAAAAATCCAGCAGTCTGTAGGTGATAGGTGGACCAGATTCAGTGAAATATGGACAAATTCTTGCTGGCCAGATAAATCAGAACATGGTCCGGATGCTGCCTAGGTGCACATGCCTGGTTTAAAACGGGAACAAATTTATAGTTTATCGTGAAAGACAAAAAAGGTTAACAATTTATACTATATAGGACAAGTAAATTATCTTGTATAAAATTGCTTTAGAACATATATTTTGTTTTCTTGGTCACCTGTAATCTCCAGTTTTACATATTATTTGCCAATTTTTTTGGGGTGATAGAATACATCATACATATCAACTTGTATAGGTCGCCCTAAATTTTTGGGTTATTTTTGCTTTTCTTTTGTGTACGACGGACCATAGACTGTTTTGTGGAAGTTTTTCTTAGTAAAGAATATTTTATTTCAAATTGTCTAAATAAATATATTTTACTCATTTCCAGCTTGTCTATTTGTCATTTTCAAAAATATCAACTCATAATTTCAGGGCCTTGTAAAACAATCAAATCAATATAAAATTAGCTTTTTAAGTAATTACAGTGACCCCTGGGTTACCTTCGTCGAACAAAGAGCAAAGAATTTTAACACTGTAACCTGCCATGTATGTTGTAAGAGGTGGCCAAGTATGGTTGGACACAAGGCTGATTACCCCATCCTGTAGAAACTATAATCATCATCATTTATCTGTCTGGTTCCCCTTGGAACATAGGGCTACAACAGATGCTACCCATCTGTATCTATTCTGTGCCGTCTTCTTGAGTTGTGCCTATAGGACTCCGATTGAACTGACTTCCTCCTCGTCCATTCACCACCAGGTGTTCCTTCACCTTCCCACTCATCTCTTTCCCTATGGATTCCAATCCAGCACATGCCTGGCTATGCAGTCTGACATTTTTCTGAGAGTGCGTCCTATCCATCTTCAATTTCTCTCCCCAATTTCCTGCTGTACTGGTTGTTGTCATGTTGTTTCCCACAGATCTAACATGAAGTATGCGATGAAGACACTTGTTATCAAAAGTCTGCAGTCTGGATGTGATATTCTGAGTCACATACCATGTCTCAGAACCTTATAGCAGGGCCGATTTTACTAAACAGTATAATCGCATTCTCCACGGACAATGCTGCCTTGTCAATCCTGGCATAAACATCTTGGTTTGTTCCTCCGTCTTTATTGATGAAACATCCCAAATAGGTACAATTTTGCACTTCTTCAGTTATCTGATCATTAATCTTTATGAGGTCTCTTTGTTTGTTATTTGTTATCATTTACTTTGTTTTATTCACACTAATCTGAAATCCCACCTTTTCTACCTCATATGTTAGTCTGTCTATCTTTCCTTGTATGCCCTTCTACTTATGTGAGAGTACACATATATCATCTGTAAAATCGAGGTTGTATTCCTGCTCTTCTACCCTCTGTTGTTTGCCGCATCATCCAGTTGATGATCATTAGAAAGATTGTTGGAGATAGTAGTTTGAACTGTAAATGAGTCTGACAATTTTTATGTGAATATAAATTATAAATGGCAAGGGAAAGGAAAGAGGACTTCAATATCTTATAGTCAAAGAGGATCAACCAAGTCATTGCATATTTACAGTGATAGAAAAAAGTTCTGCTGGTCGTTTCCTTTTGAAAATAGCTAGGTGGTAATTATTTTTTGGACCCCTCTCAAGATGCACATTAAAAATGATATTCTATTAATTGCTGTTACTTTTAGAATTATGTGAGCTTTATAATTATAGTTATTTGATTAGACTTACAATTTCTCTAGACTATTTCTAAACAGGCTACAGTATCCCCATCATAAATTCTATTTGTGTGTATACATTTTGTATGTAATTATTATTATCTGTTGTATCAGTTTTGATTGAATGTGAAGGGGTTGTAATTGGCTGAAGTTGATGTAATACAATACATTGTATGTCAATTGCATTGATATAGTTGTGTTCAGTTTAAATTTTAACAAATGAATTGCTTTACAGAGCATTTTACCAAACAAGATTGATATCAAAGTCACACGGAGGAATGTGTTTGAGGACTCATTTAGAGTAATCATGGGTATAAAAAATCCTGACATGCTCAAAAGTAGGTGAGAACCTTTGTGTCATGTATATGTGTCCTTCGTTAAGCAGATTCACACGTATTTTGGGCCTCTGGACGCATTTATTTTTGGAATGTACAACTCTCTCACGTACGTCCTTATTTATATTCAGTAAAGTTTCAGAGAAATTGCATACCAGATTGCTCAGAATTTAAATTGAAACACGAAGCAATAACAATGTTTATTCTTTGCAAAAGGTCTGTTATTGTTACAACAGATTCTTCTTAATCATAGAAGTATATAAATGTTTTCATTCACATGTCTATGTAACCTTGCAATGTATATTGTATCAACTTTTCAATGATTATAATCCATGTAGGAAGATTTACTAACATCTTCACATATTTAGGTGCAGTCATTTTTAGCAATATGCCCATTTTATTGAGTGCATATCAAGTTTGAAAATTCAAACAGAACTTACATCCCATTAGAAAAATTAGGAAAGGCTATTGCGTGATAATCTTCTGAAAAGTGAAAGTAAATGTATCTAAATATCAAGTAGAAACCGAGTTTCTAAACTTCATGAATCTTTGTGTGTAGAGCATTTCAAATTTATCAAGAAAATGACACATTTATGTGTAACATATGCTTAGCTGACCAATTGACACTCTTTGCCATTCTATAAAAAAATCTGAAGCCGTGAATCAGTTAAAACAGTTTTGGTTTCAGTGAATGCCCAAGTGGGATTTGATTGTAGTTTTTCAACAAAAATAGTTCTCATCTTACTCTTACCGATAATAGTTGCTTGTGAAAACTTGTCGTTCAACATCAATAAGCTGTCACTTTCTTTTTCAGGTTGTGGATTGAGTTTGATGGTGAAATTGGGCTGGATTATGGTGGAGTAGCTCGTGAATGGTTTTACCTGCTCTCAAAGGAAATGTTCAACCCATACTATGGATTATTTGAATATTCAGCTACGTAAGGAACACAAATTTTAAGAGGGGGGGGGGGGGGGGGCGCAATTATTCTTTTGTATTTAAAATGAGATTTTTACATTTCAATAACAGTTTGTTGATAAAAAAAATATATTTTTTGTCTTTACAAAAATGTAATTTTATGTTTTGTAAAGAATATCCCTCCTGAGTGTTCCAGGCAAAGCCTACTCTAAGATTCTGGAGGGAGCAAAGATTAAGACATCTAGCTAAGTCAAAGATTGGCGAAGTCCAATGCAGTTTCAGAGTAAACTGAAGTACTGAAAACCTTACCTTCACATCCAGGCAACTGGTTGGGAAAAGCTCTTGAGTATGTTGATGAAATGCATCTCTGTTTCTTGGACCTAGAAAAACATTTGCAATAAGGCTCACTGGAGCAGACTCTGGGAATGTCTGTAAGAACGAACATCCCAGGACACTTGATCTGCACTATACAGTTTTTATAATACCTGCAGAAACTACATTAGGACAGGAAACCATATGTCAGGGGAGTTCAAGATAATACCTGCAAAAAACTAAATTAGGACAGGAAACCATGTCAGAGGAGTTCAAGATAATACCTGCAGAAATGACATGACAGAAAACCATATGTCAGAGGAGCTCAAGATAATACCTGCAGAAATGACATGACAGGAAACCATATGTCAGAAGAGTTCAAGATAATACCTGTAGAAACGACATGACAGGAAACCATATGTCAGAGGAGTTCAAGATAATACCTGCAGAAATGACATGACAGGAAACCATGTCAGAAGAGTTCAAGATAATACCTGCAGAAATGACATGACATGAAACCATATGTCAGAAGAGTTCAAGACCACCAGTAGCATAAGACAGGGTGGCAGGTCAACATGCCTCTTCATGCTACTCATGAATGATGCCATCAAAGTCTGTAAGAAGAGGACCAAAAAGTACTCAGTGGGATACTGGAAGATAGATCAGTCTATACATTAGAGCTAGCACTTACCGATGATGTGGTCATGGTTACTAAATCAGAGACACATCTCCAGACCAGCCTTCATCTGGAAAGAAGAGTCGAGGAAGATGGTGATGACCATTAATAGTTCAAAAACAAAAACCATGATGGTCTCAAGAGAGAGACATCACATTTTTCTGGGTGAACAGCCACTGGAACAGGTCAGGCAGTTCTAATACATTAGGGCTGTAATAAACTAGAACATGAGGTATTAACCTTAACCATACCAGATTAAAAAATTACATATATTTCCTGCAGCTGATTAATTTATCAGCATGTCACGTCCTGACATTGTTGTTGATTTTGAGAACCTCTAATCTTTTTTTTTTAAATTAAACATTTTTTTTTTTTAAAATTTCCGAGATACAAGAAGATGAAAGTGTTTGTGGTGAAAAATAGCATAAACATATAGACTCACCCGCTAGTGACGTCCCTTGGTTAGGAAAATAAAAACAATTCGCCAAAAAAACGTACTAATACTATCGATGTTTACCGTAATGGCTACGTCTGCCACTTCGACTATAAACGTAATTATTGTATCTACATAAACAAACTAAATAGATTTACCTTTTAAAAACCTACATATAGAAACCTAACTCCCCCTTTCTGAATAATGGGTGATTCTTCAAATCCAACTGAAAAACATAAGAAATACTTTCAAAAAATCTAAAACTAATTTTACAAATCGCCATTTTTTTCATCTAACCGTACATGACTAAAATTGGACTCTCTACAATCAAAAGAGCAGTATGTTCAGCTGTTTCAATGACGTTAATCTGGTAGTTTGTATGCAAAAAGTGATCACCCTAGAGCTGTCGCAGAATTTCAACTGTAGTAAGGAACAAATGTGTTGCAATTTAACGGCTGTGGTACGTTGGAGGATAAAGAAGAGTTGACTATGTGAAGGTTAGCATCATGTAAACTTGTTTGTGCCACCAATAAGGGATTCCTGGGCAAAATAAAAATTTGTAAGAAAATTAATGTGGCTGTATACTACTACTCCACCTGTGTACCAGTTCTCACTTATTTTTCTTCTTCTTTTGCGTTCGTTCTCAATCTCCAGCTACCAATCCCTGAACAGGGCTTTGTAAGTAGCAGGATGTAGTCCATAGAATGGAATGCGTTGTGTCGCTAGTTTACAGCTTGACTGCGATATTTGCACCTTCTGGTCCGACACATTCGTCTTTGGCAGGGTTCTCACTTATGTATATGAGTCATGGGCAATGACAAAAAACCAGAAAGGTCATCTCAAAGCATCGTAAATGAGATATATAAGGAGAGTTGTCTATGTAACAAGTAGAGACAAGGTTCGCAGTCGGACAATATAACAAGATTTCTAAGTCCAGCTCTTGCAGTCTCAAGTGGAGCAATCTCAGCATTGGTGGTTTTGTCATGTCTGCATAATGAAAGAAGATCAAATACTGAGATTGTCATGGAAAGCAAAGAGTCGAAAATCTGAACCACGAGGACAACCCATAGTTCACTGGGATGACAACATAAGATATTCTATAAAAGACCATGAACTACACTGGAACCAGGTTAAGAGAAGGACAGCAAATAGAATGGTCTGGCATTCATTCCAGCAAACCTCTACACCCTTGGATGGAAGAGGTATTAAATATTTATAAAAGTAAATCACCTCAAACCAAACTCCAGCAAAACCCAAGTATGTGTCTACCACCTCAATAACAGAGAATCAAACAGAAAACTATAGATTAGATGGCAAGGACAAGAGTTCGAACACTGCACGGCTTCCAAATATTTGAGCGTCAAATTAGACCGTACACATGACACATTTCCAGGAAACAAAGTGCAACATACATGCAAGAAACAATGTCCGAAAATTAATTAGTACAACATGGGGAGTACAGCCATCTGTCCTCCAGACATCAGCACTCGTCTTGTGCCCCTCAGCAGCGGAATACGCCGCGCCAGTCTGGAGAAACTCTGCCCACGCAAAACTCGTTAATTTAGCAATAAACAACGCAGGCAGGATTGTGTTAGGATGCCTAAAACCCACACCCACTGCTAAAATATGCCATATAATTAGCATAGCTCCACCTGCCGTCAGAAGAAGCGTTGCTGCTGAAATTGGATGAAAGAAACAGAAAAACGACCCTAGACACCCAATGTTTTGACACCAGGAGCAGATCACAAGATACAAATCTAGGCATAGTTTCCTTAACAAAGCCCATACAGTCAAGTCCTGAAAGACATCACGTTGAATTATGGCACAAAATGATATTGTTGTCCACTATTTTTATTTATCTATCATGTGACTGGCCCATGACAAGTGGGCCACTTAGCAGTATTAGAACACAAGTGCCGCTTACTAATGATAGTAGTTCCAGCACGCTATAACCCATTCAGGTATAAATAGAACAAAATGTCCCTGTTTGATTTTTTTTTTTTTTTGCGTTCGCCTTATTTCTCTAATCCCCAAGGCGGTGTGCATTGCACTGCGTTTTTATTTTGCGCCTGTCGGCCCAGTGCATCCGACTTCAGCATGCATTTAATGTAAGGGTCTGCTTCCTCCTGCATTTTCTAAGGGTTTGCTTCCCCGGGGTAACGGCCGGTGCTGAGATGGGGATCGAACCCAGCACCTTATGGTTGTGAGCCGTGTCACATAACCACTAGGCCACGCCGTCCCCTCCTGTTTGATTTGAATGTCCCTTTTACATATTGATTATAAAAGTCTATATTTGGTGTGCAGTTTTAATGTATATTTTCATTTTAATTAAAGTTTTTCATTAAGTACTGCTCAGTGAATTAAATGTATATGCTTTATGAGAGAAACACAAATGTTCAATATTTTCCTCGTAGTAAAATAAATGTGTATTGTTTGCAGGGACAACTACACACTTCAGATAAATGCACTCTCTGGAATCCTAAATGAAGACCATCTGAGTTACTTTGAATTTATTGGTAGAATTGCTGGCATGGCTGTATTCCATGGAAAACTATTAGACGGTAAGATGTTTATTCTCGTGTTGACTTTACCCAAAAAATATGCTAATGTTTGTGCAGTTTTGTTTATTGCAGTTTGCCATAGAAAAATGTTTGATGGGAAGTTTCTTATTTGCCAAGTTTTAACTGTTTAAATAATAAACAAAAATTGTTTCTTCTTCTTTTTCTGTGTTCATCCTGAAAAGAACGTTTCGGGTATATTGTAGTTTACAGCAAGACTGCGATTTCTGCGCCTTTCAGTCAGACACATTCCATTTCAGTACAGTATTTTTTTTATAGGGTTTGTTTTTCCTCTTCGAGCTCTAATCTCTTACCCAGGCTGCATGGTTGCAGTCTGTTTCCAGGGTCATCACTTGGAGATGGAGTATGGTCTTGGTCAATTGTGGGTCACTGACCCTAATGCAAGCAGCCAGTCGCTAGATGCTGTCAGCTAATTCACTGCTGCATCTTCATTGTTTGATGGTGTTTCTTATGTTTGGTCTGTTTTGACTATGGCTGTTTTCCTGTGGAAAGCTATTTCTTGTTCTTCATATACCAAAATTGTTTGAGACCTATAAGAGAAATCAAGAAAAATATATATCTGATAGACTGCTATTTAGTTTTAAAGTAAAAAATTTAAGAGGGACTTTCCGAGAGAGAGAGACAGAGAGAGTGAGAGACAGAGAGAGAATTTTGTTCAGAGTTGTGTGTTTGCTTTAGGAATTTAAACACTTTAGACCCATTTTACACTAAGTGGGATACCATCTTGTCAACTTTTACACGCTCCAAATGCATTCAGCCTATTTTCAAGAGTTTTTGGTAATTTTCAAGCTTTTATATTCATATGTTAATACTGATATTGTGTTGTAACTTAACTTAACTTAACGTCTTTATACTGGTTTAGAAGACCCTGCAGAGTCTGTATACAAAGTTGAACAGGAAAGAAAAACAGTGAAATTAAATCTTCTGGCGACAAATGCATCCACTGCATTTAAACAATTTTTTTTTTGGTGTTCGCCTTATTTCTCTAATCCACAAGGCAGTGTGCATTGCACTGTGGTTTTTAATTTGCGCCTGTCGGTCTAGTGCATCCGACTTCAGCATGCATTTTATGTAAGGGTTTGCTTCCCCGGGGTAACGGCCGGTGCTGTGATGGGGATCAAACCCAGCACCTTCAGATTGTGAGCCGTGCCACTTAACCACTAGGCTACGCCGTCCCCATCCACTGCATATGAAACATGCAAGAAGACATATACCATATTAATTACACAAAAGTCAAATCTAAGACTCACAGTAATAAGAGGAAGTTCATGAATGATCTAACCTCAACAGCTGAAGAAAAGAAAATAGTAGACCTCTAAATCAGATCACAAGACATGGTTATAGACTTGTCTTTTTTTCTTCTAGTTCCCCTTAAAATATAGGACTGCTATGGATGCTTGCCTGACTTCCTGAGCTCCACTCAAAAGACTAGTTGATCTGGCCTCATCTTCCACTGTTTGTCGTTAAGTGTTCTTTAGTCACCCTACTGTGTGTCTGTTTGATCATTTTATTAGGTTTAAATGATGCATGTTACCAGCACAACAAGCTGAGCAGGTGGGAATCTTTAGACTCTGCACAGGCCACAACAGATTCAGATACCATCTATTTAACGGGATAGAAAATACTGATTAATGTATTTGTAGCACTGATAACAATGGCTGCTAAACATCTGCTGCAAGGATATCAAGCATACGAGGATTAACCTGTAGCACTCCAATGTCCGATCCCTTTGGACCAGCTCGGCCTGCAAAAACGGTGTGCGGAAAAAATTTTTTTTTTGTTGAACGGAGTCACTCCTGACAGCCATTTTTTACTGCTGACTACGCCCTTCATATATACACGATATTTTGCCGGTTAAAGTATCGTGTGTTCGATTACAAATGGCTTTTGAACAGTTTTAATTTTGTATACGCCGTTTGGAGCAAGCCGACTTTTTGCGAAAGGGGAAGTAGGTTGTTGAGAAAGATTTTTATCGCGTAGATCTGTTTATTTTGTTTGTTTAAATGAAAGAACTACGTTTGAATTGGAAACTAACAGTTGTGTAGATATTGTAAACACAGTATCGATACGTTGTTGTGGTTTCCATGGTTTTCTATCGAAGCGACTAGGCCTAGTGGTCGAGTCCAAATTTTTTCCGAGATTTTCATAAATTTTCAACTTCATCTTTTTAAATCTCAAAAACTAACAAACATACAACAAAAACAATAACACCCACATGTTCGTTATGCTATTGTGTATCTACACGCCAGCAAATCATATTTATTGACAAACAAATATAAAAGTTACAAATTTTGAAAGGCGACTAATTAAGAAAATTAATTAGGTCAAATTTTTTTCAAAAATATATTGGAGTGCGTAAGGATAAAGAAAGCACATATGGTCAATACCATTCCTGGACATGCTCTATGGAGACACCAATAGCCTCAGGATAACCACTATTTTCTTGAGATATATTTAGTTTGCATCTGGACGTGTATGAAGAAGAAGATGTTATTTGGTTTCTTACAGAGGATGTCTCCTATCCATTTCCATTGTTTCTCTCCAATCATTATCTCTATTTGTTGTTGTCCTCTTTTTTGTTGGCCACATATCTATGTTTTTTTATTGTATCTAGCCATTTTATACACAGTATTCACAGGAGATATCAGTAGGTCAGGTATTTTAAATGTTCACGTGCCTGCTCATATGACAAGACTGATCATACATTAGTATTGAAGCACCTAATCTTGTTTTCCTATATTTTTAGAAGGATGTTAAATCTATTGTAGTCAAGCTACATATGAAGAATACATAGCATTGATAATTAGTTCTCTCCTCCTGCTTTTTGTTTTAAAAAATCAAATTAACCCTACCAGACCTAAGGCCCTGAATCCAACTGTCCCCCATTCCTGGGTTCCAGAGCATTTAAGAGAAAAAAACCAACATGATATAGAAAAATGTTAGTTACATGCAAACAAGTGGTTAGAATAAGATGTAACTTGGAGACATTGTAGAAAATAGGTTTACATTCATCTAGCGTCAATATTCCACCTTTGTGTGCCAATCCACCCAGCAAAAGGCAAAGAATCTGTCTCGAGTCATAAAACATTTCGAAATCCGGGAGTAAACACAACAAAGAGCCCTCATTTGTCCAATAATCCTGATAGCTGGGCTTTATACATGAGTATTCCATATAGATCCTCAGTCCAAGAAAAGCCTTCATCTCATCACTCGAGTTCTCACTGTCTGTTTCACTTGAACAGAGTCTGAATCAACCAAATTATTGATCACCTGTTGGACTGTCATAAGCCTAGACTTACTTTGCTTTCCTGTTGAAGTGCTTGGTTCATCAGCCGTTCGTTTCATTGTCAATTTTCCGAATTTGTTCACGTTAAACCCCACAAAATCAATTAAAACATGGGGGCAGCCATTTGCAATGACTAATCACGAGGATTGACCACGATTGGTTGGTTATTTTTAGATTCTGACACATTTTATGACATACTATCCAAATTACCGAAAATTAGGTCCAGCGGTTTAGCGGCAGTTAAGGAAATTACTGAATAATGGGGACAGCGGTCTGGTAGGGTTAAGAATTGGCCTGATCTGTAACAACAGAAGCTTTTGAGTCTTACTTTGGTTCAAATAATTTCAAAATTGCTCCTGAACCGTTATAATAATAATAGCTGTCCATCGTTGTCGATGAGGACCGCCGACATCATCCTTGTCACAAATTTCCCTGTTGGGTGTGGGTGGGCATGTGGCTGAACAGGCCAATGCGAGCACGAAAACATCTGCTACATATCGGGCACACGAGGTTTGTAGAAGGGGGTGGTGTTCCCGCTGCTCGGGATTTCCGCGTCTCACGCCTGCTCTGGGCTTTCACAACACGGTCGTCTTCACCGGCAGCTACACCCAATGTGACTGCGCTTCTCCAGTTAGATCTGTTTTGCGCAAGACATTCCCAGGTGTCGATATCTATCTGGCAACTTTTCAGTGAGTCCTTCAGACCGTCTTTAAAACGTTTCTTTGGGCGCCCTCTCTCGCGCCATCCCTCTCTCAGCTCGCCGTAGAGAAGCTTCTTTGGGAGCCGCTCGTCTGACATATGGACGAAGTGTCCAGCCCATCCTAGTCGTGCTTTCTCTAGCAGTGCATAGATGCTGGGCATGTTAGCCCTCGAGAGAACCTCGATGTCAGTGACACGATCTTGCCATGGATGTGGAATATTCGCCTCAGGCAACCTGTGTGGAAGTATACCGTTATACAGAGGTTTTTTTTAAGCCTTAACTTGTTTTAATCAAATTTAAAATTGTGGTGCCTGATTCATTATACAAAAATGTTTAAAGTCTTACCTTGTTTTAAATTGTTGTTGTTTAATGAGTAAGTTTACTCTTTTTTTATGCGCCCTAAAAAGGGTGTTAAGTGGCAGGTTGTAGTAGCTTTCCTCGCATCTCGAGTGTGCTCATGAGGATGGCCGCAGTTCTCCAGGTGGTTGTGCTATGCTTGGCTTCATCTGCGTGATGCTCACAACTACAGGGTTCACATCGATCCACATCTCATCAGCCAAACTTTTGAAAGAAGCCTGTTTCCAGAGAAAGCTAAATGGAAGAGAGATAGTGTTCTTGTTCAGTATATTGTGCCTGACCCTGATGCAACGTCCTGGTCAGTATGTTGTGCCTGACTGGACAAGCATCTCGGTTCCCCTTTGTTTTAAATAATCAAATTTGGTTACTGTCTGACTGTGTACGCAGAAGAAGAAGAAGAAATAATCAAATTAAGAATTGTTCCTGGGCCATTATAAGGAAATATTTTAGTCTTACTTTGTTAAAAATGTTAGCTCATGTCACCCTTCTTTGTTTGTATGTCCACAGCATTTTTCATTAGACCTTTCTACAAGATGATGCTGCGAAAGCAGATTTCACTTAATGACATGGAATCTGTGGTAAGTGGATTTATACAAATTTATAATCTATACATGAGGAGCATGTGGCCGAATGGTTTCGAGGCCTGCCTGCTGACAAGGAGAGCAGCGGTTCAAATCCCCGGTATGACATATGTTGTTTTTCTGATAGGGGGGAAATAAACAAACATATCCAGCACACAAAGCAGAATTCTTCTTCTTCTTCTTCGTACGCAGTCAGTAACCATTATTTTTTCGAAAAAAGCGGCTGTCATGCTGAGGCTGTCGACACTGCCATAGAGCTTGTCTTGCAGTTCCTCTGGTGATGGCCACATCTGCTCTCTCTGATCCTCGTATGTCGGGCAGTTCTGCAGCAGATGTTCAGCGGTCATTTTACCGGTACCGCACGGGCATTCGTCAGTACCACCTATCTTCAATTTGTTGAATAGGGGATACCTCAGTCTATTGTGGCCAGTGCGAAGTCTGAAGACAACGACCTGCTCTCTTCTGTTCAACTGGTAATAGGCATCGTTTTTGGTGTAACCAGTATGTTCGGTTTCCCATTTGGTCATGTATCTGGCTTTAATAAGCCGTTTTGACTCTTTGTACGTCATACTAGTATCTGTTTGTGGTAGTCTTGCACCTTCTTTTGCCAGTCTGTCTGCCTCCTCGTTGCCTTGGATGTTGCAGTGTGATGGGACCCACTGTACCACTACCCCTTTTGGTGCGGACTGCTGGCACAAAGCAAAATTCAAATGTAATGTTTCCCGGTTTGCTCTGTTGGTACTAGACTGCTAGAGTTAGGGAAGGCAAGACATCTTGGATGGCTTGGCTTGGCTTCGTTTGTTCTCAATCTCCCACTACCAAACCCTGAAAGGGCTTAAGTAGCAGAATGTAGTCCAGAGAACGGAATGCGTTGTGTCATAGTTTACAGCTTGACTGCGATATTTGCACCTTTCGGTCCAACACATCTGACTTCAGCAAGCATTTTGTTAGTACCTCTTCGATCCCCTCTCCTTAACTAGTCTGTCCTGCTGCAGCCTGTTATCCAGGATCACTGCATGGAGGTGTAGAAGGGTCTATGCAGCTTTGGTTTACTGGCCCTGACGCTAGCAGTCAGCTATAGGTCGCTGACCACTGCAGCTCATGCGATGCTCAGCATCTTGATCAGAGAGAAGAATACTAATCTTTTTATCACATCAAGACAGCATGGATGAAAACTAAGACATTGTACAAAGAAGTCTTTATTGTTGCTGCTCTTTGTAGTAGATACTTGTGCAGAGATTGTCACTCTTAACAGTGTCTCTCTGGTAGCGGGTTATAGTGGCTCTTCTTATAGCCTGAGGTAGAACTGAAGAAGGTGAGTAATTTCAGAGCGGAGGCAGAGGCACTGAAGGCTGCAGTAAAAGCAAAGCTGACAGGCGAAAGCAATGAAAGCCAGATAGTCCTGTTTACAGATGCCCTGGCCGTGGTTACAGCACTAAAACGCCAGAAAAATACTGATCTTAATGATTTAAGAGCAGTACTCTGTCAATTATGCCAGCAGTTCGCACCAAAAAGAGTAGTGGTACAGTGGGTTCCATCCCACTGTAACATCCAAGGCAACGAGGAGGCAGATAGACTGGCAAAAGAAGGTGCAAGACAACCACAACCAGATTCTAGTGTGACCTACGAAGAGTCCAAAAGGTTTATTAGGGCCAGATACATGGCCAAATGGGACGTCTGACAGCGTACGAAGAGGAAGAAGAAACGAAGAAGAAGGACCTAGGTTCTCCTGGTTGTAGACAATGCGAGGCTTTTCAGTAGGCTTACCACTATGAGAATCACAGTGTTGATCCTCATCTCGTCGACCAGGCTACTATAGCAAAACCAGTTTACAGTAACACTGCGAGGGCTTGCGGTGGGGGTTTTTTGTCTGTATGTTTCACCAGACTCTCACATTAATCTTGGCTCTCAGTTTTTTTTATTGCGTTCGCCTTATTTCTAAATTACCCAAGGCAGTGTGCATTGGACTATGGTTTTTATTTTGCGCCTGTCGGCCCAGTGCATCCAACTTCAGCATGCATTTTATGTAAGGGTCTGCTTTCTACTGCATTTTCTGCGGGTTTGCTTCCCTGGGGTAACGGCCGGTGCTGTGATGGGGATCGAACCCAGCACCTTTCCGTTTGTGAGCCATGTCAGTTAACCCCTAGCCCATGCCATCTCCTCAGGCTCTCAGTAAAATCTTTAAACTTTCAACCCAAATGATAGTAAGAGCTGTATGACTGCCATTACGTAGTAGCCTCAAAGTGTAAAACAAAGTCCTACATAAACAAACACTACAAGAACGCATAAATACTTTGCTGTACGTTTCTTTGCAAGGAGGGCAATGGTGACCTCATGCTCCTGTTGAAGCCATAAAAGGAAGGATGACATTGAGGGGGTGTTGATATATACAACAAACAAAATGTTTAAATACACATTATTATGCTAATGTTGGAATTGTATATTTGGAATTCTGGGATTCAAACAAGCAGGTTATGCCTGCTGCCAGGTAGCCAAACGTTAGCCGTAGTATGTTCTTTATTTTGCAGTGTTTACTTCCTGCAGCTTACTAGGCCAGGGGGAAGGTAGATTGTGTATTAGGAATGAATTTCATTACTTTTTATAATTTTCCCCGAATTTAGGCTAACATCCTAGTCGTTTAGGTTTTCAGCTTCTATTGGTTATTTTACGTGCACATATTGTACACAGGACCTCCATATTTGTCATCAATCTCCAATATGACTAGATGCTTGTCTCTCCTCCTTTAAGACCAGGGAATATTTAAGACTTGTGGGATTCGAAATCTCAATGTTACACGCTTTCATATTTTGAGGGGCAAATGTCTTTACCGCTCAGCTATAGCAGTTTGTATTACCTGTTATTACCTGTTATTGCCTGTTCTAAGCAAACTTGATTTATTATCTTAGCTTTCCACTTTAGACATTGTGGGGAGGTCTAATCTTCTTTTATATACCATTTGTGTGGATGTTTATATTTTCATTCCATGCCTCTGTAGTGTTTCTTTAACACCATCAATATATTTATTGTTGTTGGTGTCTTCCTCTTGCACTATCTGTTATAAGTTTGTGCATACTTGAATAAAACTCACTATTTAGACATTGTTTTAATTCATTTCCAGGACTCAGAGTATTACAACTCACTGATCTGGATTCAGGAGAATGATCCAGCTGATTTAGATATGACGTTTTCGGTGGAAGAGGACCAATTTGGGGAGGTAAAAACATTACGGTTGTTGTGAAATAAATATATCTATGGCAGAGTTTCTTAATATTTTATGTGCCCCCCTTGACAGGGGTCTGATGAAGTCTATGGATGGTTTTGTCAGTCTGATGAAGTTTATGGCCGATTTTGTCACTCTGATGAAGTCTATGGATGGTTTTGTCAGTCTGATGAAGTCTATGGTTGATTTTGTCAGTCTGATGAAGTCTATGGCCGATTTTGTCAGTCTGATGAAGTCTATGGATGGTTTTGTCAGTCTGATGAAGTCTATAGATGATTTTGTCAGTCTGATGAAGTCTATGGTCGATTTTGTCAGTCTGATGAAGTCTATGGATGGTTTTGTCAGTCTGATGAAGTCTATAGATGATTTTGTCAGTCTGATAAAGTCTATGGCCGATTTTGTCAGTCTGATGAAGTCTATGGCTGACTTTGTCAGTCTGTGAAGTCTATAGGCTGTTTTGTCAGTCTAATGAAGTCTATGGGTTGTTTTGTCAGTCTGATAAAGTCTATGGACTGTTTTGTCAGTCTGATGAAGTCGTAGAGAACTGGTATGTTGCTCTCGTGTCGTTGCGCACTAGACCTTCCTCTGCGCTGTTGGCTATTGAGTTGTAATGGTATGCAAGGTCCTTCTGAGTGGCAGCCCGGAATTTGTTTTGTAGGCGTCACTGTTCCGGGTGGTTGCCCCTGGCTTTCGTTGAACTCTTTTCCTCTAGCATTGCTAGGGTGGACATTTTCAGCCAGGATTTCCGGATGTTCTTCCTATGACCCAGGACTGTGTCTGCAACTTCGTGGCAGCAGCCACGACATCACCCGGGCTTAGCGGCTTCATCCACGCAGTCGCTCCAGTGAAGGCTGTCCCTGGAGACCAGGCTTTGTATTTACTCCTACTGCATTGTCCCTATTCTTATGTACATCTCTGAGTCCTGGACACAACTACAGCAGAACCGACAGCGTCTTGAGGCCTTCCACCTGCGCAACCAGAAGCACATTCTCTGGATCATCTGGCATGAATTGATTTCTAACAGTGAAGTAGTTCGATGGACTCAACTTGCAGGTATTGTCTCAATGATTGATCGACGTCGTCTCTCCCTCTTCGGTCACATTGCTTGCCTTTCCCGGAAAGTCCTAGTTCACGAGATGTTCCGATAGGCTGTGGGGATGAGTTATGGAAAGAAGCCATGCTCATCCTGGTGACGTCCTCGAAGCCGCCCTTGCAACACCTGGCTAAAACAGATCACCACCTCCTCAACAAAACTTGAGGTCGCCTAGCATGCGACCATCAGACGGGGTCGTGGACATGGTCATTCGACGCGATGGGCCCTGTTCCATCTTCAAGTGGAGGAAATGGAAACAGGCTGCACTAGTGTAGTCTGGCTAGGAGAATAAGGATTGCAGTGGGAAGACAAACCTGGTGTCCAAAAACGCAAACTGAAGACAAATGTGTCAGACTGAAAGGCGCAGATACAGCAACCAGCCTTGATGTAAACAACGACACGCCACATCATCATTTTCGGATGAACATTGATGAAAAAGGAAAAGTCAGAAACAGCCTATTGATGCATTTGCCAGTCTAGTAAAACCTATGGATTACTTCTCTGAATAATGTTTTAAGTGCATGAAATAAAATACATATAATTACAAAAGGCATACTAAAATACTTGCTTCTTCTGTAAACTCAATGACAATACAATACATATGAAAATCAGGCAAGCTTAGATTTAACAAAAAGGTTTGTATACAACAGTGATGATTCATGTATATTGCTTGAAACACAGTTATTTTGTTACCCAGATATTTTAAAAAATCTAGGTTCGAAATTGGATGCTCTATTCCCAATATCTTCAAGGTCATAGAGATGGCAAAAGTGTGTCTTCTTTTTCTTCTTCTTCTGCGTTTGTTCTCGATCTCCCGCTACCAAGCCCTGAATAAAGTTTTGCAAGTAGCAGGATGTAGTCCGGAGAACGGAATGTGTTGTGTCACTAGTTTACAGCTTGACTGCGATAGTTGCACCTTTCGGTCCGACACATCCATCTTCGGCTGGAAAAGTGTCCTATATTGAAAATGAAAAAATGAAAAATGTCAGCTCTGTATGACATTCCTTTCATGGTTAAGGCAAAGGCTAGTGACCAGCCCCTTGCATCTAGCATAAAGTATTATTACAGAAACCACTGCTGCATGATCACATACATACATGTTTTGACACTTGCTACCTTTCAGGAGACCAACTTGAATAACAGATTTTAAAAAACAATGATATTGATAAAGAAGATTCTGCTATTAAAATGCACACATATAACATCTGTTTCAGATCAAAACAAAGGACTTGAAACCAAATGGCAGAGATATTGCAGTTACCAATGAGAACAAAGTGGAATATACTAAGTAAGTTCTTCTCCTCTGCCCTTGTGCATATGTTTGTATTGGTTTCCTTTGACTAATTTTGCTTAAATTTGCATTACTGACTTAAACTTGTTTACAGTCTGTTGGATAAATCCCAGGCAACATGACTACTAGCAGGTTATTGTTTTGTTGTTGTGTGTGCCGCAATGAGTAAGTTAACTCTTTTGTGCGTTGTGAAAAGGACATTAAGTGATGGATTGCAGTAGCTTTCTCCACACTCTGTCTACTCCAAGGAACCTTATTGAATGCCTTTTCATTAGAGCTAGATACATGACCAAATGGGACACCGAATATACTGGCTACACCAAAAACGATGCCTATTACCAGTTGAACAGAAGAGAGCAGGTCGTGGTCTTCAGACTTCGCACTGGCCACAATAGACTTAGGTACCACCTATTCAACAAATTGAAGATAGGTGGCACTGACGAATGCTCGTGTGGTACCGGGAAAATGACCGCTGAACATTTGCTGCAAAACTGCCCGACATACGAGGATCAGAGAGAGCAGATGTGGCCATCACCAGTGGCAACACTAGACAAGCTCTATGGCAGTGTCGACAGCCTCAGGATGACGGCTGCTTTTTTCGAAAAAATTAAGGTTGATGTCTGACTGCGTACGATGAAGAAGAAGAAGAAGAATGCCTTTTCCAGGTCCAAGAAACAGGTGTATCGTGAGATTTTCCAATTGCCTGAGTGTGAAGATTAGGTCTTGAGTACTTCAGTTTGCTCTGAAACTGCTTTGGGCTCCACCCATCCTGTGGCTCAGCTAGACGTCTTAATGACTGCTCCAGTATCCTAGAGTAGGCTTTGCTGGAAACACTAAGTAGGGATATACATCAATGGTTTTCACCCTATTTAAGTATTAGCTGCTTGGAGATCCTTCAGAAATAATAGTTCACCTGCAGTTCCTGTGTACTTTACCATTTCTGGTGTTATACCATCATGTTATGCTGCTTTGTCAACCGTAACCCTCTGATTCCCAGTTTACAAAATTACGTATATGTCCTGTATCTGCGTAATTTTTCAACACCCGACGTGGTTGTTGATTTTGAGAACTTCTAATTTTAAAATGTGTGTGTGTGTCTAGAGACATATATTAATAAAGAGCTTGTTGGTGTTATTGTTGTTGTTATTGTGTGTATGTTAGTTTCTGAGATACAAGAAGATGAAGGTGATAGTGGTGCAAAATAGCACAAGCAAATAGACTCACCCGGTATCCCTTTGTTATGAAGAAGACAAAAAAATTTGCTGAAAAACATACTAATACTACAACCGATGTTTACGATGTTTATGGCTACGTCTGTCACTTCGACTATAAACGTAATTATTGTAGCTACATAAACAAACTAAATAGATATATCTAAAAAAAATCAGTTGCAGAAACCCAACTCCCCCGTTCTCAATAATGGGTTAATCTTCAAATCCAAGCAAGAAATCATTTTCAAAATCTAAAACAAATTTCTCAATTGCCATTTTCTTTGTCTAATCGTACATGACAGAAGTTGGAACTCTCTACAATCAAAAGAGCAGTATGTTCAGCCATTCCTACGGCATTAACCCGGTAATTTATATATGATAACGCGATGACCCTAGAGCTGGTGGCCAAATCGTCCTAATCTCATGCCATTGTGCTGGGAAAGGTTAATTTATAATACTCAGTCCACTACAAATTGTACCTTTAGCAATTTACTGGGGTTTTTCTCCACACTATGCGTTTAGTACTTCTTCCAGCGTTCATCCTGAAAAGGACGTTGTGTCATAGTTTACAGCGAGGCTGCAATATCTGCATCTTATGGCCTGACACATCCGATATCAGCCGGCTTTTTTTTGGGTACTTGGTTTACCTTCCCACTGCAATCCTTAGCCAGACTACGCTAGTGAGTGCAGCATATCTCCAGGGATGCTGCTTGTTGACGAAATACGGTCTTGGTCAACTGTGGTTCATTGACCCTGATGCAAGCAACCAGCCATGAGTTGGTGGCTACTGTCAGCTCATTCACTGTGCTGCATCTTTGACCCCACATATAGTACATGTACAGGTTGAGCAGTGTACAGGCTGCAGCGGTCAGTGACCCATAGCTGACTGCTAGCATCAGGGCCAGTGAACCAGAACTGCCAAGAGCCTTCTACACTTCCATGTGGTGATCCTGGATAACAGGCTGCAACAGAGCAGACCGGCTAAGGAGAAGGGATAAAGAGGGAATGCTAACCCGGTACTCAAAAATGCCTGCTGAAGTCAGATGTGTTGTACGGAAAGGTGCAAATATCGCAGTCAAGCTGTAACTACAACACAACACGTTCTGTTCTCTGGACAACATCTTGCTATCTGAAAAGCCCTGTTCAGGGCTTGGTAGCGGGAGATTGAGAACAAACGAAGAAGTACACATACAGTTACAGAAGCATGTGTCTATGAAGACAAAAATCATCTCACTATATTTTTGGCCAATGCAAAATACCATTTTTTTTCCATTCAGATTAATCTGTAATCGCGCTTTCATCCATCCTCAGTTGTGTGATTAAATGGAGGTTTTCATCCCGTGTTGACACTCAGATGAAAGCATTTATGAAAGGATTCAACGCTCTTATACCTCAAAGCCAGCTGCAGATATTTGATGAAAATGAAGTTGAGGTAGGAAGAGAATTTTGCTTTTGTGTTCGACTCAGTCTTGTTTTGTGTGTGGTTCAGTCTTGTTTTATGTGTGGTTCAGTCTTGTTTTGTGTGTGGTTCAGTCTTGTTTTGTGTGTGGTTCAGTCTTGTTTTGTCTTGTTCAGTCTTGTTTTGTCTGGTTCAGTCTTGTTTTGTGTGTGGTTCAGTCTTGTTTTGTGTGTGGTTCAGTCTTGTTTTGTGTGTGGTTCAGTCTTGTTTTGTGTGTGGTTCAGTCTTGTTTTGTGTGTGGTTCAGTCTTGTTTTGTGTGTGGTTCAGTCTTGTTTTGTCTGGTTCAGTCTTGTTTTGTGTGTGGTTCAGTCTTGTTTTGTGTGTGGTTCAGTCTTGTTTTGTCTGGTTCAGTCTTGTTTTGTGTGTGGTTCAGTCTTGTTTTGTGTGTGGTTCAGTCTTGTTTTGTGTCTGGTTCAGTCTTGTTTTGTGTGTGGTTCAGTCTTGTTTTGTGTTCGACTCAGTCTTGTTTTGTGTGGGGTTCAGTCTTGTTTTGTGTCTGGTTCAGTCTTGTTTTGTGTGTGGTTCAGTCTTGTTTTGTGTGTGGTTCAGTCTTGTTTTGTGTTCGACTCAGTCTTGTTTTGTGTGTGGTTCAGTCTTGTTTTGTGTTCGACTCAGTCTTGTTTTGTGTGTGGTTCAGTCTTGTTTTGTGTTCGACTCAGTCTTGTTTTGTGTTCGACTCAGTCTTGTTTTGTGTGTGGTTCAGTCTTGTTTTGTGTCTGGTTCAGTCTTGTTTTGTGTGTGGTTCAGTCTTGTTTTGTGTTCGACTCAGTCTTGTTTTGTGTGGGGTTCAGTCTTGTTTTGTGTCTGGTTCAGTCTTGTTTTGTGTGTGGTTCAGTCTTGTTTTGTGTGTGGTTCAGTCTTGTTTTGTGTTCGACTCAGTCTTGTTTTGTGTCTGGCTCAGTCTTGTTTTGTGTGTGGTTCAGTCTTGTTTTGTGTTCGACTCAGTCTTGTTTTGTGTGTGGTTCAGTCTTGTTTTGTGTTCGACTCAGTCTTGTTTTGTGTCTGGCTCAGTCTTGTTTTGTGTGTGGTTCAGTCTTGTTTTGTGTTCGACTCAGTCTTGTTTTGTGTGTGGTTCAGTCTTGTTTTGTGTTCGACTCAGTCTTGTTTTGTGTGTGGTTCAGTCTTGTTTTGTGTTCGACTCAGTCTTGTTTTGTGTTCGACTCAGTCTTGTTTTGTGTGTGGTTCAGTCTTGTTTTGTGTCTGGTCTCAGTCTTGTTTTGTGTGTGGTTCAGTCTTGTATTGTGTCTGGTTCAGTCTTGTTTTGTGTGTGGTTCAGTGTTGTTTTGTGTGTGGTTCAGTCTTGTTTTGTCTGGTTCAGTCTTGTTTTGTGTTTGGTTCAGTCTTGTTTTGTGTGTGGTTCAGTCTTGTTTTGTGTGTGGTTCAGTCTTGTTTTGTGTGTGGTTCAGACTTGTTTTGTGTCTGGTTCAGTCTTGTTTTGTGTGTGGTTCAGTTTTATTTTGTGTTCGACTCAGTCTTGTTTTGTGTCTGGTTCAGTCTTGTTTTGTGTCTGGTTCAGTCTTGTTTTGTGTCTGGTTCAGTCTTGTTTTGTGTGTGGTTCAGTCTTGTTTTGTGTTCGACTCAGTCTTGTTTTGTGTCCGACTCAGCCTTGTATTATGTCTGGCTCAGTCTTGTTTTGTGTTCAACTCAGTCTTGTTTCTACTCTAAGTTCCAGTAGAAACAGAAAAATTACATAATTCGTATGTAATAAATTATGCTTCGAGCATTTATTGAGTGAAATAATTAGGCTAGAAAAGACTAGCAGTATTAAGTAGACATCAAATCATTTCTTATTCTGTATCATGTCTCAGTTACTGATGTGTGGTCTTCAAGACATTGATGTCAACAATTGGAAACATAACACAACATACAAAGGGGAGTACAGCTCTAACCATCCTGTCATTATCAATTTTTGGAAAGTAAGTCACATGTAGTCTCATGAATCTATAGAATTTGGTTTTTGTAATTATTTAATGGGTCTGTTATTTTTTAAAAGTCATTTTGTGCAGTAATAACATATGTGCTAACACATGGCAACAATGTCCAGGTATGAGAATGGAGATTGGTGCAGTTCTGAGACGGTATTAATTAGGGTCGTTATCGTGTTGAGCTCTTAGTTCATACATTGGCTAAGGTATTTAAGGTTAAGATCTTAGGGTAGATGAAGAAAATATTGGTAAATTGTTTGAATACTGCAATTTAACCCGTTAGAGTGCATTTGAATTTACTAGATTTGTGTCCCGAGTGGTCCGCTGGGGTCTTTGAGTGTGACAAGGACAAGAATAGCACCACTGCCCCACAGAGAGCATGTCGTAAGAGGCAACTGTGTGACATGGCATAACACCGGCCATGGTTAGGTGGTTTGTTAAGAGCAGCATAGATGGCGCCTATTAGGCCGCAGGTCTACTTTGCTCTAGTGTTTGAGTCTATTAAGATGGACTCGTTAACCACCCTCCGCAGCACTTGTCTCAACACATCGGAGTAAGAAGTTGCTCGAGCCTAGCCCGCTAAGCAAGAAATCCCCCTCCTGGTTAATGCAGCTTTTGAAACAAAAGAGCTGGAACCTGCCCAGGGACATCCATCCCTGTAGACGTACAGGTCCACTAAGACTAAGATTTGTGTCTTTATGTCCTAGACAAGACAAGATTCCATTTATCAAAAGCAGTTTTTACCAAAATAACGGTATTAATATTAAACTAATTGAACCAGAAAAGCAAGTGGTCATTTTCACAGACGCCTTCGCAGTGTTAATGGCGCTCAAGAACCAGCACAAAAATGAACTCGGTGCTCTGGCAGACTCGCTCGAATGCCTGTGCCAGTGCTTAAAAAAAAGCACAGTCCAGTGGATACCATCCGACTGCAACATTCCAGGCACCGAGGAGGCAGACAGACTCGCCAGAGAGGGAGGAATGCTGCAGCAGAGTGATACAGAAATCACATACAATGAGACAAAAGCATTCGTCAGGGCAACGTACAGTGCAAAATGGAAAAAAACCACCCTGGCCACATAAAAAACGATGCCTACCATCAACTTTCCAGGCGAGACTAGGTGGTAATTTTCCGGCTATGCACAGGTCACAACAGACTTAGATGCCATCTGTACAACAAGTTCAAGATTGGCACTTCAGACCTTTGTTCCTGCGGCACAGCCCCCATGATGGCAGAACATATTTTGCAGTCCTGTCCACTGTATACCGACAAAAGAAGTAGCATTTGGCAATAGCCAGAGACCTTCCACGAGAAGCTGTACGGAAGCGTACAGAGCCTTGAGTCGGCTGCTGCCTTCGTTAGAGTCATTTAAGTTGAGGTCTGAATATGAACAAGGAAGAAACTAATTGAGCTAAAATTATGATTAATATATCCAGTCACTAAATAAAATTATCTATCACATGGTATTTATAACATAAATGTATTTTAGAATAATAAATTAATGCATGAAATTAATGTAGGGGATTTTACGCTTAATTTTTCTTCATTTGCCTCACGTCAGTTCAGATTGTTGTGTTATCCCCCGTCTATAGCATTACTACTTTGCCTGTTTCACTGTCAAAGTGTAAATGGGATTTGTATTCAATATCCATGTATAATCCAAGTCATCTCTCAGATCTTGAAGTCCAAATTTCATCAGCTAGAAAGTTATCAATTTAAAAATTAGTCAAAAACATAAATACCAGTAGATTGTAAAAAGTTGTTCATTAAATGAAAGCTGCACATATATAGAAATATCCTTGTATAATTGAAGTCTGTTTAAAAAATTAAACACAGTTCCTATACGACATCGTACAATATGGAGATTGACAAGCGAGGTTTGACATTTTTACTGTAACTAATGTTTTATGAGCAAATACTTCATGACAACACAAACTGTAAAGGGTTAAAAATGACAGGATACTAATATAGATGAAAGTTTGAAAAAAGCTTTACATGAGTAGGCTTTACAGTAGAACTCTAAAAGAAAAACAAAATAAAATTTGGTAACTGAAACTATGAAGTGGTATAGATAGTGGGTTATTACCTCTGACCCATGTTGTCCTGCAGGTAATAAGAACTTGTAATCTAATACTTTATGATGTCAAGCAAGGAAGGCACTTATGGAATGTAAACCAGGGGATCAAGATGCTGAGCAGTACATGAGCTGCAGGGGTCAGTGACTCAAAGCTGACTGCTAGTGTGAGGGCCATTGACCAAGAGCTGCCAAGACCCTTCTACACATCCATGTGGTGGTCCTGGATAACAGACTGCAACAGAGCAGATTGGCTAAGGAGAAGGGATCAAAGAGGGAAGGCTAGCACGGTACCGAAATATGCCTGCTGAAGTCAGATTTGTTGGTGTAAAAGGTGCAAATATCGCAGTCAAGCTGTAAACTACGACACAATGCATTTCGTTCTCCAGACAACATTGTGCTACTTGCAGAGCCTGGTAGCTTGAGTTTGATAAAAAATACAGAAGAATGACAAGAATGGAAACTAAAATCGTCCAGAATATTAACAGCAAGATTCCGCTCAAAATGAAGAAAAATAGCAGTTGTACAGTGTTGTGTACCAGCCATCATTTCTGACAAACCTACCAAACAAGATTTATAAGATGTGCTGAACATTGGACAAAGCACTGAGACCGAACATCAAGCCAGCTATATCATGAAATACTTGAATTATTCTTTCTCTTCAGCATTTGAGTTGTCCTTCAGTGTTCCAATATAATAATTTCTTGTCTACCTCAGTCTTGTTGTTCTTTCAATCAGATGTAAATTAATTGCTACGATGCCTCTGGTTTCTGTAACTCAGACTATGCCTTCTACAAACCAGAAATCCACAATCTTCTTTAGTTCATCACTGTCAGTATTTTTTAATCATGGTCAGGAACTATCGATAATGGATCAGATTTGTTTTGTAGTTAAGATAGTGAATCAGCTGTGAAGGCATCCAGTCACTGAAATTTCTAACCTATCTTCTTTTATTTTATAATGTGGGGAGGAAAATACCGTCTGTTCAGGCACAACATACTGATCAGACATGTTAGTCAGGGTCAGGGAAAATATACTGGCCAAGACCCTCGCCTCGGCTTCCTAGTAGCCCTCCCTGGAAACAAGCTGTTTTCAAAACAGCATGTCTAAAGATGTTAGGAATTGATGTGATCCCCGTAGTAGTGAGAGACATACAGATGAATCCAAGCATAACGCAACTGTCTGGAGGACTCCTGACCACCTTAATCAGCATGCTCAGGACGTGAGGATTGCTACGACAACCTGCCACTTAACATCCTTTTTAGGACGCACTAAAGAGTAATCTGACTATTGTGGGCATTCAACAACATCTTATAATGTAATAATGTTTTCTTCTGTGCCCTTAGAACTTTACAAATTAAATCCACAGCTATGCCAGATTTATTATTCATAATTCCCTTTTTCATTTTTTCAGGCAGTGTATTCATTTAACAATGAAATGCGCTCAAGGTTGTTACAGTTTGTCACAGGTACATCAAGAGTTCCTATGAACGGATTTGCAGAGTTATATGGCAGCAACGGGCCTCAGCTGTTCACCATTGAGAAATGGGGAAACGCAAACCAGTTTCCGCGTGCTCACACTTGGTAAGTCAGTAAGTTACAAACATTTTTGGACATGCACAAAGAAGGGATATTGACCAGTTTAGCTGTATATTCAACCCTGGGACCTTTTCCCCAATGTTTGGAATCAAAGAATAGAAACACTACACATCTTCTTCTTTTGTCCTACTGCCCTTGCCATATGGTGTCACAGAGAGGCGGGATGCATAGATTTCTTGTTATCGCTAAGTGGGAGGCTTGTGCTGTCATTAGGTGCAACTTCCTGAGAGTGCCAGAGACATCGACGTTGAGGTCTGCCCCTTGCTCATGGACCGGATACCTGCATATGATATGCTCTTGCTGCAGGCATTACCCTATGCCAAGTGTATAAAGAAAAGAGGACAGAAGGTGATTCTTGTGATTTTTTTTTTTTTTCCATTTATATACAACATAAGACCTCATCTTTAGCTTGTCTGTTTACAGGAAGCCTGTATCAAAGCACTTTCTGGCACTCTTGCAGTGAAGGTTTCTGCTACAATTTATCATTTATTTTCTTACATGAAAGGTTTGCTAGCTTCATGCACAGCCTTCTTTAGTCATCTTTTATACAACAATCTTGGAAAGTTATAGTGATCCTATTTTATTTCCTGTGTACCACTTGGGTAGAGAGTAGCTGCATCATATAAAATAAATTGCTTCAGAAACCACAACTGTAATAACAGATGAAGTATTTTGACTCAAAGGTTTCTGAGAAGGACCAAATGCCTTGCTGTTCCCATACTTTTGAAGGCAGGAAACTAATGAAACCTACCATGGTGTGAGATGTAAACTTCAGAGATAATAATTTGGTTATACCAAACATCAAAGAAAAAAAGGTTTCTGTTGTTTTGAGTTCTTTATTCTTTTTGATGTGTTGTCAGTTTTTAACCTTTACAAAACCACCACACACAAAATTGGCACAATTTTCCCTGCAGCGGCACTATCTTTCAGCATGTCACATTTGACTATGGTTGTTGGCTTTGAGCCTGTAACCTTTTTATTAGTTGGTCTGTAGATATGATTATGTTGTGTGTAGAGACATAAATGAATAAAGAACTTGTTGGTGTAATTGTTTTTGTTGTGTGTGTGTTAGTTTCTGAGATACAAAAAGATTAAGGTGATAATTTATAAAATAAGGCACAAACATTTAGACTCACCGATTATAGAACATTGCTCCTTAGTATAATTCTTTGAAATCACCACAATGCACTGATACTGTTCTTTTAGAAGATCAGCATATCTGTTAGTTTCCACTTCAAATGTATTTATTTCATCTACATAAACAAACTAAACCTTATAAAGTTCTTTTGCAACAACTTATCTTCACCATTCTCAATAATGAGCAGGCTCCAATCTGCGTGACGAAGATAATAAAGTGTTTCAAATTTATTTTTAATTTAACACTAAGACTTTTCACAGTTCAAACCTGTGACGAAAGAAGTAGTGTTTTTGGCTAACAAATAGGCCTGATTTCAGTTGATTTCCACGGTAGTCCAGTTGTCTATATATAATTAAAACAGTGTATATTCGGCCGTTGCTTTGACTTGACTTTGGCTATAATTCTGAAATTAAATAGGTTTCCTCCGATATCTACCTTGTGCGTACTTTCTCAAGAGCACAGGGAAATTGGATTTTACCGACCAGGTGGCCAGGGTTCAAATGGTCAATATCCTTACCAGTCCCTGTCTTCTGTGTCTCAGTCAAAGTCTGAATCGGATGTGTGTTGAATATCAACGTGTAATCAACATGCATGATTATTAGCCTGATCAAATTTCTTTTTTTTGTTGTTTTTTTTTGTTGCCGTTCGCCTTATTTAGCTATTCCCCAAGGCGGTGTGTGTTGCACTGTGGTTTTTATTTTGCGCCTGTGGGCCCAGTGCATCCGACTTCAGCATGCATTTTATGTAAGGGTCTGCTTCCTCCTGCATTTTCTAAGGGTTTGCTTCCCTGGGGTAACGGTCGGTGCTGGGATGGGGATCGAACCCAACACCTTCTGGTTGTGAGCTGCGTCACTTAACCACTAGCCCACGCCGTCCCCTTGCCTGATCAAATAATAAATATCATTTCTCTGGTCTTGAAGTCCAACTTTCCTCGCACTTAATCCACCAACTTTGAAACTTTTTCATGTTCTTAAATGTCTACCCATCAGAAATAGCTGTATGTTAAACAACAGCTAACACATGTGTGAATTGTTAGCCGGTTGTAGGTGATGTCAAAATGTGAAATTCCTTAAACTAACTGGCAAAACATAATGAATGTGTTCAGAAATCGATATTGACTTGATCAGATAGAAATGAACGTCTACTAGGCAGCAGGGTCTGAGAGATACCAGCTGTAAAAGGTTAAGGGTAGTAATTGTATTTTATTTACCAAGGATAAGGGAATAATATTTGTTTCTACTTGTCTTTAGGTCTTATGGGGTCATTATTTGAAGGAGTAAAGGATAGGGTCAGTTTACCGTGTTATGCATGTTACTAAGGAAGTGACTAAGGAAGAATGTGCATGAAGCTAGCAACTTCATGTAAAACACATTGCTACAGAAGTCAATAGTCCAAGAGCACATAAATCTGTTAGTGCAAGGGATGGTCTTATTTTCCTGTTGGATCCAAAGAGGTAGGATGATGTTGATGATGAATTCTTTTTCATGATGTTCATTCTTTCTGATGTCTTCCCAGTTTCAACAGATTGGACCTGCCAACTTACGAAACCTACCATGATTTGAGAAGTAAACTTATGACAGCAGTGGAGAACACACAAGGGTTTGAAGGAGTGGACTGAGGGGCAAGAGTGAGACGGTCATAAGTTGGTTTGTTCTGATATCATTATCATGCTGTCATGTGGATACATCTCCAATTTTAGATCACTCATTGCTTAATTGAGCTAGCTCATTCTAGTGTCATCATCTTCTCATGTTATGTAACGACATTTTTTGGTTGAAGTTTTAGTTGTTGGAATGTTAACTGTATATCTTATGTAATCAGAAGGTATTAAACAGAATCATTCATGTTCTGACTGGTTCCTTCCAGTTTTACACATAATGAGCTGACAAACAATCTTAACTCACTCGTATTTATGTGAGTGATTGTGTTATCGTTACAAAGACTTTAACAATTCAGGCAAGTTTATTAACAGTTAGTGATGGTAACCACCCGGAAAATTGTTGAATCATTCTATTCTCAAACCTAGCAGATTTTACCTATCACATGACCAATGCCTATAGGGTAGAAGCTCTCCAAAACAGGGTTATCACACCATGTCATTCACACACACAGGTAACAAAAGCCTGCAGAGTGTGGAATAATTTTTGAGTTTTGAAAAAAAGCTTTAGAAACAATACCCCATGTATGATTCAGGAATAAGAGATTGGATAACGTGTTGTCCAAGGGAATAGAAGAAGAAGGAAGACCCATCACAGGAAGCAATGTTTTCCATGCTCACTGCTTCGTTGTCTAAGTACTGATTATTTTTGTTAGACCCATCACAGGAAGCAATGTTTTCCATGCTCACTGCCTCCTTGCCTAAGTACTGATTATTTTTGTTAATGTTTATATGCCAAACAAAATTTATTAACTCATTCACCCCACAATATATGGGGCTTCTAGATGCATTTACATTGGCAATGCAAAAAAATCTCTTGTAATGTGTAGTTTATTAGTGGAATTTATTTTCAGTAAAGTTTCACTGCAGTGTCACATATTATATGCTGAACTGTTGAAAATTGAAAGCAGACTACAAGTAAATAAAGATGTGTGGAAGGGGGAACATTCAGAATTTGTTGAAAGATAAAATTATATGTAACATGTTTCAAGCTGACTTATTGGCTTTGCAGGCATACCCTGCTAATCGATGCCTTGCTCTTATAGATGCTTCGCCTAATCGACCCTTTTAAATTATAACCATACCTCATCCAATCGACTGAGTGCCTTGCTTAAACTGATCTATTTCGCCATGTTTCAATGACTGACTGCTTGCTTTTTCTCTCAATCAAAGTCATCCTAATTTGTTCAGAATATTTGTAGAAATTGCTCATGGTTCATTTCTTATATTTGTACTTATAATGTTCATAATGGCACTTAAGTAGTAGTGATACAATTCAAAGAAACTAAGCTTCTCGATTTCCAAGAAAAGCTAGAACAAATCAAACTTAGTAACCTAGGCATGTTCCTGACTGACATAAGCCGCAAGCTAGGCGCACCTAACTTAACAGTTAGTATACTGTGAACAAATAGGCTTGGCTGAATAGATGGGGAATACTGGGAGAGAAATTGACAAACATCACAAAGACAACTTCAACCTCCTGAAAAGGAGAGATCAAATGACCATTTTCTGACTTCACATTCAACAATACAACTTAACAGTCACTTGAACAGAATCCAACCAGAACATATTTCGAAGTGCCAGCTGTGCACACATTCCTTTGATTAAACACCATCTTTTTGAATGTCCGGCGCTTGATGGCGCTAGGAAAGAACTTCTCCCTCCGAGGCCAAACAAATTTTAAACACTGTGTACAAAACTAAACCTAAGCTCACAAACACTTGTAGAAATAATTATATGACACTGAGCCAAATGACAGTAGCCCACAGACTGCTGGATCAATAACCAACAGTTAGTAAAATTTTTACAATGATCAATACATATGTAATGCATTATTTATCTTTCGTAATCATTCGCAACTGATATATATTGCATGATTTACGTTTTCGCTGCCAAAATGCATTTGCAAGCTAAATAAAGACTTCTTCACTATTCTACAATTTCCGCTTATCGGCAGCGCTCTGGTCCCTAACCTATCAGATAAGCAGGGTATGCCTGTATGTTATTTTTGAAAAATAATAGTATATTGGCTTGTCAAGCGGAATCAGTTAAAAATTTATTCATGTTGCATTGGGCATGTGGTAGCCACTGTTTACACGAGCATAGAGTCTCAAGTATTATTCTCAGTAGTGCAGGCATTCATCATTCTCCCATCGTTGATCCTTGGCAGATGACTGGACTAATTCAGTTTTCAGAGACCATCATGCTTGGTGGCATCTTGCAGGCTAGTAACAAGACTCCTTCCACTTTGTTTGGTGTGCGATAATTATTTGTTTAGTGCCAAGTTTAGGTTAATGATTTTTATTTTGGCATCTATCCATCAAAATGTTTTGGTCGCTCAGGTTCCTGGTATGTCTTTAGGACACTAATTTTGTTTCACTTTATCAATCACAAGCCATGCTAACAATTTTTGCCAGTTGGGATTATGTTTTTATTTGTTCTTCTCAGAATGTGCATACTTACAGTGACCTGCACCTTTCTTAAACCTACAGGGATTCTCCTTTTCCATGTGTTTCTCAAGTTTTCACATGTGTAATAAATTATTCATACTCTCGTGGCTCTAGCATCATCAATGAGTCATGTTTGCTGGCTTTTGATAAAATTCTTCTTCAACCATCTTTTCCGAACTTCAAATATTCATAATTTTTTCAACCATTTTGCAGCACAATCCTATCTTTGTTCAGTCTTCTTATTCTCACCCTTCCTTTTTCTCTCACCAGCAGAAGCATGGTGCCACCACTACCTTTGAGCTCCTTGTAGTATTCTTGGGACAAAGCATTTACATTCTCTTGTAGTAAGGCAGTTTGTTATAGGTGATGAAGTTGTCTTGTAGTCTTCTTTTACAATATGCACAGTAAGGTGATGTGGGCCGCTTCTTCCCTTACAGAGATCACATATGCACAGTAAGGTGATGTGGGCCGCTTCTTCCCTTACAGAGATCACATATGCACAGTAAGGTGATGTGGGCCGCTTCTTCCCTTCACAGAGATCACATATGCACAGTAAGGTGATGTGGGCCGCTTCTTCCCTTACAGAGATCACATATGCACAGTAAGGTGCTGTGGGCCGCTTCTTCCCTTCACAGAGATCACATATGCACAGTAAGGTGATGTGGGCCGCTTCTTCCCTTACAGAGATCACATATGCACAGTAAGGTGATGTGGGCCGCTTCTTCCCTTACAGAGATCACATATGCACAGTAAGGTGATGTGGGCCGCTTCTTCCCTTCCCAGAGATCACATATGCACAGTAAGGTGATGTGGGCCACTTCTTCCCTTCACAGAGATCACATATGCACAGTAAGATGCTGTAGGGCTCTTCTTCCCTTACAGAGATCACATATGCACAGTAAGGTGCTGTGGGCCTCTCCTTCCCTTAGATCACATATGCACAGTAAGGTGCTTTGGGCATCTTCTTCCCTTACAGAGATCACATATGCATAGTAAGGTGCTGTAGGCCTTTTCTTCCCTTCACAGAGATCACATATGCACAGTAAGGTGCTGTAGGGCTCTTCTTCCCTTCACAGAGATCACATATGCACAGTAAGGTGCTGTAGGGCTCTTCTTCCCTTCACAGAGATCACATATGCACAGTAAGGTGCTGTAGGGCTCTTCTTCCCTTCACAGAGATCACATATGCACAGTAAGGTGTTGTAGGGCTCTTCTTCCCTTCACAGAGATCACATATGCACAGTAAGGTGCTGTAGGCTTCTTCTTCTTCATTTACAAAGATCACATATGCACAGTAAGGTGCTGTAGGCCTCTTCTTCCCTTACAGAGATCAGCACATCGTTTCTAATTATATGGCAAATGAATTTCCCCATGTTTCTCTTATATTTGTTGTCAATTATATTGCGATGCAAGACATAGATTCTACATTTACTCTAATCTGTGATACAGTCAGGGGCAGTATCAATCGGCCAGTTATTTATGATTAGAACAGCTTGGAGCAGTTGTTCAAATGTATTTGCCATATAGAAAATTTACTTGTGAAGGACTATCACTTTAACAATTTGAGGAAGTGGCTAAACATTTGGCAAGTTTTTAATGCAGTGAGCAATTATTGTTAATTTTTGTGTGTGTCATGTTTGTGTTCTCACATTATGACCATTTGATGTTTTTTTAGTACTTGTGTAATATGTGAGCAAATAAATATATATAATATATTAATTAACAACTAAGAAATGGCAAATAGTTTTTGCAAATTGTTATGTGTAGCACATCCCAAATCTATTCTACAAGCACCTTTAATTATGCACATTCTCTATATTTGTTTCATTAGTAGATTAACCCTTTACAGTCCGGTCTGATTTGTGTCCTAAGTGCAGGCAGGGACAATTAATGCATTTAAGAATAGATTGGATCCACATAGCTATTAGAGCAAAAGTAAAGTAAATAAAACTGGTTGTATACAGACTCCGCAGAGTCTTCTAAACCAGTATAAAGACGTTAAGTCAGGAATCTAATCATTTTAACCAGACTGTAAAGGGTTAAGTCTTTTCAACACTGCACCTTTTTAAATATAAATGTTGTCTAGAGTGCACCTTTTTAAAACCTAAAAGCTTTGTTTGCACATATGCATTGATTAAACAAAATCTGGTTCGTGATTGATCATAGTTCATACATTATCTAGTTTGTTTGGTGAACAATTCCTGATGTGAAACATAAGTGAATAGCACTATTTGTAGCAAGTAGCATTCCAATTTGCTCATCAAGTATCCAGTACCTGCAGAAAGTACAACTGTGATTTTTTTCATATGTTACTTTACTTTTTTTTAACTTATATACAAGTGCTTATTAAACCCATCGTTGTGCGAGTGCTTTTCAGCCACTAATTATAGGGTTACTGTGATTTTTATTAAATTATGTTTTCATGTTCGTAACAGATGCATGTATTCACTGAGTAGGACGTCAACAAAACACACAGTGAAGAACATTGGAAGTAGAGGCTAAAATATGTGTCAGTGGAGAGCCTTCATTGCAGGTCTCAATTCTAAAGGGACTGTCAGTATTAAGTCAAGATATTCTTCCTGTGTTAACGCAGTGGTTAGTGCATCTGCTTCATTCCTAGCTGAGCTATCTGGGATCGGTCCCCAGCTTGTGAAGGATTTTCCGATCGCAAAACAGCTCCTATGCCTAAATTATTTTGTACCAGAATAATCTGGGAGAGTAAAGGTGGCCAACGGGATGTTGACCACATCACCCCTAGTCTGCAGTTGGTCAAGAAAAATGTAGGCCTAACACCATATTCCCAATATGCAACACTGGCATGTTAACAGAATTTGTACTTTTTATTCTCCCTGTATGAAGCAATTTGATTCACAGAACAGAATTTATAATATGTTGGCCATTGAAAATCTCAGAAAAGATCATATGAGCTGCAATGTTCTGACTTGAATTGGTTAACGTATAAGGCCCTATATTCTTGTCTAACCTATATTATTTGTTATTACAAACTAATATGCCAATTAAGTCGTAGCCAGCCGAAAATGGTATTGTTTGAGACCCTTGTGTTAGAGACTTGATTAACTAAGTCCTCAGCTTTACAGGATAGAATAACAAGTTTTCTTCTAAGCCTTCCCAAACTGAGAAGCAGAGTAAGGTACCAATTTTTTTTGCAGTTGGTTAAACTGAAGCATATGATATAAAAATATGTTGACCATTCGTGCTTCAGCAACACTGTTCTGCTAATGTTTAAGAAATTCTCTTCAACAGCAAGTCTGGTACGAGTTTAGTGTGGGTATCTTGGTCTTCCTTTTGCTCTGAAGCACTGATGTTATGGGCAATATATTTGGAGGCATTTATGTCGTATGTTCGACCCATTTAAATCTGTCTATCAGTATATGCTATGTATCCATTTTTGTTAGATTTCTTCATTGCTTACTCAGTTTCTCCTACTGATCCTGACAGCTTTTCACAAGCATCTCATTTCACTTGCCGTGATATTTCATTCTTTTTGCCTTAGTCGTGGTCATGTCTGACACCAACAACTGAGAGTAAGTATAAATATATTGTTTATAGCTTGTCATTTTTAGCATTAAAAAATGAACAATGAAGTCGAACATGTGCTGACTTTGATCTTACCAAGAAGATGAGATTGGTGAGCCCACAAATATTTGATAAAGAGCAGTAGAAATGGAAGCCAGTACAACCAGAGTCCCATGGGTGGAACTCAAGATTCTTCAAAATAGGAATGGGAGGGACCAAGACAGCTTTATTTTTCCTGAGAGATCTGAAGTGGAAAATTAATCAATGGTATAAGACTTTTCAATACTATACTATATAGCTGTTCACTGCTTGTATTTTTGTATGACCATCTATGTTGACCAGGTGTTACTGCGGTCCAAAAGGGGAGCAAAGAATAGTACCACTGTCGTTGTTGTTATCCCATAGCTGTTGAGCAAGCCTGCTCTTGACAGCACGATGCCATTCTTATATAGATAAGGTCTTCTTCAATTATTTCACTGCTCCGTACAGTGTGTTGGCAATTGTCGGCAGTGCTTGTAAGAATCTTTTCCTTATGTCCGCAAGCGCTTTGCACTCAATGAGTAGGTGTCGGACTGTTTCATCAGGATGAGAGCAATGTCTGCACAAGGACAAGTACTGGGGATTGATGCAGGGGCTATTGACTCTGGTATGTCCTGTTCGGAACTGAAAGATGAGACTTTGATCTCTTCCATGTAGTTTAGTACCACTGTAACTTACCAAGCATATCGTAAGAGACGATGAAGGAGTGTTGGCTACCCTACCCCATCCTGTTGAAACTTCAAGCCACAAAAACTTTAACAGATATAGACAGTTTGATGACTTGTATTTGTTAAAAGGTACTGATTGTGATTAATTGATCTAAGTTAGCTTCTTTCTTATAATTCTGCAGCTTTACTAAGTTGTGACCAAAGCTTATGCAAATCATGCTATATTGTTTGCACATATGCAACAGAAGTACGTGTTGTAAAATTTATATTCATATATTTCAGTTATATTTTAGTTAGCATGCCGCTAGAGTCCACTAAACAAGGTTGTGCATGAGACTAGAAACCTCAACATGTAAAAATCATTACTATAGAACTGCACGGCTAATGACTGAAATCAGGCTTTCCTAAAAACTGGACACGCCAAATGCAGTGTTGAAACAATGCTTACAAAAATAGAGCAACGGATTCTGACTGGTAGTTTTTAATTTTGTATCATAGCTTTATGTCCTCTGTGTTGGTTTGTTTTCTTCACTCCTTTTAATAGTAGATTTTATTAATTTGTTTAGTTTGACCACCTACTTAAAAAGATTATTAAGGAGATAATGGCAAATGTTATTAATTGTTCTTATATACATACATACACTTTAAAAAAAAATTATGGCATTTATTCCCATTGTTGGGATCTACCAGAGGGGATTGATAGCTTTGAGGAATAAAGGCGGTTTGCACCTGTAGTTATTATAGGTTTTTATTTTGTACCACAATAGAAAGGGACAAAACTGACGTATCAAGGGTTTGTTTTTTTTGGTTTTGCATTCGCCTTATTCTCAAATTTCCAAGGCGGTGTGCATTGCACTGTGGTTTTTTTTATTTTGCGCCTATCGGCCCAATGCATCCGACTTCAGCATGCATTTTATGTAAGGGTCTGCTTACTCCTGCATTTTCTAATGGTTTGCTTCCCCGGGGTAACGGCTGGTGCTGTGATGGGGATTGAACCCAGTACCTTCTGGGTTGTGAGCCGTGTCACTTAACCACTAGCCCACGCATACCCATATCAAGGTTTTGAACCTGTACCTCCTCAATCAGGAGACTGGTAATCATATCAATTCTCATAAATTTCAAATTTATTCTAAAACAGCGTAATACAAAAATAATAGTTTCATCACGTAGCTGCTTTTAAAATTATTCTTTGAAGTAATTGAATAATATTTGAAAATCAACTGTCTACGCAAAATTATGCATAATTACTTTTGATTTAACCAGTTTGTTTGTGTACTGGGCATTATATTGTGTTCAGTTTGTTATTATTCGTACCACTTTACTCTACATATATTTTACATCTTCTTTTTCCACTCTTATTATTCCTGTATCATATATGGGGTATTGTTTCTAGAGCTTTCCTTAAAATCAAGAATGTTACCCATGCATACGTGTCCTCAATCTTTTATGACATGCATAGTTTGTTTTTTTTTTTTTTTTTTTTTTTGCGTTCGCCTTATTTATCTATTCCCCAAGGAGTGTGTACGTTACACTGTGGTTTTTATTTTGCGTCTGTCGGCCCAGTGCATCCGACTTCAGCATGCATTTTATGTAAGGGTCTGCTTACTCCTGCATTTTCTAATGGTTTGCTTCCCCGGGGTAACGGCCGGTGCTGTGATGGGGATCGAACCCAGCACCTTCTGGTTGTGAGCCGTGCCACTTAACCACTAGGCCACGCCGTCCCCACATGCATAGTAAGATTGAGTGATGTTATTCTTTCTTCTCCATTATAGGCTCTGTTAGCCACTTGGGGACTGTAGCCTATCACTTTGTGCTATATCAGCTCTTAATTCATTTACTTGTTTATAGCAGTGCTTGTTTAGATTTCAGTCTCAAAAACGTCATTTATATTATTTGTAGCAATCATTTCATTCCCACTTTTACTTACTCTTGGATATACGAGGGGCGTTCAAATCAAACCGAGACTTTTTTGTTCTAGTTCTACCTGAATGGGTTATAGCGTACTGGAACTACTATCATTAGTTAGGGGCACTTGTGTCCTATTACTGCTAGGTGACCCACTTGCCATGGGCCAATCACATGACAGATAAATAGAAATGGCGGACAACACTGTTAGTGCTTGCATAAAACAGCATGTTGCAATGAAGTTTCTTGTGAAAGAACGCGTGAAACCTGCGGAAATATTCAGAAGACTGCAATCACAATACGGTGATGAAACACTCAGCCGCAGTAAGACATTTGAATGGTGTAAATGTTTTAGAGTGATGATCCCGGCCGTGGTGGCTCTCAACTCAATAAAGTGATGACGAGTGTTTTCTGGGACAAACTTGACATCATTCATGTTGATTTTCTTCCCCGTGGCGCCACTATCAACTGTGAACAGTACATATGCATTTTGAGTGATGTGCATAACCATCTGCGGAAACAAAAATGGCCTGGTTTGATCACAAAGGGTGTCCTGCTACTGCAAGATAACGCTCAACATCATACGGCTCGTGCATTATGTGCCATCTGGCAGCAACTCGACTTTACAGACCAGACCTCGCTCCAAGTGATTTCCACCTGTTTGGACCCCTAAACAAATTTCTGGGAGGTCATCATTTCAGCACTTATGATGAAGTGAAACGCCTGGATTGGCTCAAACAAACTGACAAGTCTTTTTAGGCTGAAGCTTTTTAAGTATTACTTAGATGCTGGAATAAGTGCATAAAAGTTGCAGGAGATTGTATCAAAAAATAAATGGCATTTTGACTACTTGAAAAAAAAAATGGTTTACTTACCAAAAAAGTCCTGGTTTGGCTTGAAAGCCCCTCGTACTTCAGAGATCCAGGTGAGAATAGCTGAACATGCTCTGAGATAAGTTCATCTCCAATTATATTTTCATCATTGTCCTTGATTTTTATTTTGTGTTTTCATTTATTGTTGTTTCTTGTCTATGATGAAGGCTTTTTGGTTGTAACATAGATTTTGTTTATGTTTCTATTCTGACACTGTGTCTGAGCTATGTTTGTCAATATGATTATCCCTTTTCATTCCATTACAGTCATGTTTCAGGTGAGCCAGTGCACAAATCACTATTTTTATCCTTCGCTATTCCATCTGCTTATTTATATCATCACTCATTTTCTGTTTCTTTTATCAGTTTAGCTGCTGAAAGTTGATACATCAGTGCATAGAACATTGTAAATAAGTTCTGTTTTGATTAGGCAAACATTGGCATGCCTATCTGATGACACTAAGCCAATGCACATAAAGAAGTCAGTAACTGGAATTCGCTATATTTTGTTCTTCTTGTTTTTCAGTTGCTGTTGATGTATACATATATTTATTTGTTTGAACTTGGATACCTATTTTATTTTGTACTTATTTAGTTTGTAGAGAATCCAGAGTCCTTAAAAACAGCATTTTCTGGCTTAAATGTCTTTATATCTTTTACTGTTCCCATTTAATATTGCATTTTAACCTCTTTTGTTTTTCTAGTTTTATAGTACCATATCTATCTTTACACATTTTGTTTAATTAATCAGTTTCTTCATAGTTTTCAATGAATTCAATGAAACTTTCCATGACTAACAATGGCTGCAAATGCACGGTATCATTGCTGACACAAATTATTTGATTTTATTTAGTATTTGTTATCTTTAATGGTGCTACTTGGTTTGCTAGGTCCGTGTTGTCTTTGTCCAGTCCGTAATGAAGGTCTATTTAGGATAAAAACTTCAGTACGTCTCTTGCTGTTCTCATGTGAAACTTGTATAACTAAGGAGTACTCTGAGTGGAGTGAAGTGAAAAGTGGTGTGCCACAGGGCTCGGTTTTGGGACCAATTTTGTTCTTGATATATATAAATGATTTGGACATTGATATTAGATCCATGATTGCAAAATTTGCTGATGACACAAAACTATGCAGTAGTGTCTCATCTAAAGCGGAAGTGGATATATTGATGTCGGATTTAGATAAAATTCGAGAATGGTCTGTAAGCTGGCAAATGGAGTTTAATGTAGATAAATGTACAGTCATCCACATGGGTAGATCCAATATGGAACATAAATACAGAATGGGAGTAAACAATATTAGAAAGATAGATAAGGAAAGGGACCTAGGGGTTATAATAGATCATACAGGAAAGGTGAGTGAGCAAGTTAAGGTAGCAGTGAAAAAGGCAAATGCAATGTTAGGTATGATAAAAAGAAATATTAAACATAGGAGCAAGGAAGTGATCGTCAAACTGTATAAAGCTTTAGTTAGACCTAGATTGGAGTACTGTGTACAGGTGTGGAGTCCTTATCATAGAGGGGACATAAACATGCTAGAAAGAATACAAAAAAGAGCGACAAAGATGATAGTTGGATTCCAGAATTACAGTTATGAGGAACGACTCAGAAAAACGGGCCTACAGTGTCTAGAAGAGAGAAGAATTCGTGGTGACTTAATACAGGTTTATAAGATGATCAGAGGAATCGATAAATTAGACTATAACAAGTTTTTTAAAATACAGCCACCTACAATAACACGAGGGCATAGCTACAAGCTGATTAAAGAGAGGTCCAGGTTAGATATTAGGAAATATTTTTTTAGTCAGAGAGTGGTGTCTGCTTGGAATGCATTGCCAGGGGAGGTGGTGGAGGCAGGGACAGTTAATGCGTTTAAGAATAAACTGGATGCGCATAGATTTTAGAGCAAGGTGATGTAAATGTAACTGGTTGTATACAGACTCTGCAGGGTCTTCTAAACCAGTATAAAGACGTTAAGTTAAGTTAAGTTGTATTTCAACCACCATTTGATGTATTGAGTTTGCTGCAGTCTTTCGTATATTCTGATATAACCAACAACAACAACAAAAGTTGTCTGTGGTTGAAAATGTGTGCTCACTAAGAGGAGAACTACACACAAAAAATAGGTGCTGGAGGAGTTGTTTAATGCCCACAATGTGTAGGACTACTCTATTGCGCGCCCTAAAAAGGACGTTAAGTAGCGGATTGTCATAGCTTTCCTCACATCCTGAGCTTGCTGATGAAGGTAGACCAGGGTCCTCCAGGCGGTTGTGCTATGCTTGGCTTCATCTGTGTGTCGCTCACTACTACGGGGATCACGTCGGTCCTTCACTTTGTTAGCCAGGCTGCCATGAAAACAGCCCGTTTCCAGGAAGGGCCATGAGTAAGCCAAGGTGAGGGTATAGTCCAGTATGTTTTGCCTGACCAGACATTAGTCTTCCTCCCCACATCAAAAAATGACAGACCAACCCTTATGGCATGAAATGCACTAGCTGTGTGTGCAGTAAAATCTGGGTAATGAATATACTACCTTGTTGTTTGTTGTGGATGGGTGGAAGTTATTTGCTTGAACAGGACATGAATAAATTGTGATTACCAGATAGGTTTCCTCTGTGCAGATATCCTGAGTGGTCAACCGGGGTCTTTGTGTATGACAAGGACAAGAATAGCACCACTGTCCTAGAGAGAGCATGTCGTAAGAGGCAACTAACTGTGTGACATGGCATAACACCAGCCATGATTAGGTGGTTTGTTAAGAGCAGCATAGATGGCCCCTAACAGGCTGCGGGTCTACTTTGCTCTAATGTTTGGGTCTATAAGATGGACTTGCACATTGGTTAACCGCCCTCTGTGGCCTTTGTCCCAATGCAGCAAATTATTAAGCTGCTCGAGCCTAGCCCACTAAGCAGGAAATCCTCCTCCCAGCTACATCCAACTCATATCAGAGCAGGGACCTGCACAGAAGTATCTGCCCCTGTAAAAGTACAGGTCGACTAAGAACTAAGATGATATCAGGGCAGTTTACTAGGGAACAAAGAAGAGGTCCACTGTATACATTTATGCATGTTGTATAATGTAACTAAGGAAAGCTGTGCATGGGGATAGCAACATCAGGTAAAACAAAGTGCCACATAAACCACCATTGCAAGGGCAGATGGCCAACTGCAGCACTTGCTAAATCCTCTCAAAAGAGGAAGCAAGGTGATGAATGGAGGTTTGCCTTTCAAATAACTCCATTACATTTTGTAGTCGCAATTTTTCTAGTATTTTACCAGACTTGATATATCTTATATCTTACATTTATTAGTTCAGATGCACCAACGAGATTCTCTTAAACAATATCAGAAAATTTCAGACAACATGTGGACATTGAATATGACAAATGTGAAATGATATGGAAAGTACTTAAAGTGCAATATGGAAATTCCCCAATCAAGATCGATGACAATTTGTTTATAAATTGAAAGTGTCAGTGTTTGTAACATGCATTTTTATTTTTTTCTTGTATATATAATTGGTTTGTTTAATGTCCAAAAATTTTTTAAGTCAGTGTACATCGTTAAATGTCTTTTATGTAGTCCAGCAATACATCACAAAATGTATGTTTTGTGTTTTCTTCTTCAGCACAGAAAACGTTAATGTTTCAAGCAGGGATGCACCGAAAAAGAGTTTTTACTTTTTGCCAAATGCGAATAGAGGCCTTTAACTATTCAGCCGAATACAAATAGCGAGCTAATGTTTGGTATAAACAGTTGTGTTCAACATGTCTACCAACATTTCTTATAATTATAAAGTAATCCATCTTTGCACCAAAGCCTGGCTTGGCTGGGCTTCGTTTGTTCTCAATCTCCCGTTACCAAACAATGAAAGGGCTTAAGTTGCAGAATGTAGTCCAGAGAATGGAATGCGTTGTGTCGTAGTTTACAGCTCGGCTGCTATATTGGCACCTTTCCAACTTCAGCAAGCATTTTTTTAGTACCGGGTTAGCATTCCCTCTTCGATCCCTTCTCCTTAGCCAGACTGTCCTGCTGCAGCCTGTTATCCACGATCACTGCGTGGAGGTGTAGAAAGGTCTTGGCAGCTCTGGTTCGCTGGCCCTGATGCTAGCAGTCAGCTATGGGTCGCTGACCACTGCAGCTCATGCGCTGCTCAGCATCTTGATCCCTCAGCACCAAAGCTTAATATACAAGAATGAATACAGACTGCAAAATCAAATGAATGTGCTAGGCACAGCCTGTGAAAGATATATAAAGATTAGCACACTGAAGACTGAAAGGATTAACAGAACACCAAGTCTACAAATCATAAGTGTAAGCAGGCTCAAGAGTGCAAATATCTAGGAAGTATTTTTACAGAAGATGAAAGACTTGATAGAGAAATTTAAACTAGGTGTCAGAAAGGCTCTGCTATGACTTATCAACTGTCACTACTGCTTGAAGCACAAGTATCAATTTGGCAACAACTGTGAAATGGTATATTTATACAAACTCTGTGCTACCAATGTCAAACATGGTCCTTACACAAAGCACAGTAGATGGAATTACATGTGAAATGAAATGTTTATAAGAAAAGTCATTGGTGTTACCAGGCGAGATAAAATGAGAAATGATGACTTTACAAATATGGTGACAGCTACACTATCTCTTGTTCTGAACACATTTCAAGACAGAAACTGCAATAGTTTGGTTATCTCATAAGAATACAACCTGATCAACTACCACAGCACCCTTACAATGTAAGAAGATATGGCTATAAGGGACCAGGAACACTGCAAGGAAGATAGATAGATGACATCAGAGAAATCGAACAACACAGACTTACAACAGATGCAACACATGTGGTTCAAGCTAGACCACTTAAGTTCTCCACAGCCTCTAACAGCACAAATGGATGGGAAAGTAAGTAAATATAAAGTATTCCACAAAAACATATGCCATTTCAAAGTAATACAAATTTACAAAAATGGAGCAAATAACAATTTCATGATACTAACTAATCAAGTTTTTAAGTCGGTCCATTCAAAAGTCATTGTTGCATGGAACTTGCATCTTACAATAATATGAGTCTCTCCAAAACAAAAAGATATGTTGTCTTAAAAAGTGGGTGTGGTAGGGTGCCGGGGATGTTTGCTGAAGGTGTATATTTGAACAGTCACTATAAAGTATAAAAACAACAAGACACAATTTAAACTAATACAAGTCACAAAATGAGGGCTAATGCAGATGCTGATATTTACACAATTGGTTTAAACCAACTGACTGCAAATCACTGCCTAGCCTATTGATACCACAATCTTGAGTCCTATTGGACTGCTACCATGGCAGCAGCGTGGGCAAGAGAACCCTGAAGAGACACCAGATGGCACAGCATGCACTTGAGGTCATGCGAATCAAACATCATTCACAGAGGCCCAGTGTGCTTCCATGTTTACCGGCAAGCTTCAGCCTCAATCTTATCTCACAGTAAATCAAGCACAGAGTAGTCAAGAGCACTTCATCAGCTGATGCAACCTGCAACACAATAAATTATTCATCACAAGAAGTAGTGTGGTGCAGATAGCGCAGCCTTGCTGTAAGAGACAACAAAGCTACGCTCTTTTCAGTAAGAATGATGAAGAATGAACTATTTGGGTCTAAAATTATCACACCACTCTTTGACCTAGTAAAATATTTGATTGCAGGGCACTATTTGGCAGAATATGAATAATTAATTTAATGCACTATTTGGCACAAATTCAAATGAATATCGAGTTCTCGATGCATCCCTAGTTTGAAGTGTATGTATCTTTTGCATTTAAAATGTACTAAAGAAATTAATTTAATTGATTTTTAGCTAAAATTTATATTGAACCAATTTTATAGTTCTGAACTTGTATAAGTTGCCAGACTGTAAAATTAAAAATGTATAATTGTTTATATTAATCCTTTTTTTGTACATTTCTATAACAATAAAGTGGATTTACAAAAGTTAGACAGGAGTTTCTCCTAGTTATGTCTGTATATTATTAAAAATTTTATGTGAAATCTTTGTATCTCATCTTTCCAGACATGTCGTTGGATGTCATGAAGTGCAGTTTTCCTTTAATCTTTGTAGCAATTAATATATTCAGTGTTTTTTTTAAAAATACCATTAATCCATATTTTTAATGGGCCTCCTTTTGCTGTAAGCCTCAGTGCCTGTTATTATAGGCTCGACAAGTAAGTTTGGAGATATTCTTGTCATATAACCAAACCATTTCATTGTCTCTTCTAGTGACCCAGCCGACTATTACAAGCCCCTCATGTAGTATAGGAACGACAGCTGGAAAACTGAATATCAGCTGTGACTGAAGAAAAGGAAATGTTAACATGCAGCTCTAATCTGAAGCATAGGCAACCACTGCAGCTAGTCCTTTTTAAAGGAAGTCTGTCTCTCTGTGTTTGCAGTCCTTCTTCATTCAGGCTTTTTGGTCATGCTAGATTTGTAGTCCTGTCGCTAGAATAAAGTACATAGTCTTCTCTAGATCCAGGTGGCAGTCCCACAGCTCCTGCATGAGCTTGGCTCACTCTGGTCAGGTTTGTCATCGTAGGTCTCTGTATGCCGGGCAGTTTTGTAGGATGTGTTCAGGGGTTTGGACTCCAGTTCCACATGAGCGCTCACCTGCATGTGATATCTTGAGTCGATAAATAAAAGGTCAGTCCCATGGCAACAATTGCCATAGGGATGAAGACAACTCTTCATGTACTAAGCCACAGCCTATGTAAGGTGGGGTGGCCAGTTCCCTTCCTTGCTGTTTTTACCTTCCCCAACTCATATGTCAGGTACCCATTTACAGCTGGGTCAACTGGAGTAGCAGTCGTACCAGGCAAGAACCACGTCCAGGATTTGTACCGTCTGTCCATGATTTCGAACTCGCATGCTGTCATCCCAGTCTAGCAACCCAGCTCACTGTCTAGACTCCACTTGAGCCGATGCAAGTGGCCCAATAGTCTATATTGGGCTGTTCTCAGACGAAAGACTGTCTCGTTGGTGGATTGGTTCAGGTCTATTTTTATTACCCATGTCTTTCTTCCACTTTGAACTGTACTGATTGTGGACACTGGAAAAATTGCACCATCCTGCCTTGGACAGAGCATCCCAGCTCTTATTCTGTGTGATTGCACAACGGGAGGGTAGCCACCGAAGAGCAACTGTTGACATTCTTTAGATTTTAGTCATTCATAACTGTGTTTCCTATGTGAAGCATACATCTAAGCTGCAGCTGGTCTCTTTATAGGAAGCCTGTATACAATCTTTTGCAGTTGCTAATTACAAAAAGAATGTTTTTTTAACATAAGGTTGCTGGCTTAATGCAGAACCCTCTTTAGTCACCTTTACTACATGCTTTGAAGTCTCATCATCCTATTCTTTTTACCCGTCCTCTTTTGTCGTCTCAGTTTCTATCGGGTTGTGGTATGTATTTGTCTTTCGTCTCTCTCGTGGCCCGAGTAATATTTGTCCCCATTTAACGGCAGGTCTCATTGACGCTGTCTATCCACCTTTTCCTTGGTCTACCTCTCGCCCCTTCTTCCTGATGTTACCCTGTAGAAAGTTGCATGAACAATGGTACAACTGGGTGCCACTCAGATGTCAACCTATAAAGAACTTTGTCAAGGACAAATGTAAAAGCTTGTCCTACCTACAACATTCAATGCAGCATATTCGAAAGGTCACAAAACCAATAACACCTGCCAGTGTCAATCATTTCTTCCTGTTGCACTCCCTTCTTTGTCTTGCTTCACAGTATTTTGTCTTTTTTTTTTAACCACAAAGGTAAAAATATGACCTTACTTTGAATACTCGTATTCAATCTGGTGGATGTCTGCTGCCAGGGCAAAGGAGATATGTTCTTTTTGGGTTCATTTTTTTGTTGGTTCTTCCTGTGGCTTACTAAGGCTGGGAGAAGGTAGCTTGTGTTGGAACACATTTTGGACGTTTGTCAGGACATTTATCAATTTTCACCTGCCAAGGATCTTTTTTTAATGTGCACATTGTGCATACAAGGATCTGTTTTTTTCACCGCCTCCAATATGACTAGGCACTGGTCCATCCTTCAATTAGCACACTAAAGACTGAAAGGATTAACAGAACACCAAGTCTACAAATCATAAGTGTAAGCAGGCTTAAGAGTGCAAATATCTAGGAAGTATTTTTACAGAAGATGAAAGACTTGATAGAGAAATTTAAACTAGATGTCAGAAAGGCTCTGCTATGACTTATCAGCTGTCACTACTGCTTGAAGCACAAGTATCAATTTGGACGCTTGAAGCTTTAAGATTCTAACCCCACCACTTCGTGCTTTTCTTTCTTGAGAGACAAGCATTTTTGATCTTTCTGCCAATCGGATGGCAGTATGTTACACGACATCATGCATGCAGGCAAATAATATGATGGTAACTCCGAAACTAATACCTCCCATTTTATTCCATGAAAACCATAACAGTTACGAAGAACACAACTGTTTGATGGAGATCGTTTTGACTACTGTACAGAAAACTATTTTCTGCAGTCTTCATCCAGCCCATATACATTTTCTGCAATGATGAACAAGAGCATACATGCCACCCAAGTTGAAATCTGCACTAGCTGAAGTGGCCCACTGTTTCACAGCTACTATGACTTCATTGTTGCTAGGCCCATACTGACCATCTTTCATCTAACCGAACAGATGTAAGTCAGAAGCGACTAAATCTCGATTATACGGTGGGCGTGATAGGAGCCTTAAGATTGACAATGTGCTCCACGATCTTCAAACTGGCATAGGGTCTGGCGTTATCATGTTGCTAGAGACAGTTTGTCTTCTTCTCTTATCTGACTCAAGCCTTTAGCTTAGGCAGCGTTGTGATGTAGCGATCAAGAGTTGATGATTTGTCTGAGTTCCAGAAGGATCACCCTTTTCCTATCCCAAAAAATAGCGTACATCACTTTACCCACTGAGGACTATGTCTTGAACTTTTTCTTCAATGGAGAATTCACATGTTGCCACTCTATGGACTACCACTTTGACTCATGTCTCATCACTGTGATGATGCGATCCAGGAAACTGTCGCCTTCATCCTGGTGTTGGTTCAATAGGTCCTGACAAACTTGCATGCAATGTTCTTTATGCTCCTGTGTAAGCATTCGTGAGATCCACCTGACGTAAACTCTGCGGCATTCTAACATTTCCAACGCATTGAAGCCTATATCCAGCTCTGTAGACAGTTCCCTGGACGACAGCTGTTATTGGCCGTCACATCACTTTCGCTACTGCTGAAACGCACAACCCACTGCCTCACTGTGCTAACATCTACTGTTTGTTCTCCGTAAATGTTCAGCAAGTGTCAATGAATGTCATTTGGTGCAATCTTTTCCTCATGGAGGAATTCAATTACACACCTCTGCAAACATACTTCCATGTCAGACTGCCCCTCTGCTACCACCTTTCGCATGGAAACAAAATTTAACGGATATTGGCAGGAAAGTTCAAACTCTACTGCCATACCGACAAAATCCACTTTTGACATCATGGGTCAACAAAATAAAATAGAAGGCATTTCTATAGGAATGCCCACTGTATAGGGAAATGAGATACCAGGCTTGGCCAAAAGGTACGGAGCTGAGACAAAAGCTGTGGGGCAGCCACTTCGACCTAGTAAAGACTGCAGACTTCACCATGGTGTCTGACCTGCACATATAAGATGCCAAAGATCCTAAACTCAAAGAAAGAAAAAAGAGGCATTAGTTTCAGAGCGACTGTAGTAGACTCCACAAACTTAATATGACGTCCATAAATCTATTTCATGATTGACTACCAGACATCATGCATATGCTAGTGGTAGACTTTTCCAGGACAAATAAATGTTTTTTCCATTTTAATAGTTAATCTAAACAAATGAAAAGCAGCAAAAAGAAAACAGATCTAAACAACAAAGAAGCATAAAATCAAAAGCAAATTATTGTGAGTAAAAATATTTTATGTCCTTAGGCCTAGGAGTGTTTAGAAGTTTTATAAATTATCTTTAGAAATATTATGACCCCTGTCAAATAAGGTTAACATTAAATGGATACTGTATACCAAGAGAGACAAGAATATAGGTGTATAGTCAGTCTATCTTCAGTCCACTTGTGTTATTAGATGTCATGGGGAGGTATGATCTTCTTTGTTTCATATTTTTTGGCAAGCGAAAATCTACTGGTGACTTGCCAGGTCAATTCCTGTACCTGTTACAAACCGTTAGGAATATATGATCGCCTATTTTTGAGACTGGTGGTGGTGGAAGCGTAAATTAGAGCAAAGGTAGACCCGCAGCCTGTCAGGCGCCATCTATGGCACTATGCTAACCATATAACCAAGACCTGATGTTATAACCACACAGTCCCCTTTTTGCGACATTCTCTGTGGGGTAAGAATCCCTAGAATAATTTGAGTATATTTTTAAAACTTGAATATTTTGCCCGATTTGGAACCGTCCTGGGATTTTTAAAATGTGCGCCACAGCACACAGGTGTCTGATCACACTACTCAGAGAATTCAGGGGAAATTTTTACAAGATGACCCACATGAAAAAATTCCGGTCGCCAATGTGTCTCTGCGACATCAGCACTCGAGGCGAATACTTTACCTCGAGACCACTGGGTCCTCAGTGTATACTATTTTACTGAAACAAGCAAAACCATATGACTTGATATGTTCATTTTTATTCCAAAGTAAGAAAACAGATTTACAATTGCAAATGACCTAATTAATTGTGTTCAATTATGAGATTTAATTGTTGTTATTTCAAAATAAATCAAGTCACTACAAATTTCAAGTCAAACATAACAGGAAGAAAGTAGAGCTTTGTTGTAAAATACATGACAGATATATCTGAAAGCAACAAGGAAGTAGAGATGGTTCAGAAAAATCAAAACGCTGGTTAGCGTAGTTGTAAAGCACACGCTTTTCATAGCAAAGGTAGAGGTTCATCTCCCATTACTGGCATACTCCAAATGTAAATGGATACCTGGCTTAATGTTAGGAGAGGAAGGAAAGACAGAAAGGAAGGGATCTGGTGGTCACCTCAAGTCATAAACAAGCTGTGGCCTCGTATAATGAAGCCTCTAGCCTTGTTTCATGACAGCCATGTGGGAGTGTTTTTTCCAAGTGTAGTAACTAGTTCTCATCCCTGCTGCCTAAACTTCCATAACTTTGAGTTCCCATTTGCAGCTGTGTGGTCTAGAGTATGTTGTTACCAGGGAGAAAATCCTGTACTTTTGCCATGAGTGACAAACATTCCCTTCTTCTTCGCCTTTATCACCTAGGGGTACATAGATCATGAACCAACCCTCTCCAAGTAGACCAGTCATGTGCTATTTTCTCTAGCTTCTTCCTGTTTTCCTTATATTGTTCTCTGTGTCTCTTCTCCTCAATGTGCCCTTTGGTGCTCCTGTCTCTTTTTCCCAGTGGGTTCAATGGCAGAGATTGCCTGGTGATACTGGCTTCGGGCTTCCACAGTGTGTGACCTATACAGTTCCACCTGCCCTTGTACTGTTCTCTCCCATAAGCTTTTGTTTGTGGCCCTGTCGAGCGACTGCTAGAATTATTCGTCAGGGATTTATTGGCAAAGTACTGTAATCTCTTAACATTGAGTCTGGTCATCCACAATGTTTCTTCTCCACATAAAAGAAGTGATCTCACAATGAAGTTGAAGATCCCCAAGCTCGACATGCATTTTGATCATTTTAGAGCTCCATATGGTTTCTAACATCACAATGGCCACGTCTGCCCTTTGTATCCTTTACTTTGTCATCTGCACCATTTTTATTGCTTACGATGCTCCCTAGGTATTTGAAGCTCTCAAGCATCGACTCTAAGGAAAATTACAAATGAAGACGGCAAACGCTCACCCAAAACACCAAGATAATGGGAGAGAAGGAACAGCAACAATTACAAAACATCTTGGACACTTAGAAGCAATGTTCTGATATGGAATAAAACATCTGCTTCTTGTGGATGATGACATAGGTTCGCAAACAAATTACAAGAATTGTAAGTGAAGTCATACTATGGAGCTGAGAGGATGTTTATTTTTATTGTGGTTTTTCTATGACATATTAAGGCACAGCTAAAATATAGTATTAAAAATGACATGAATAGTAATTAGTAAACATTTTTTATAAAACATTTAATTATTATGAACTGACTACGTATTTACACTGCTGCAAAAGTATTCCTTTGTTAAAGACAGAGCAGGCACATCAAATGAAAAATAGTACAGACTTTTTCATACCAAAATGTTATAAATAAAAACTTACCAACCACACAATATTTAAATACTCCATAAGTAATAAGCAAAGTGAATATTTATCAATCAATGAGAATCAGAACTATTATTTGCGCTGTTTTCGCGCATAAATTAATACAAAAATAGTGTTAGTGGCATAACCTTTTGACTGTGTACATAATTAAGGCATATGTTTTCATAATTTTGATATTTGCAAATGTAGACTGACACTATGTCACTGTACGTGCATGTGCTCACTGCCTACTCAAATCATTACAACAGCTAGCTTCTTCTTCTTCATCGATCAACTGATGCGGCAGCACATGAGCTAGCGTCAGGACCAGCAAACCAGAGCTGCCAAGACCCTTCTACGCCTCCACATGGTGATCTTGGATAACAGGCTGCAACAGGGCAGACTGGCTAAGGAGAAGGGATCGAAGAGGGAATGCTAACCCTGTACTCAAAAAATGCTTGCTGAAGTCGGATGTGTTGGACTGAAAGGTGCAAACATCGCAGTCAAGCTGTAAACTACGACAACGCATTCCGTTCTCTGGACTACATTCTGCTACTTAGGCCTGTGTCAGGGTTTGGTAGCGGGAGATTGAGAAAGAAACGAATCCAAGCCAACTGATGCTATGCTTCTAGTCCAGTGAGGTTCACGAAGGAGACTGCGTTTCAGGTCTTTGCCAGTTCCCCCACAGCTTTTTGAGCAAGGTCGCTCCAACAGGCCAGACTGCCTCTCTTTGGTCTGCATAGGTATGGCAGTCCTGCAGAATATGTTCTGGTGTTTGCTTGGGTGCTCCATAATCGCACATGGCAGTGGGCCAGAATCCATTGTAGGACTAAATGTTTTTTGTTTTTGTTTTTTTAAGACAGCAATCATATGTTGTATTTTATTTTATTTGAGAGTCTATCTTGTTTGTGGCTTGAGATGTCCTGGAGTCGCCACAGTTAGCAATTCTGTACGGCCCCAAGAAGTTGAAAAGTGTTTCTGAAAAGCTTCAACATTGATGTCACCTACTGGACGACAGCCATTCTATCTGGCGCATTAGCATCACCAAAAGTGCCCAGATCGCAGAACAAAACTATTGTGAAGACAGAGTAGGCTTGCCACCCGAAAAGTACAACCCACGACGACCCCACAGCCGACTCTTCACATGAGTGCCCTCTGAGTGAGGAAAAGTCTGCTGTGCCAGGATTATTCTCTATAGCCATATGAGAACACATTTCTCAAATACAAGTGTGTTGCTGTCGTCATCCTCGCTTGCAATGGGACACTATTATTGCCCCTGCAGTGATGACCTGGCATTGACCTAATGAAGGGTACAATGCAATCATGTTGGACTCGGTTACATGATTTGGTATGTACTAATATCGTGTTCTCATGTTTTATTCTGAGTTGATGCTGTTATCTAGGAGCGTATTGATAATTTAGCACACAAAGACTAATGTGTCAGATCGAAATTGCAAACATCGCAGTCAAGCTGTAAACTAGCAACACAACGCATTCCGTTCTCCGAACCACATCATGCTACTTGCTAAGGCCCATTCAGGATTTGTTTGAGAACGAACGAAGAAGTACACATATTATTATTAACACCATTTTCAATTTTTTATGCAAGTAGATTTCTGTCAATGAAGTTTTGCTTCCTGGCTTTATTTTTGTGATCTTGATAAAGTTATGAATATTCTTGTGCCTCAAACATAAGGGAGTAATACATTTCAAACAGCTTTTCTCATACTTCAGGGCTTAATGTGAATGTATATTTCATTTATACATATAATTTTGAGTAACTCAACTTGTACGGTTGCTTCATTTGTTGTAGCATAGGTCCAACACTCCATTTGTTGAAGCATAGGTCAAACACTTCATTTGTTGTAGCATAGGTCCAACACTCCATTTGTTGTAGCATAGGTCCAACACTCCATTTGTTGTAGCATAGGTCCAACACTCCATTTGTTGTAGCATAGGTCCAACACTCCATTTGTTGTAGCATAGGTCCAACACTCCATTTGTTGTAAATTAGGTCCAACACTTCATTTGTTGTAAATTAGGTCCAACACTTCATTTGTTGTAGCATAGATCCCAACTGCATTTAGCTCTCTTAACTAGCTTTTATAAAAGCTGAATTCCAGTCATTTGCACTGCAGTTTTATAGTAAAGGTTTTTACATGGTGAAGTTGCCAAACCATGCACAACCTACTGTAGTTGCCTGTCATGGCATGTATGGAAGGAAACAGTGGTCCTATTCTGTTTGCCGCAGAATCACTCGGGTTATGGTCTTGATTATTATGGTTTAATAGCGTGTTAAGATGATAGTGAGCGAGGATGCACAAGACTTAGTTTATCTACTTTACACTTCATTTAAATTAAATGTACAAAACACCTGGAGCAAGTGACCACAACATAGAAAATTGTGAAACAAGTAGAAGATTAGATAAATAGTGTCTTAAAATTGTACTGTACTACATATCTTCTCCCCCCCTCCCCCCTTTCTTGAATCAATAATCCACACTTACACAAACAAAAGCATGAAATGTCGGCCAAGTATTACAATTTATTGCTTCCAAGCCATGTTTCCTCTTGGGATCATATCTAGCAGGTACTGACGTTGTAGATCTTGCTGTTTAGCAAAAGGAATATTGTAAGAAAAAGAATTGCGGTGGGAAAAAGGCTGAAGACCCAAAGGTTGGCCAGCTCTCAGCTGAGCCTGCTGGAAAAAGTTGTGATGCTGACGAAGCTGCTCTGCACTTGGTCTGAAGTTGGCAACAGCAGCTGCTGCTGCTGCATTTGCTGCAGCTGCTGCTGCACTAGCAGCAGAGATCATTGGTGCTGATGAGTGCTGTGGTTGGGGGGTGCTGCTTGAAGAGGGCTGCTGATGTGTTGGCGTTGAGGCTTGCATCCTCTCTATTTCCTGTTCTTGTTGTAATGCCTTCACAAATGCAGACTTTAGTCGGTTTGTGTGCTCTTGTTTCAAGGCCTTCTTTTGATTGGTTGTCACACAGTGCTCACAAATGACATTCTTGGAGCCAGGTTTCTCCCTCTTCCAGACAGGAGTAAAGTCAGATCCACATTGTACACACGTGAAGGGGGTGCACACAAATCGCTCGTCTGGATTTTTCTGACCACGTGCAATGAGTTGAAAGTCTATCATGTGATTCACTACCTCCTCAAGGCCTAGAAGTAAGATGAAGTCAGGACAGGCCAAGGATGGGATGAAATTCATTTCTGGTGGAGGCGGCTTAGGTGGGGGTATCTGCAGAAGGGTCTTCTCCAGCTGTTTACGTAAAGCTTGTTTGGCTGCAGCTTGACGCTGAGCAGGAGTTTGAGTATCTTGAGGCTGTGGTGGAGCCTGCGGAGGCTGGGCTGGCTTTTGAGATACTTGCTGCTGGGTGCGTTGCTGGCTGCGAGGGACGTCATTACCTCTAGACATATTCTGTGGCACAGGGCCACGAGATGCATGAGACGACTGCTGCGGCAAACCCCCATGGCCATTACCAGCACGGGGTGTCATGACTAGTGGTGGGGGGCCTTGCTGAGACCGTGATGGTTGGTTGTTCATCTGTTGACCCCCCCAAATGTTTGAACCCTGAGTGGTATTGTGAAGAGTTTTGGAGATGGGTTGGTTACCTCTCACCAAAGGTGGAGGATCACGGTGTGGCCTTATGTGGTGATGATTTAACTGCTTGGGGGGAGGCTGGGGTCTCGGTGGTGGTACTTGCTGAATGGTTTCCGGAGACTGTGTAATCTGACTCTGCCTCAGTTTCTTCAGGAGCACTAGGGTAGCTTCTTCGTTGCGGAGCTGATTCTGCATGGCTTTGATTTTTTTCAGAATACGAGCACGGCGAGCAGCAGCCTCAGGAGTGCCATCATCCTTCGTGTTTTTAAGATCTTCTTCATCAGACAGCATGACAACATCAGGAGACTGTGACTTTTCTGTTTTAATTTCAATATTTTCCTTCTCGCTTCCTTCTGATTTGACAGTCAAAATCTCATCGACCTGATCCACTCCGTTAGTTCTGGCAGCTCCATTCTTGGTTTCTAAAACACTGGATTTATCTTTTCTAACATCTAAACTCTCTGCTACCACATCTTCTGACTTGTTATCTGCATTCAATTCATCATTTTTTATTGAGATTGCTTCATCGTCAGAAATTGTTACTGCAGCTAACAACTTCTTGGTGTTTGCTTTAGTTTTTAACTCACTTTCTTTCAAATTTACATTTCCTTTGCCAAGTGTCAAGTCTTCTCTGCCATTTTCATATGCAATTTTCCCATCACATGCACCATTATCAGCAATTTCTTCTGCAATATGTAACATCTCACAATTTTCAGCACTTTTTTTACATATTTTTTCTGACCGTGGTGTGTAAACAGGAGGCTTTTTGACATCTTCCAGTTTTAACCTGTGTAGACAAAGTGAAAAATTTAAATATATAAACATGTCACTCACACAGAAAGTATATACACGAATATCTTAGGAGAGTACACCGGCTAGAAAGATGAATATACACATGGCTCATCTAACAAAGCCACATCCAATGGAGGTGGAGAGGTCTATTACAGATTAAGGAACAGAAAAGAAAAATACTTTTGAGTATTAATAACGGGAACCTACTCCAATAACTTATGTGCAGAAGCAGAGACACTGAATGCCGCAGCTGAGTTTGTAATCCAAGAGGAAGATGTCCATCAAGAAAACATAGTATTCCTGACATTTAGCAGCGCTGAAACAACACAAAGATGGAGATCTCGAGCAATGTATGTAATCCCTGACACAGCTCTCAGCAGAACATCCAAGGTTGGTCATACAGTGGATCCCATCCCACTGCAATATTAAAGACAATAAAGCTGCAGACAAGCTAGAAAAGTGTGAAGGTGCATGCCCACACGCAGTCCTGAGTATCACATATAATGAGGCTAAGACCATAATTCAAGCCAACCAGGGGAAAATTGACCGATCAACACCCTGACTTCCAAAAAGAAGACAGCTACTTTAATTTAACTAGAGAAGAGTAAGTTATCTTCGGACTGAGAACTGAGCATAAAAGACTCAAGTACCATCTTTACAACAAAATAAGGATTGGGACAGATGACAGGTGCCCATGTGGGGAGCATATCATTACTTGGAACACATCCTACAAAGCTGCATGCTCACACAAGAGAAAGAACACTGGCCTCACGAGACAAAAGCTGTATGGAGATAAAACAGCTTACAAACAATGGTGGCCTTTGTAAGAGAAACCAGGAGGTTGATCTGAGGATGAAAGAAGAAGAACTGATACACCACATTAAATATAACACTTGATGTATTAATAGAAGTACCATTCTTTTTCGAAAGTTTGTAGGTTCCACAAATGTACACTAATACTAAAGTGACTCTATCCTATAGCAATAATTTCTGTCTTCCTGTTGATTAAAAAAATGTAGATACTAAGTCCCACCCACATCAGCCAGTCAGTTGGGTATTACAATTCCCACATAACATTAAAAAATGGCTGTCCAAACAAAAACAGCTTTCTAGATGAAACAGTCACTGAGCATTTGAGGGTTATTAAGCATTTAGAATATTAGTCACATCTGCAGGAATGGGTTCAAACTCCAGCAAGGACTAGGTTTTTTTTCTAGTAAGGGTGAAATTAAAATCTATCTCCCACACTGCACCATATAAACTAGTCTGTTAACACTCATAGAAATCCACTCATTGAGAAGATGGAAGAGTGAACTATAATCTGGTCAAAGTTTGTGGCCATTTTTTGTTTTCTTTGAAATATTATGTAAAGTAGCTGTAAATGGAGACAATAATTTCATGCGAGATGTTCAGCTTCAAACATATATAGTCAAGTTTTACCTTACGTCTATGTTATATGTACTTCACAAACACACCATACACACATAATACTAGCAACTCACCAAGTTCAGTAGTTATATCTATATCAACCCTATATGAAAAAGCTGAAATGCAGGGTTGTTACTACACAGCAAAAAAAACTAGCTCATTTAAAAATGAATTGAAAATGTCTTATAAATCCACTGGAAGAAACACAACAGATGTTTCTACCTTGATAATATATTCAAGAGAGATGTAACTGGCTGCGGGTCTACATTGCTCTGCTGATTTAGTTCATTATAGATGTCGCCAGACCATGGATTTGCCAGGAATTCACGCTAGTCGACGACTTGCACTTGTGTTTGTGAAAGCATGTTGTTTTCTATGTGGAATGGTTGATTCGTTCGTTTCGTATTTTCTTCCGTCCGATTATCCTGGAATGGACATCGGCTATATGAATGGCACTGCGCTTAGACATGTGTCCTATTTCACAGTCTGGTTCGCATGCATGGACTTCGCAAGATTGACGCCCTTTGCCCTGGCTGCAGACGGTGTCAGCTTTGTTGTGTGAAATTTGGACAACTATAATGAACTGCCACCTGGAGAGAGGTGGGCTCCGTCAAGTGTGTAGCAGCCCAAGACACAGTTGCTGTACAGCGGAAGCTGGTACGACAAACTGCAATAAAGGTGTCTCAACAACCTTCTACGTTATGGGACTGATGATAATGATGATGATAATAAATGTCCTCACAAGTAAAATGCACTGCTTAATTGTATTCTTTGATCAGTTATTGAGCATTTTCCTTTCTAATCTAAAACTTTACAAATTATTTTATTTTGCTGCTAGATAAAGAGAATGCATGAAATTCTGGTGAAATTGTGGTAGATGTGCTTCCATGATGCATCTCAATCTCGCTGTACCAGTTCTTTTCTCTAAAAAATGTTCTTTCTATTTTTGCAATAGATCAGTCTAGACACACTCTGTTCTATACTATGTGAAATTCTATAACAAATGTATGTCACTACTCAGATAACACAATATTTTTGAATGTGCTTCTTTGGTGGGTTTTAAAAAAAAAAAAAATGTCCTTAATGGTGTCATGTGTGTACCATTGCATCCCTATATATCTGTTGTATGTTGAACATTTATGGAGTCTGGTGTGGGTGTTCAATGCGAGAGCATGAAAATATTGAGGTAATTGTTAGAACATTCATAGAAGATGTAGTATTGTTCCTTCACACTGCAAGGTCTTGAATGTGGGGATGTTGTCACAATGTAGTGTCTGAAAGGTGTAGTGTTGTCTTATCACAGTGTAGTGTGTCAAATGTTATTGAACTTGGGGAGTCATGAAAGGATAGATGCTACTGCGATTTGCACATTATCATCATGATCATTGAAGAGTTGGTGGCCTAAAGGTGGTGAGCTTCATTTACAATCCCAAATTATCAGGTTCGAATCAAGTCGAGTAGAAGCATTGCTGACAGGTGAAAGCAATACAAGCCAGTCTTTTTTTTTTATACAGATGCCCTGTCCATGGTTACAGCACAAAAAAACCCTGAAAAATTCAGAACTAAATGATTTAAGATCAGTAATATGTCAGGAGTTGATTGGTAGCATGGAAAGAGTGGCCCTGAGTTTTGGTATGGAAATAAATGCAGATAAAACAAAGCTCATGACCAATTACATAGCAGGGTTTAAATCTGTAATAGAGGCAAATGGGCAGGAACTTGAGGTGGTAAAACATTTCAAATATCTGGGATCATTGATCAGTAAAGAGGGATCGAAGCCAGAGGTAATTGCAAGAATAGCACAAACAACAGCGGCGCTGACTCGGCTGAAATCTATATGGCAAGACAAGCGGCTCGCCCTCTGCATAAAAGTTAGACTAATGCGCTCTTTGGTGCTATCAATATTTCTGTATGCCTGGACCATTACAGCAGATATCCAGAGCAGAATACATGCAATGGAAATGAGGTGCTATAGAAAACTCCTAAATGTTACATATAAAGATCGTGTCACAAACGTACAAATACATCAGAGAGTTGAAGATGCTATTGGTCCTTTTGAAGATCTGTTCACAGCTATCAAAAGACAAAAGATGGCCTGGTGCAGACACGTCGCGAGATCCAACGGAATTACCAACTCGATACTCTTTGGTTCCGTACCAGGACAGAGAAGGTGAGGACGTCTAAGGAAGAGATGGGTGGACAACATCACAGAGTGGTCAGGCCTTCGTTCCGGTGAGATACGACAGGCGGCGATAGACAGAGAGGGATGGCGTGAGATTTTGGAAGTGTCTTCATGTGTGCCCCAACGACCTGATGGGTTACGGGATGAACTGAACTAATTCGTCAACTATGCCAGCAGTCCACACTCAAAAGAGTCATGGTGCAGTGGGTACCATCCCACTGTAACATTCAAGGCAACGAGGAGGCAGACAGTCTGGCAAAAGAAAGTGGAAGGTTATTACAACCAGATTCTAGTGTGACCTACGAAGAGTCCTTTGCGTTCGGTTTCGTATGCTCGTTTTATGCCACCAGATGGGCTGCATCCATGAAGTGACACGTCAGTCGCAGGTCCTCAATGGTTCCCCACAGTTTGTCTTGTATGTTTCTCTCCTCGGGCCAGGTCTTCTCACGGGAGTCTTGGTGCAGTGGACATGTTTGCAGGCTGTTTTCTGGAGTCTGGGATCCTCTTTGACATGTGCATTGTGCAGTCTGTACTGCTTTCATTTTATGCATGTGTGCATTTAGTCTGCAATGACCTGTTCTGAGGCGAAAAATTGTGGTATACTGTTTCCTATTCAGTCTATTGATTGGGTCCTGTGGGTATTTACTGTTTGTTCTCTCTATCCACTATTGTTTATATTTTTTTAAATGTTTGCCTTGACTTCTGGCAATGACACTGGGTGGGTGAATTGTTCTCTTTGTCTTCCCTCCCTGGCTAGCCTGTCCGCCCATTCATTCCCATGTATGCCGCAGTGAGCTGGAATCCACTGGAGGGTGATTTTATTGTGGTCTTAGAGTTTGTTTAGCTGGCATATCAGTTCCCTTTCCATACTATTTCATGGTTCTCTTTATGTGGCCTGCAAAATTTCCATGCAGTCACACAAAAACACTATTCTGTTATCCTTTAACCCCTTTTCATCCAATAGTTTGACTGCTTCAATTATTGCCTGTTGCTGTTCTTAGATTTGTTGAGGGCTCCCCAGCAGCACTTGCTTTTTCTATAACAGTTCCATCTTGTAGAAATATGAAGAGTCCCGCCCCTGCTTTCCTCAATGCTTCCTCTGATGATCCATCTGTGTTATCTGACCCATTTATCTGGTCTCAGAAGAAGTATTTTCCTTAATATCTAAGAGATGATGATCAACGGTACAGCCAGCACTCTGATGTGTGTTGTGGTTGAATTCTTATCAGGTACTTGTTAAGTGGGATGTGTTGGGTTCCAAGCTGGAAAATGGTGCTTTGATTTCTACTTGTGAGTTGATTAATGCCGTCATCTGGATTGGGGCTTGCTATAAGTTTGACCTCACTCCCTGTGTTTCCCATTGATTAAATTCAGCAAAATTGATATGTATTATGTTCTTTTTAGTTGCTTTGTGCGTCTGTTCTTGTCTTGATAATTTCTTTGGTTTAGGTGTGTTGAAGTTCCAGAGATCTACTGCATAACTGACAACATGGAAGGTGATGATGCAGTCAGTTTCTAAGTTTTTACGACTATTTAGATAAGATAAGATCTACAATGTCCAGTCTCTTCTAAAACTTGAACGGCAAACATAAAGTTATTAAAAATAATTTTTTGACCTTTGAGGGAAAGGCAATTTAAAACCATCTTCAAATGGCACAAAGCAGTTATTTCAGCTTCATGGTTGGAGCAGACCTACCCGCAAGCATCATAGTTCATTAGAGGATCTGTCTGGGTATTGTGTATAGTCATAATCTACTTTGAATGCAGATCCATCAGTAAATACATGTCTCCATTTATTTGGAAAGGCATCAGTAGTTCTTTGAACTTGCAGCATGAGAGTAATCGGATCAGAATTTTTGGTTATATCATTTATTCATTTTTTTTAGTATTTCCATTTCTTTATGGGATGTTTGTAGATGTATGTCTTTTACTAGTCTTTGTAACTCTTTTATTTCTGGAAGGTGGTATCTGTCTTTGAATTCACTAACATGGTTAAGTTCATACTTTTGTTTAATTCTGAACTTTTGCAGACGATTTTCTCACAAGTCACCTGTTGGGATGATCACGTTTCCTACTTTAGTGATGTTGTTTCAAATGCCCACAATGAGTAGGTTTACTGTTTTGTGCATCCTGAAAAGGACGTCAAGTGGCAGGCTACAACAGCTTTCTTCACACCCCTAGCGTGCTTATGGATGAAGGTGGACTAAGGTCCTCCAGACGTTTGTGCTATACTTGGCTTCATCTACATGTCACTGACTACTACGGAGATCACGTCAATCCCTCACCCTGTTAGCCAGACTGCCGTGAAACAGCCCATTTCCAGTAAGGGCTATGAGGAAGCCAAGGTGAGGGTCTTGGCCAGTATGTTTTGCCTGACCAGACATTAGTCTTCCTTCCCTACTTTTAGTGATAAAATAAATTAATATATATATTACTGAAAGCTAAAGTGGCTTGCTGATGTCATTACTTTACTTTATTAATGTACATTCATAAATTATGTTTTAGTCTCGAGAATTCATTTCTGGGAGCACACAGACATAGCATTGGTAAAATGCTGACATATCTAATAACATAACAAATAACAATGATAGCAGCATTATCTTTAACACATACCTTTTACTATCATGGTTTTCTTCATCATCTGTATCTGACATCCCCAAGGGACGTTTCTTGTCCAAGACTTCAGAATTTGACATGTTGACGACTGCAGTACTTAAGTAAGGAAGAAATATGTGAAGAATGCATACCAGCTGGTCGTGAAATAAATAAGTGACAAAAATTAGATGAGCAGCATCCCAGCAGCAATGCAATAATTACATTACAGGACTAATCCTCCTTTCAAGAGGCAAATGACATAAACTTTAATTTTAGATCATTTCTATAAAAGTAAATAATTTTCATGTTGGCTTTGGTACTTAAGCATATGTGAGGGGAATTCATGCAAGCTAATCATGAAATATGTGAGAGATTCATATCGGCTTCTCATGATATGTGTGAGGAATTTATTTCGGCTTCTCATTAAATATGTTATGAATTCATACCAGCTAATTATGAAATATGTGAGGAATTCATACTAGCTAGTCATGAAATATGTGAGGAATTCATACCAGCTAATCATGAAATTTGTGAGGAATTCATACCGGATAATCATGAAATATGAGAAGAATTCACATAAGCTAATCATAAATATGTGAGGAATTAACACCAGCTAATCATGAGGGGCGCATTAGCTCAGTTCATGGCGAGCAATTCGTTATTTTCTGTGGTAACAGTGTGCCTCGGTTCGAATCGCGTCCAGAGACTAAAAAATCATGGTCGTAGTTTTAATTCTTGTCAACCCAGCTGTAAATGAGTACCTGACGCATGAGTTAGGGAAAGTAAAAACAGCAAAGAAGGGCACTGGCCACCCCACCTCTCACAGGCTGGGGCTTAGTACAATATAGTCTTCAAAAGACTCAATTTCCAACCAGTGGTTAATTCTGCTGAATTTCCACTTTACTTTTTTACTTAATTTTGAAATATGTCAGGAATTCACACAAGCTAATCATGAAATTTTTTTATTTTTTTTTGCGTTCGCCTTATTTCTCTTATTCCCAAGACGGTGTGTGTTGCGCTGTGGGTTTTTTTATTTTGCGCCTGTCGGCCCAGTGCATCCGACTTCAGCATGCATTTTATGTAAAGGTCTGCTTCCTCCTGCATTTTCTAAGGGTTTGCTTCCCCGGGGTAACAGTTGGTGCTGTGATGGGGATCGAACCCAGCACCTATCGGTTGTGAGCCGTGCCACTTAACCACCAGGCCACGCTGTCCCCTTAATCATGAAATGAAACTCATTGAAGAAAGGAAACAATTAAAACAAATGGGAAGTCAGGGGACCAACACAGCACATAAAAACTGCACAAGAAAAGTTAGAAGAGAAATAAGAAAAGATAAAAAAAGATACATAGTGAACACTTGTAAGGACATAGAAAATCAGGGCAACACAGGACATAGAAAATTTAGGGCAACAAGGAAGGGAAAGAGAGATGCCTTTAAGGCGATAAGAACACTGACAAGGAAATTCTGTCCAGTTATGCATGTCATAAATGACAAAGAGGATAACACACTAACAGAAACCAAAGACATACTGAATAGATGAGAGAGTACTGCAGAACCTTGTATGAAGATAGCACTATGCTCTCAGTTACAATCCTACCAAAAGATGAGAAAGAACCTGAACCAACATTGGAGCAAGTACACTCGGCAATCAAACGCCTGAAAAAGTAAAAGTCCCCATGGTGTGATGATATTATCACATCCAAGCAGAGCTAATACATGCAGGAGGGGAGGCCAGTGCTCGAGTTTATCACAAGCTGTTTAAACAGATATGGCACAGCGCAGAGTGGCCAGAAGCATTGAAGAAATAAATTTATATTCCCCTCCCCAAAAAAGGCAATCTAAAGCTGTGCACAAACTACCGAACTATCACGATAATCAGCCACGGTAGCAAGATACTTTTGCAGATCCTATTAAGAAGGATAGAGAAATAGTTTGAATCTGAAATTCGTGAAGTCCAAGCAGGTTTTAGGAAAGACAGAGGGACCAGAGACCACATATTCAATATGAGAAATATCTACGAAAAATGTAGAGAGTTTAGTGTAGACCTGTACATATGTTTCATTGATTACACCAAGGCTTTCTATACGGTAAAATATCAAAATCTGTGGAACATCATGAAGGAAATCAGGTTTCCTGTGCATATAACACATCTCATTTAAACATTATACCAAGATCAACGAGTCGCTGTCCGAGTATCTGGGCAAACATCAGATTGGTTTGCAGTATAAAAAGGAGTAAGACAGGGATGTATCCTCTCACCTTATCTATACAACATATATGCGGAAGGTATAATGAGAAATGTTAGAGAAGATGAGAACATTGAAAGTTTTGATACATTTACAATTGGCGGTTACAAGATTCCAGAGATACGATACGCAGATGACACAGTGATATTATCAAGAAGTGTAGAAGGGCTAGAGCAGCTAATTTCAGGCGTAAATGGACACAGTACAGATCAAAACCTGTTTATAAACATAAATAAAATAAAGGTAATGACCACCAACTAAACACAATGTCAACATAAATTTACAGTAGATGGTGAGGAAATAGATTCTACCACACATTTTGAATATTTGGGCTCCAGAATTGACAAAAATGGCGACTGTTCGAATGAAATCAGAAGAAGACTAGCCATGGCAATGGAGAGACTGAACAGCCTGAAGAAATTATGGCAGAGCACCAATAAAATGACAAAAGTAAAGGTCTTGAGAGCCTGCGTTTTTCCTGTGGCAACATATGACAACGAATCATGGACGATTTCCAAAACTTCTAGACAAAGAATAAAATCCTTCAGATCAAAATGTTACAGAAAGATCCTGGACAGAGAAAAGGACAAATATTCTGTGAGAGTTGAGCATAGAGAAGAACTGATTTATCAATTCCATTTTGGCCAAAAAGTGTAAATACTTTGGTCACATGAAAAGACACAACGGCATTGAGAGAACAATGATAGAAGGTATGGTTCCAGGTAAAAGAGGCAGGGGTAGACCAAGAAGACAATAGCACCAAGATATCAAGGAATGCCTGGGTATGACCAAGGTGGAGGCTGGAGTTTCGGCAAGAGAAAGAGTTTCTTTTAGACAGACTGTGATGGGAGCTACATACTATAAAGGACATGCTACATGATGATGATGGATCATGAAATGTGAGAGGAATTCACACCAGCTAATCATGAAATATGTGAGGAATTCATACCAGCTAATCATGAAATATGTGAGGAATTCATACCAGCTAATCATGAAATATGTGAGAGATTCATGCCAGCTATTCAAGAAATACGTGAGGAATTTATACTAGCAATTTGAAAACAAATTACATTGTAGGCATCCTATCAGTAATGCAATGAATCAATCATTGGGATATCCTCTTTTCAAGTAAAACAACCAAACTTTAAAATGTGATGGATTAAAAAAGTATGTGACATGCATTCAGTGAACATTATGGTCATAACTGGAGGACCTGGATTATGCAGATGATCTGGTCATAGCCAAATGCAAGAGAAACTGAACAGGGAGGAAAAAAAGAAAGCCAAATTTGTACTGGATATCAACATAAAGTGAAGAAAGCTCCTTAAAATTAACCCATCAACAAAGAACAAATCATGCTGGAGGAAAAGCCACTGGAAGAAGTGAATGCCTTTACCTATTTGCATAGCCCAGTTGACACATCCAGGGGTATAGGATGCAGATGTAAAGACAAGAATTAAAAAGACGAGAATGACATTCCTGATATTAGACAACTTATGGAGATCCATAGAAATCAAGATTCACGCCAAACTCCGCCAAAGTTAGAATATTCATCATCAGTGTCAAGTTGATGCTGTTATATGAAACCAAGGCAATATACAACAAAGATTTTAGTCCTTCGTTAACTGATGTCTATGAAGCCTCCACGTTTGGCGTCCTCTGGAAACAACTATCAGCTGGCTAATTCTTTCAGCATCAAACCACCATGAATCACAAACCAGAACTCGTGTTGATTTCAATCAACATCGAGGGGCTAACCAGCGAAAAGGAAGCAATATTATCGGAGATATGTAAACAGCGCAATTGCGATGTCCTAATGGTCCAAGAGACCCATCTCGCAATCGCTGGTCAAAGACCGAATATACAGGGAATGAAACTTGTTGCGGAGACACCCCATGAGAAATATGGAAGCGCTATGTTCGCCTCAACAGACCTAGACATCGAATCAGTCTCATGGAGGAAACAGAGAGACTATTACAATCCAAACCAAGGCTTGCACAGTGACGTCAATATACAAGCCACCGAATGACGATTTTGAGTTTCAAGAACCTGTCAATTTCAGAACTCGGAAAACCCAAATAATCATGGGCGATTTCAACTACCACAGCACGGCATGGGGATACAATGAGACAGACGTCAATGGTGAAAAATTAGAGAGCTGGGCTGAGAACACCGGCCTACTACTCTTACATAACCCAAAACTATCAGCATCTTTTCACAGTGGCAGATGGAAAAGGGGATATCTTCTTCTTCTTCATACACTGTCAGACGAATGGGGATATAATCCTGACAATATTTTTGTCAGTACTCAAATATTTAATCATGTGACAAAAGACATGGGAGAACCTATTCCAAGAACGCAACATAGACCCATTATATGTAGTGTTAAAGCAATGGTCGAACCGGAGAACGTAGTCTTCAAAAGACGGTTTAATTTCAAACGCGCCAACTGGATCCCATTTGCATGTGATCTAGACACAGAGGTGGCCAAGTTAGAACCTAAGCCTGCAAACTATGACGCTTTTATAGAATTAACCAAATCAATCTCCAGAAGACATATCCCACAAGGATGACGATCACAGTACATACCTGGATTAAACGATGGCTCAAAGGCACTGTACGAGCAATATAAACTGCTGTTCGAAACAGACCCTTTCGGCGAGGAAACCATCCAGGCTAGAGAAGATCTCCTTCATGCCATCTCAGAATTCAAAACGCAAAAGTGGCGTAGCCTGGTGGAAGACTTGGACGAAAACAACATGTGAGCATGGAAACTCATTAAGAACCAAAGCAATGACCCAACATGTGCTCCCCCTGGGATAACGCAAGTTACTCCTAACCAAGTGGCCCACCAATTACTGATGAATGGCAAAACCAACTATAAAATGGGACAAACAAGGACCCAACGACAACGCAAGGTAGAGAGTGATATACTGGGCGCACCTTTCACAACTGAAGAATTAAGTACAGCAATAAAGCAAACAAAATCTAATAAAGCAGCCGGTCCCGACGACTTGAGAACAGAGCAAATAAAACAGTTAGGACCAATAACAATCAATTGGCTACTAAATCTCATGAACATATGCGCCGAATCCTTGAATATTTCCAAAATCTGGAGGAAAGCACACGTGGTTGCCCTGTTAAAGCCTGGGAAAACTCCAACAGACCCAAAGAATTTTCTACCAGTGTCGCTCTTATGCCACCTATACAAGGTATTTGAAAGGATGATCCTGAACTGCATCTCTCCCTGGATAGACTCGAGGTTGATCAAGGAACAAGCTGGTTCAGACCTGGGAGATCTTGCAGTAGTCAAATCCTCAATTTGACACAACTAATAGAGGATGGTTTCGAGCGCAACCAGGTGACTGGAGTGGCATATATAGACCTAAGCGCTGCCTACGACACAGTAGATCATCGTAGGTTGCAGGCAAAGGTATACAACATGACGAAAGACTGGCGTCTGTCTAACATAATCAAATGCTTACTTCAAAACAGGCGATTCTATGTAACCTTGGTCCTTGAGTCCTTGGGGAATAAAGAGAGCAGATGGCAAAATCAAACCAACGGCCTGGCTTAAGGAAGTGTTCTTGCTCCCATGCTATACAACATCTATACCAATGACCAACCTATGGATACAGACACAAGGAAATTTATATACGCCGATGACACAGTAGTAGCTGCTCAGGCTAATGGCTTCGAGGAGGTAGAAGGTAAACTAACACATTCTCTGAATGATCTCGTAGAGTATTATCGGGAAAACCACCTAAAACCCAACCCTAGCAAAACTCAGGTATGCACTTATCATCTCAAGAACAGAGAGGCAAACAAAGAACTACGGATCAGATGGCAAAGACAGGATCTTGAACACTGCTCGGCTCCCAAATACCTGGGTGTAAAGTTGGATCGCACATTATCCTATATGACACACTGCCATGTGACAAAGCATAAGGTACATGTGAGAAACAACATTAACCGAAAATTGACTGGCACAACATGGGGTGCTCAGCCATCAGTCTTACGCACATCAGCAATTGCCCTGTGCCTTTCCGCAGCAGAATATGCAGCCCCAGTCTGGAAAAACTCCGCCCATGCAAAACAAGTTGATATAGCATTGAACGAAATGGGCAGGATAGTATCGAGGTGCCTTAAACCCACCCCTACAAACAAAATATATCCTTTAATTGGCATTGCACCACCTGATATAAGAAGAGGTGTAGCTGCGGAAATCGAACGAGGGAAACAGGAAAACGACCCTAGACACCCGATGTTTGGCCATCAGAAACAAGCCACAAGACTTAAATCAAGACACAGTATCTTAAAATCGACAGAGACCATCCAGACAAGCCCGGAAGGTCGACGCGTCGAGAGGTGGCACGAAACAATGCAGGATCCATGGATAGAGCTCAAGGAAGAGGCTGCGCCTGGATACCACCTGCCCTACGCTGTGTGGAAGGCAATGAACAGACTTCGAACTGGTGTCTCATGATGCAGAGTGAACTTGAAGTAATGGGGATACTCAGATGTCGACACATGTGAATGCGGCGCAGTTCAGGACCAAGATCATCTGATGACCTGCCCCAACCTCCCTGAAACCTGTGACATGAACGACATGATGGAAGCAAACGACAAGGCAGTTCAAGTTGCTGAATACTGGACGAATGCTGTGTGACATGGCGTTTGGACACGGAAAGTAAGTATGAAGTATAATTGGTATGATGTGGCAGGACATAGGGAGGAATAAAAAGCAATGGTCTTTGATTTATTGATAACATGAGTGAGGAATTCATACAAACTACTCATGAAATATGTGAGGAATTCAAATCGGCTTCTCATAAAATATGTGTCATGTGAGAAATTCATGTAGATCATTTTTTTTGAGGAATTCAATTTCTATCTATACTACTGTAGACTATGTTATATTATTATGTGATTTTAATAATTAATATTAATATTGTTTACTTTTTTTACAGTTTTACTATGATGCTCTTTTGAATACTTTTAATGTAGACCTACAAATTACATAGATTATACTAAATTATAGATCTACCAAATCATATGAAAACTGATAAAATGCCTTAATAAAGTATAGTTAGTATAGCAAATGCTTAAACTTAAAACGCAAGTTGGGCTGGTTCGGCTTTGTATGCATGCTGTCGTGCAATCACTGCCAATGTGCATTATTATTTATTACAACGTATTTTAATAACAATTATTAACATATGATGATATACTGATACTCATATAGACAGACTAATTAGTATTTAATATTGGGGTAAGACTAAGAGGTTACTAAAAAACTCATCAATAATCATGAATCAAATCCATTATAATAGATAAGCCAAATCCAAAAATTATTAAACTAACTTTGTAGTTGAACTTTCCCAATTGAACTAAGTGATGAATCTTTATATTAACTCGTTTTCGCACGACACGATGATTTGACACCGAATTGCAATTTTGAGCAGCTTCGCCGCTAAGACTAACTCACTAAGACTAGAGTGTCTAGAGTTACAGCTGGTGAAGCGATTGTTAACCCTGTTTTGTTGTTCGTTTAAAGTTTGACTTGTTTTGGCGAAGGTTTATCCCTTTCAAACTTAGACATAATCTTTTAGGTCCTATCAGGACCGCGTAAGTTATAATGTAACTATTACATCCATACTGATACACACTCACACTGTGACACTTTGAAGTTCATTTACTTTTACTTTTTTTTATCATTTTATGATATATCCACGTCCACTTAAAGTTGAACTATAAAGTTGAACACCTTTGCGCACTTTCTATATCTTCTCAACGTAGAATGTCTTCGAATGATTTCATTTTAAAAACATGACTGAGCAATAAAAGATTTATGAAAATATATACCAACAAAATATAGAACAGCAAATAGAGTGGGCATCAATCGTTGACCTCCATTATTGATTTAACAACATGGCGACAGAAGTGGCCAGATGCGACATGTAAATGTAAGACTTCAACAACAAAAAAAGTACAGAAAAAAAAGCTTTCCCCCACCCCCTGTTGTTATGTTTCTTCCAAAAACGTTTTTCTATGCGATTAGTTACAGTCATATCAATCAATTACTATGTCGAATATTGGCTTCAATCGTGTCTTTTTTTTTCTTTTGTGTTATAACGACAAATTCCTTTCCATCATTTGGTGATGCCTTCTGACTTATCTAACTATCCATCTATTTCTTTGTCGTATACAAACTATTTGTAATATTCGACATTTACGGTGAAAAAAGATAAATATTTTTTTAAACAAAACGTATAATTTTCTAAGTAAAAATAAATGTTCTGCCAGACACAAGTTATTTGAATATTCTAAACACTAATGCATTTGTGAAGATAATACTGTCAGATTTCCATTGGAAGTGAAAAAAAGCAATTTGGCATGTATACAAACTGGTTCACATAATTTTAATCCGACCTACTTTTAAGAAGAGTGGAGGGGAGGGAGAGAGAACCCTAAGGGGATGACGGGCAGGAATACAGTACATTCTAAAATGTTAACCATGAGTTAATCTGAGATTTCAGTAAGTGCATCAATGGTTGGTTCAGGCCTCTTACTTACTTATACATGCCCTAGGTACGAATATTATGCTATATTGTGTGTAGTCGACATCACTTTACTCAGGGCAGACTCATTTCCGCAAATGTATAAGGGTATTCTTATGGTTTATGTAGCTCGCTGGCTGTACACACTCCTGCTCCGTTTTCTTAGGCGCTTCTTCCTACTTAACCCATGAATGATGTCAAACTCTTGCATTATGTGGCTCATCATTTCATCGATTGTAGTGTTATCCAGCTGGTGGTCAGTTATTAGGTTTAGCCCCCCCCCCCCAAACCGCCACTCCCACCCCACCCCGCCATATATAATGTATATATTATGTATGCTGATGATCTTACCAAACCTTCTGGAAGCATGCACTGTGTATTACATGTTAAGGGAGAATGACAAGACAATCCACATGGCTGAACATTCGAAGTCTGGCGTGGTGTCCAGGATGAAGAAAGTAAGGAAGTACTTTGTGTTCTGTTGAGGTCAAGATGGCAGCTCTCTGAGTGCCATTATCTCTAGAATGGCCATATGATCAGATCCACATGGGCCTTTGTAGACTTGATGCCTCCATGTCTGCTGTCTGCTTATGACATAGCCATCCCTCCCATACTTTCAGAAGCAAGGAATGCGTATCAGACACAATAACGGCCTAAATTAATAAAGCCTCAGATAGGAATCTCAAAGCTGAAGTAATTTCCAGTCTTCATTCTCACAGTGGGGGCAGTTGTCCTACATAACATGCTTTGCTTGTCCTCGACCCTGTCTCTAGCTCTAGCCAAGAAATGGTATCTTCTTTTTTTTTCACCCCTTACTACATATCCATGGTATATGCGACCGCATAATCGTTCAGAGTATCATCACTTATGAACTGGCCAACCTCAAGTACCGCTTTCTTATTGCACCACTCTCTGCATTCCCAACCAAGCGGGATACTTACTTTGTGATAATTTAACACCAGTACGTATCGTTTGTAGCTCTTTGAATAAAGTCTCAACTGTGGACACCTATCTAATCGACGTCTCTACTAGTGCCATCCATGACTACTGCTTTTCTTATTCTTGTTCCCTTGAAGTCTGCTGTGTTCTAGCACAATATATACTTATTATCGGTGGTAACTCGCGTAAAGTCTTCGACCTGACAATGCATTCATGGATGCTACTGCCAGAAGTTCAGGCAAAAATCTTATCTTTATGCAAATTACATTGTTATAAACGTGTGTTACAATGCGCTAGTACATCATCGACATCCTAGAGCATAGTACATCATAACGGGGTCAATATTTTACATTGTGGGGTTTTTTAAACAATGTTTCATCAAATCGGGTCAATTTTGTATTTATATTATGTATAGGAATGCAACGTTGACATGTAAAAATTAAGTCTGCAGAGGCAATATATTAAATGTAAATCAATTAATATACAATTCGCGGGTTTACGGTACAAAGTAGGATAAGGAGAAGGACACTTCTTTGAATTCAACTGCCAACTTCAGCGCCCTCTATTAGTCTACTGCCACTTCACGTATTGTATAACGTAACATTCCACATAGACAGACAGACAGACAGATAGATAGATAGATAGATAGATAGATAGATAGATAGATAGATAGATAGAATAGATAGATAGATAGATAGATAGATAGATAGATAGATAGATAGATAGATAGATAGATAGATAGATAGATAGATAGAGATAGATAGATAGATAGATAGATAGATAGATAGATAGATAGATAGATAGATAGATAGATAGATAGATAGATAGATAGATAAATAGATAGATAGATAGATAGATAGATAGATAGATAGATAGATAGATAGATAGATAGATAGATAGATAGATAGATATATAGATAGATAGATAGATAGATAGATAGATAGATAGATAGATTGATTGATTGATTGATTGATAGACGAATGGGTGGTTGTATAGATGACTTATTCCATCATTAGTATCTAGTCGTGCCTGCCGGCGATGATTGTATTTTTAACTTGACTAATTTCTTCTGGCTCATATTGGAAGTTAATTAAGACTCCAGCGGGAACTCTCAGCTCCAATTCTTTCTTCTTCGTTGTTCGTTCTCAATCTCCCGCTACCAAGCCCCGAAAAAAACTTTGCAAGAAGCAGTATGCTGTCCAGAAAACGGAATGCGCAGTGTCGTAGTTTACAGCTTGACTGCAATATGTGCACCTTTTCGTCCGACACATCCGACCTCAGCAGGCATTTTTGAATACCGGGTTAGCCTTCCCTCTTCGATCCCTTCTCCTTAGCCAGTCTGCGCTGTTGCAATCTGCTATCCAGGATCACCGCGTGGAGAAGTAGAAGAGTCTTGGCAGCTTTGGTTCGCTGGTCCTGACGCTAGCAGTCAGCAATGGGTCGCTAACCGCTGCAGCTAATGCGCTGCTCGGCATCTTGATCCCCAATCCTAACTTGAACGGACCGTCTTTTTGAGCTCTGACTATGAACTTCATCTGTCCTGTCATTCACATCAGCCGTTCATTGCCAGGTGTTTTTTCGTCTCCCTGTTAACTTCTTTTCAGGTTGGTTCCAGTCAGACCCCGATAAAGAAGAGATACTCCACTGAGCTACATATCGAAAAACTACCCAAGCATGGACTGGACCCATGCATACACCGACGGCTCTGTAACAAACACTACACAGAACGGAGGGGCAGGAGCATTTCTGAACCTACCAAATGGCAGAAAAATAACACTGTCATTTGCTACTGGAAAATACACAAGCAATTTCAGATCGGAGGCAGAGGCACTGAGGGCGGCAGTGGAAGAAATGGTGACAGGTAAAAGGAATGAAAGCCACATAGTCCTGCTTACCGATGCCTTAGCCGTAGTCACAGCACTGAAAAGCCAGAAAAATACTGAGCTTAATGATTTAAGAGCAGTACTCTGTCAACTATGCCAGCAGTCCGCACCAAAAGGGGTAGTGGTACAGTGGGTTCCCTCCCACTGCAACATCCAAGGCAACGAGGAGGCAGACAGACTGGCAAAAGAAAATGCAAGACTACCACAACCAGATACTAGTATGACGTACGAAGAGTCAAAACGGCTTATTAGAGCTAGATACATGACCAAATGGGAAACCGAACATACTGGCTACACCAAAAACGATGCCTATTACCAGTTGAACAGAAGAGAGCAGGTCGTGGTCTTCAGACTTCGCACTGGCCACAATAGATTTAGGTACCACCTATTCAACAAATTGAAGATAGGGGGCACTGACGAATGCCCGTGTGGTACCGGGAAAATGACCGCTGAACATTTACTGCAAAACTGCCCGACATACGAGGATCAGAGAGAGCGGATGTGGCCATCACCAGTGGCAACACTGGACAAGCTCTATGGCAGTGTCGACAGCCTCAGGATGACGGCTGCTTTTTTCGAAAAAATTAAGGTTGATGTCTGACTGCGTACGATGACGAAGAAGAAGAAGACCCCGATAATAAAGATGAGGTACATGCTGGGACTGCCGTCAGTAACATCCAGGCATAAAGTGGCACAGGCTACAGCTTACATGCGAGTCATATCGGACAACAGGCACCCGATGTACAATAACACTGCAGACATCAAGGGAACCAAAATCAAAAGAGGGATGTCATTGATGGCACAGGCATAAAGAACTATAAGAGAGGTGACTGCAGTCGAGACGATGGTCAAGGGAGAGGAATAGGTCCACACTGAAGATACACTAACAGAGTACCACACTGTCATCATAACCATGGGCAGTGAATGTAAGAAGGGGCGAAATAGCCAGACAAAGCTCGAAGTCAACCGGCTGATAGGTGCCAACACGCATGAAAGTGATACCATCATATACACTGATGGGTCGGTGCAAAGTAGTGGAACATCAGGCTGGGGTTTCTTGGCTAGAATAAAAGACCGGCTCATTGCTGAACGAAGGGGTGCATACGAGACTGCCACATCAAGTATGAGAATGGAGATCGAGGCGTTGACAGAAGCTCTGAGGTGGCTGTGTGAGACATCTTCAACAGGATCAGTCATCGTGTCAGACTCCCAAACACTACTTCGGAAGGTGCAGAATGGGTGGCTACGACATGAGTGGATAGCAGCGCTGGAGACCTCAAAACTCCAGGGGCTGGTGTGGATCTACTGTCCTGGTCCTGCCGGGGTTCCGGGCAACGATCGAGCTGATTTTTTGGCGTCATACGCACCCATAACAGGCACAGCGGACATGGATAAAGGTGACATAGTGAAGGTTATCAAGGACTACCTGCTGGAAAACGACACTGCTTTGGATGAGTCTGCAAGGCACAGGCTGCGGCACTTTGGAATCAAATTAGGATTAAGTGGATCAGAGAACATGAGAGGGCGAAACAGGAAGGTGTACAACCAACAGGCTACAGGCACCATCAGCATCCACACTTTGCGCCATCTGCTGAGAGAGACTGAGCACATATGAGTATGCTCGGAGTGCAGTGAAGAAGACTCCTAGTACAGAACAGAACCAATCAAGTGAAAGTTTGGATATAATGTCAGTTTTCATGATGTGAGTTTGTTGTCAACCTGACTTTTTCCTTTCTTTCCTATGGTAATTTACCACGAATTTTCAATGCGTAGTTGCTGTGTATCCGTTTTTGGTGTTACAAATTGTACCATTTCTTCTTCTAAGAAAATGGCCAATGAATTATGGTTCTTATTGTTAGTGACTTGGTAATAATATTGTCCTCCTTTGTTGTTGTTGTTGCTGTTGTTGAGTATGTTTACTCTTTTATGCGTCCAGAAACGGGCGTGAAGTGGCGGGTTGTGGTAGCTTTCCTCACATTCCAGTCGTTCTGATGAAGGTGGACAGGGGTAATCCAGGCTGTTGTGATATACTTGTCTGCCGGTCTGTGACATTCTTAGCAAGACTAACACGCTGAGTTTCTGCAAACTGCCCAGACAAGATGGACGGGCCATGCTGTTTACTTGCCTCATGTGCGCATCTCCAAACAGCTGTTGTACAATTAGCTCAGAAGAGGCAAGCGCTCATTAGGGCACAGAAGAAATGATACAGAGGCTTCTTGAAAGTGTTATTGATAAGCTTCAACAATTGTTGTCACCTCCTTAAAGTTGCTTGTATGGAACCTTTCCATTTGCCTCGCTAGCATCATCAAAGGGGATCAGTTTTCCAAACAGCTGTTATACGGTGAGCTTAGACCATGCAGACGCCCATTATGGGACAGAAGAAGCGCTACAAACTCATTTAAAGGGTCTTTAAAAACATTGATGTCATCTCCTGGAAGCTGCTTGCACAGAACCGTTCCACCTGCCGCCCTATCATCACTAAGAGCGTTCAGTTCCCAGAGCGAAACTTCATTGTGGATGCTCTAAGTAACCATGCCATTCAAAAGAGCAGAATGCACGCCGGCCCCACAGCTGCCTCGTCATATGAGTGCAACGTGTGCGACAAAGTCTGTCGTGCCAGGATTGGTCTTTAAAGCCAGATGAGAATACATCTCGCAGCACAAGTATTACACTGTCGCCATTTTTGTTTGGGCAACTATTATATTGCGTAACTGTATTTCACAAGCTGTTCGTGGATTTGCTTAGAATACTTTAAATGAATCACTTTTACGTTGCCGCAACTCATCTATTAATGTATTTATTCATTGCCCAAGACTCAGATCGATTCAATATTATTTGTTGTACATAATTTACTCAAGTCGTTATCATATAATGTTTATCTTCTATGTAATTGAATTATGCTTTCATTTATGCTTAATCTTCTGTCAATCAAAACCCACGCACATATTTGACGAAAGTATCACAGAATTTACGTTTTCAGTTGCTGCCTTCATTTGTCGTTTCCTTGGTGACAAATTATTTCAAACTACTTGTAAATCGTGTTCTATTCTTGTGATTAAAAAAAAAATGTATTTAATATCTTTGTACCAGAACCTCGAGAGTTTGGAATATCTCGGTTCGACTATAAACAGTAACTGAGACTGCCAAAAAAAGTAATGAAGAGTGGCCATGGCACAGCAGAGGTTAACTAAAGTTAGTGAAAAACGTATGGCAGAACACTAACAAAATGACAACAATAAAGACCCTGGAGACTTGCATCTTCCCTGTCACAACGTAGGGATGCATGACATGCTCAACCACAGAAACCCTACGGAATCAGATTGAACCCTTCCAGCTAAAATGCTAGAAGGTTGTTCAAAATACCATGGTTAGCGAAAAAAACGAACGCAGAAATCATACAGGAGTTCGGTATGTAACAAAACTGGTTAGTAAACAACATTATGTCTACGAAATTAAACGCATTGGCCGCGTCAGACGCCACAATGGCATAGAAAGAACAATACTGGAGGGTATGGTACCTGGCAAAAGAAACAGAAGCAGACCGTAGAGAATATGGACAAGGGACATTACAGAGGATCTGGGGTTGACAGTAGCAGAGCCAGGTGAGATGGCCACGGTCGAGTGTCTTACAGATCGGCTGTCATGAGAGCGACATTCTGCAAAGGACATGATACATGATGATAGTAACAATTTTTCTCGCATTATTTATTATTATATTAACCGTTTCTAATGACTAATTATATACATTATGAATGAACTACATTTCTTAGTTACTAACTTCAACATGTTTTTTTCTTTTAATATTGTTTTTAAACATACATTGTGTCTCAACAGGCTTGCTCGGTATTACTTCCGAGTTCCAGCATTTTGATTTTAGAATATCCTTTTCTTGCATGTTGATCATTCAATTTGGATGTCGGCCGAATCAGGATTTGGGTCGACATCAAAAGTTGTTGAGAAACACTTTATCCTTGTTTGTTGTGATGCAAAATCATTTAAACGATCCACGAATTGGTTGTGAATATCTTTCACTTCGTCGGTATAGCTTGTGAAATTAACAGAATATGTATTCTGCTCTCCAAGTCTTACAAAGAACTTCGTATTCCCTTCACGCAGTCAATCTTTGTTCTGGAAAGTGTCTCCGTGCCCATAAAGCTCGTTTACCAGCTGCCCTTTGTGCGTGCCATAGGCTTAACCAGCGTACATCACAATAGTAAAGCAGATTGCAATACTTGAAGTCGAAGTCTTGAAGGCATTCTGTAAACTGGCGATGGTTGGACCATCTTGGTTTTATTAAGTTCACTCACAATACCACGACGCAAATATGTATGCAACCTTTTAAATACTTTGGCACACACATTTTATTGGTGAACAATACATTGTAAGAATGAGACATATATTAATATTCACTACGTAGAGCCGGTGTACCGGCTCGTTAAAAAAGCAATTGCTATATTCAATTCTGACAGGTGGGATTTAATTTTGCCAACCAGGCTTGAATGTTGGCTGATCATAGCTGGTGTTCCGTGTGTTGTCACCTCAGAAAGCTTGTCCTAACTTAATCAACAATCTTTTAAAGCGAGTTCAAGCGTTTTCAAAATATTCTCGCCTGGATGGTGACATTGAGGGGACTTAACGCTGAATAATTTATCATCACCACAAATAAAGATAACTGAGCTGAGTCACGGCCACCTTTAATAGGAGTATAAAGTAGAATAAAGAAAGCCATGGCTGAGTCTGTCATATCTGTTGACTCATCTAATGCAAAGGTGAATGCTACTAAATTTAACATACGGTTTCAGCATTCTCTGAACATATATTTCCATTTTAAAACACATTGTGCGGACCTTCCAAATATTACGTCCTTGTTCATATAGTGAACTGGAACTTTCATTTTTGTATTAGAAATGACGTTTCATACTGTATTCTTTAAGAACAGAAGAGAAAGGTGTCCATTTAAAATTAAACACTCGGCGTTAGCACGATATAACATTTTTTTTAAATTATCCGAAGTGCATATTTCCTTGAATGTATGAAATTATGTATCCATATTTTATTTGTTGTGTGCTCGAGATTGCCATTGTGCTACTAGTTTATGACAACTGATTTATGACAACTGATTACCAAATTTCAACATCTTCTTAATTAAAATGTATCAAACATCCACCTTCACTCCCACAATCCCTTCCGTTTACCGATACTAATGCACAAAAGCTAAAGCACCCTTTTGATATTAGAGGCTTGACTACCGTAGACAAAAACAAAACCTGTCGTCACCGCCGTTTCTCATTATCAAAGACGCTGACTGATACTGTCTTCGAGAGTCTGAATAATTGGATCCTGATATCCAATCAGGCAAGGTTGCTTGATGCCACGTTTAAAAAAGCAGCTTGAATTTGTTTCTGAACACGTGGTTAACTGACACGATCAGAGATTTGAAGAAACCATTTCCTTTTATTGGCACAGTTTAGCAGCTCATATTAATTTAAAAGAAGTATTTTTCGGGGGAGGGGGGGGGGGGGTGTTATTGATTTTTATTACGTTTTTTGTTTATTGTTTGTGCATGTGTGTGTTACTTTTTAATTTATTTTTTAAGCTCATCGGGCCAGAGTATTTAGCAATTTTTAATTAACTTCGGGAGTCTGGTCCAAATTGCTTGGCGGCCGGTTCTGGCCCGCACGTAGCAGGTTGCCAACACCTGTATTTCATCATGTAGCATGTCCTTTGTAGAACGTCGCTCCCATCACAGTCTGTCTGAAAGAAACTCGTTCCCTTGCCAAAACTCCAGCTTCCGCCACTGTCATACTCAGGCACTCCTGGATATCTTGGTGCCATCGTCTTCTTGGTCTACCCCTTCCTCTTTTGCCTGGCACCATACCTTCCATCACCGTCCTCTCAAGACCGTTGTGTCTCTTGATGTGATAAAGTATTTGCATTTTCTAGCCAAAATGGAATTGATAAACCAGTTCTCCTCTATGCTCAACTCTTGCCGAATGTCTACATTTGTTCTTTTCTCTGTCCAGGGTATTCTGGGGATCTTTCTGTAACATTTTGACTCAAAGGATTCGATTCTTTGTCTAGAAGTTTTGGTAATCGTCCATGCTTCACAGCCATAAGCTGCCACATGAAAAACACAGGCTCTCACGACTTTTACTTGTATCGTTTTGTTGGTGCCCTGCCATAATTTCTTCAGGCTGTTCAGTCTCTGCATTGCCATAGCTAGTCCTCTTCTGATTTCTTTCGAGGAGTCACCATTTTTGTCGATTCTGGAGCCCAGATATTCAAAATGTGTAACCTGATCTATTTCCTCACCACCCACTGTAAATGTATGCTGACATTGTGTTTTATCGGCGGTCATTATCTTTGTTTTGTTTATGTTTATGAACAGATTTTGATCTTTACTATGTCCATTAACGGCTGAAAGTAGCTGCTCTAGCCCTTCCGCACTTCTTGATAGTATCACTGTGTCATCTGCATATCGTAACTCTGGAATCTCGTACCCCCCAATCGTAAATGGGTCGAAACTTTCACACCTGTATTAGACATACAAATAAACCCATTTTCGCCGCGTTGGGTGTATTGTTTTTTTCTTTTAAAAGGGAGTGGGGCGGGGGGGGGGGGGGGGGGGGTGACGATCGATGAACACTGTGCCAACATGAAAACTAGTGTAACATGATAATACAAAATGCAATAGTTTTGACATCCCGGCACGGGAGAATGGGTTATATAATTCAAGACATTATTCATTATTGTACACGGCGAGATGAGCTGCTGGCCTAACGATTTGGATGTTAGTCCTCTGACCACAAGTACATTCGTTCAAAACCCAAGTAAAACTTTTTTTGTAATATCTGAAGTAAAATTAAAAACACCGTGTAGGGTACATGTCGACTACACAAGCAAACGGCCTTTATTACTCAGTCCTATAAATTATCCCGATGGACCTCAGCAATAGGAATAAGTGCCGCAGTGAGATTATGGGAAAACAATTGTAATGTTGTTGTTATTGTTGTTGTTATTGTTGCTGCTGTTGTTGTTGTTATTAGTTTTGCTGTTGTTGTTGTTGTTGTTATTTTTGCTGTTGTTGTTGCTGCTATTAGTTTTGCTGTTGTTGTTGTTGTTGTTATTTTTGCTGCTGTTGTTGTTATTTTTGCTGCTGTTGTTTTTTTTTGGTTTTTTTTTGCGTTCGCCTTATTTATATATTGCCCAAGGCGTGTGTGCGTTACACTATGGTTTTTATTTTGCGCCTGTCGGCCCAGTGCATCCGACTTCAGCATGCATTTTACGTAAGGGTCTGCTTCCTCCTGCATTTTCTACAGGTTTGCTTCCCCGGAGTAACGGCCGGTGCTGTGATGGGGATCGAACCCAGCACCTTCTGGATGTGAGCCGTGCCACTTAACCACTAGGCCACGCCGTCCCCGCTGCTGTTGTTGCTGTTGTTATTTTTGCTGATGTTGTTGTTGTTGTTATTTTTGCTGCTGCTGTTGTTGTTGTTATTTTTGTTGCTGTTGTTGTTATTGTTGTTATTTTTGCTGCTGTTGTTGTTAAATGCCCACGATAAGTAACTTCACTCTTATGTGTGCCTTGTAGAGGGTTGCAGTTTGCAGTAATTTTTCTCACATCCTGAGCGTGCTGGTAAAGGTGGACCAGGGTCCTCCAGGCGGTTGTGCTATGATTGGCTTTATCTGTGTTTCGCTCATACTATGGGGATAATGTCGATCCCACCTTGTTAGTCAGACTAAAACAATGTTTCCGGGGAGAACTGCATGAAAGTGAGGTGGTGGTCTTGGTCAGTATGTTTACCTGACCCAAACTAGCATATCTTCTTCGTACGCTGTCAAACGTCAACCTGTATTTGTTCGAAGAAAGCAGCGGTCATCCTGAGGCTGTCGACACTGCCATGGAGCTTGTCTAATGTTGCCGCTGGTGATGGCCACATGTGCTTTGTCTGGTCCTCGTATGTCGGGCAGTTTTGCAGCAGATGTTCAGCGGTCATTTTCCCGGTACCACAGGTGCATTCGCAAACTAGCATATGACCCAAAACTAGCATTATCTTATTAGTATATTTTGCTTGATCAGGCGTTAGTCTCCTCTCCCAATGTGCATTGTTGGAATAAAAATGCATTAATGTAATAATGTTGACGTAATAGAGAGCCGTTGACAGGAAATAATCCCTATACTCAAATTATATATACTATGAAAAAGCCTTTGACAGTGTGAATCAAAGTACTCTATGGCAACTGTTTATACAATATAGAATACCAGAGAAGTACACAGCCCTCATCCAGAATATGTACAAAGACACAGCTAGTAGAGTGGTACATGAAGGAGCACTGGCTGACTGCTTCGGGGTGCAAGCAAAGGTGAGACAGGGATACTTACTCTCACCTTACCTGTTCTTGTTGGCTATAGATTAGATATTGAAGACATCAATAGAAAGGGGGGGGGATGGTATTCAGTGGACACTATTGTCACAATGGAGGACCTAGACTACGCAGATAATCTGGTACTTTTGCCACACAGTCATGGTCAAATGCAGGAGAAACGTGATAGGGTGAAAGAACAATCGGCCAAACTGGGACTGAATATCAACATGAAGAAAACCAAGCTCCTTAAACTCAACACTATCAGCAAAGAATCAATCATGCTGAAGAGATAGCAGTTTGAAGAAGGGGTAACCTGTTAATATGATTGCTAAGGATGCCAAGAGTGTCTTGCACGTGCCTTCACGTTTTTTAAGGAGCGAAGGTGTGAAACCTATAGACATTCATCAGCGAACCAAGGTACGATGATGCACGCCTTTAACTAACAGTCAACAGACAATTTTCCTTTACAGGGCTGTTAACGGATCGAATATGTAGTCACTAATATGTGTGCCTGACCCGGTCGTGAACAGTCTGTCACAGAACTCGCGCCGTATTGGAACTTCCTATTATACTCATACATTTGCTGAAGTGAAAGGCAAGCATCACCGTACTGGACCTCTATTCGCCGATGAATTTCTGTAGGTTTCCCCTCTTAGTTGCTCAAACAACAGATAACAGAACACTGCCCTTTTGTGGTGCCTGTCAATAGTGGGGCGGCCATCTTTTAATTGCAATTATTACGTCATGTTGTTCGTTTGCACCGTGATGGCACATGCAGGACACGCTTGTTATCCTTACCAACAATATTAACAAGTTACAATACAGTGGCATGTTTTTTTTCATTACTATCCCACTTTTAAGGTTTTCCTTTGAAGCCACCTCGTAAAATATTCAACACCTGTGCCAAGTCGGTGTTGCTGTATGAAGTGGAGAAATGGAGAACGACCAAGGTCAAACAACAAAGACTCCAGTCCTTCGTTAACATATACTTACGAAAGATAATGTGCATAAAGTAGCAGGACATGGTGAGAAATTAAGACCTATGGGAAAGGATTAAACAACTTCCATTGGAACAACAAATTAATCGAATACAATTAGACTGGATGTGACATACTCCGCGGAAGGCTCAGCCCAACATTGCCAGACAATCTCTTTCATGTAATTATCAAGCGAGAAAGAGAGAAAGAGAGAGAGAGAGAGAGAGAGAAAGAGAGAGAGAGAGAGAGAGAGTAGACTAAACATTACGTGGAGAAGAGAATCTGAGAAGGAACTCAAATTAAACAGGGATCAAGATGCTGAGCAGCGCATGAGCTGACTGCTAGTGTCAGAGCTAGTGAACCAAAGCTGCCAAGACCCTTCTACACATCCACGCGGTGATCCTGGATAACAGGTTGCAGCAGGGCAGACTGGCTAAGGAGAAGGGATCGAAGAGGGAATACTAACCCGGTACTAAAAAAATGCTTGCTGAAGTCGGATGTGCTGGACCGAAAGGTGCAAATATCGCAGTCAAGCTGTAAACTACGACACAACGCATTCCGTTCTCTGGACTACTTTCTGCTACTTAAGGCCTTTCAGTATTTAGTAGTGGGAGATTGAGAATGAACGAAGCCAAGCCAAGCCAAATTAAACGATTACAACCGGAGAGAGAAAGAAAGAGCAGTCCATGATCGTGCATGCTGGCGTGATATTGTTAATAGCCTTTGCATCGGATGGGTTTTGATTGATTGAATTGATGGACGAGGAAGAGTTTTCCTCGACACGTTCATACCTTTAGTATGTCGGTTTTACAATGGGTAAAACTGACATACTTGAATCTTGATTTGTTCAGCAAATCCATCCGATCGGCCTATAAACGGTGATTCTCCCTGTCTTTCGTGATTTGCTTTTTCTGACTCGCAGCTGACTTTTGGTAGTAAGTTTGTGTGAGGTTTCTTTCTTGCAGTTCACCAGGTCAGGGAAATGAGCAGATTTTGGTTAGCCTAGATATGGACTGGGGTGACATTTTGAAGTCTATCAATGACCGTAAGAGATGAATAACCAATTTACAGACTGCAGAGCTTTGAAATCGAACGAGGTTTGAACGGACTGGGACGCGGTAAAATTATATTCGACCAACGAGATGCAGGAACTATCAGTATCCACACTCTTAGTCATTTAGTTAGTTAGTTAGTTAGCTAGCTAGCTAGTTAGTTAGTTAGTTAGTTAGCTAGTTAGTTAGTTAGTTAGCTAGCTAGCTAGCTAGTTAGTTAGTTAGTTAGCTAGCTAGCTATTTAGTTAGTTATTTAGTTAGTTAGTTAGTTAGTTAGTTAGTTAAGAGTCTTCACCTGGACAAGACTCTGCGAGGCATTGATGAGGCTGCAATTCCGATCGTTCGGACAATGTCAGGACAGCTATGTACGTTAGATATCTGGCTGGCTGTCTGTCAGCCAATCAGTCAAATAGTTAGCTAGTTAGTTAGTTAGTCGATCAGTTAGTTAGTTAAGTTAAGTTAAGAGTCTCCACTGGGACCAGACTCTGCGAGGCATAGATGAGGCTGCCATACCGATCGTTCGGACAATGCCAGGACTGCTACGTACGTCAGAGGTCTGGCTGATGCCCGTGTAGATGACGTCAATGGTAAGGTCGACATGGTTGTCGTCTACGGTGATTCCCGTCGCAGGCGAACCATCACCCAAACCCTGTATTTTGGTATTCAACAATGAAATGTGAAGACCCAGACATGAGGCTGGCCATTCCAGGTGCTCCAGGGGATCAATCAATGCCCGAGACTCCGAGTCTGGTATGAGAACGTCATATGTATGGTCAAGGTCTGCAATACGAATATCACCGTCGGTGATCCCTTAGACTGCCTTCAATGCATAATAGAACCGCATTAATTCATTCGTATCTGCATATTTCTGGATCTTATCTGCTTTGTTGCTGAACCATACATCTTGCATATTTTTCTGGACTTCTTCTGTTGTCGTCTCACTTTCTACCGGGTTGTAGCCCAGTGTCGTGGTGTGTGTTTGTCTTTCGCCCCTCTCGTGACCCGAGTAACATCCCCCCCCCCCTCCTCAATGTACGGCAGGTCTCTTTTGGGCTGTCTAATGACCTTTTCCTCGGCCTACCTCTAGCTCTTCTTCCTGGTGTTCTCATGTTGAAGGTTGCATGAACAACGTGGTCTAGTTGCATTCTCACGATGTAGCCAAACCAATTCATTCTCTGTTGCTCTATGTACTGTAGGCAGGGAATTGTTCCAACCTTCTCACGAATACTCATATTTGTTATTCTGTCTCTTCTGGTGTTGTTAGTGACCTTTCTGGACTATACTTTGCATATTGGTGAATGCTGCCTTTTTGGATTTTGAGGAGGGACAATTTCGATGGGAACTGTACAGGCGGTGTATTTTAGAGAGCAGGGCCTTGCTAACAGTATCTCTGATGTAGTGGTATATTACACTGTCTTCTTCAGACTGACTGATTTTTTCATTATCGTTGGCTGGCGAAACTGTTTACCCCTTAGCTGAATGTCCAGAGCACTTAGAAACCTCTATGCTACTGGTCCGCTCTGCAATTTTGAGATGTTAATCCATTCCACGGGCTTCCCACCCCATTATCGTCTCATTGACTGTGTGTTAAGGTTGAATAGACCAGAAGGGAGGTATATGCGACGAGTTGGCTAATCGAATAGAAGCATCTGTCAAACTTTTTCATACCATAAACAGAGGATTCCTAAGTAAAAGAGAAATATGTAGGAAAACTAGGATGACTGAATACATCTCTATAAATTTTGACTTGCGAATGTAAAACAATGATCACAACCCTTAAAACCATCCCCAATACTCTCAAATAAAATATTTAAGAAAGTGGTCCAAGTAAAAGAAGAGACACGGTCCGCAATCAGACAATGTGGGACGATCTCGAAACCTAGCCCTTGCAGCAGGTCTGAGTGGAGCAATCTCGGTATCAGTGGTTTAGCCATGTCTGCAGAATCAAAGACGATTGGCTTCCACAGAAGTCATGGGAAGCAATTATGAACCAGAAATCCAAGGGCAACCCAACCGAAATGTCAGATGGGTATGATAATGTAAGACATTCTATAAAAGACCGATGATTACACTGAAACCAAAACAAGACAGTGACAGTGGGTAGAATAGTATGGCGTTCTTTCTTGCAAACCACTACACCACTGGATAGAAGTGGAACGATTATGTAAGTTAAACAAACAAATTTTAAAAAAATAAACCGTTGAAACAAAATTTAAAAAAAATAAAATATGGTGAAACTTTAACATCACGAACGCGGAAGTTTTCCCGGAAGTCTGTAAGGAAGCCATGATAACTTATGGGGTTAAAAAGAAAAAAAAAGCAATCTAAACTTATTAACATTGCACCAGCAGTGTTTAATATTTTGTTCGTATCTGAAATAAGAGGCATAACGTATATATCATATGACACGAATACGGATTTAAACTATGGCTTGCTGCACAAGCCGTGATACATTTGTTAATCCTGTGCTAAAATACATTTTATTCTTTTCCAACTTTGTATTTTGGGTAAGTCATAATAATCGTGTTTTTCATTAAATGAAATTAATTTAATGTTTGTAAGTCTTATCACAGACAACGTGTCATTTTAATATAGAAGGATAGAATATTGAGTTTTTGATGATAAATATTTATCTGCTCATTATAGTAATAAGTATAAAATTGATAAAACATCCCAAGCCCAATATTAAATTATATTTAACTCAGTCATTCTTATTAAAAAATATTTATCTTATTTACTCATTTTGATTTAGTAAATACTAAAATAGTAAATTAGATTTAGACTACTATATAATAAATAATAGTAGTATTAGTCACTACTCGTACTACTAGTAGTACGAGTAGTGACTAGTGCTACTATTATTTATAGTAGTCTAAAATAAATAGAGAAAAACATCCATCATCATGCAAATGATGACTGACGATACACTAAAGAAGACGTTAACTAATAGTAATAACTTGACGTTAGAAGTTAAGTTGACGACACTGACTTACTGACTACACTTTAACACTACTAGTACTATAGTACTGCGTATGGCCCTGTATGTTCTCAATGTTGGTAGAATGGTAGTAATGGTAGCTAGCGTGTGTGTATCTGATGATAGGTAAATACGTACGGTAATTTGTAACAGTAATGAGTAATGGTAGTGCAGTTGGCCTCCTAGCTGGAAGTCTGTACCAAATAATTTAGTTGGCGTTGTAGGTGTGATCTGTCATTCTGTGTGGCATGTTGTTTGTTTTGCACTAGAGGTGACAGTCTCATGCTCAAGTTTTGCACTAGATGTGACAGTCTCATGCTCAAGCTACGTGGTGACGAAAGTCTCCTGTTAGTGAATCATTAGTTAGTCTTCAAATCATCTTCATTGCACTCGGGACAAGTCCATACGCGCTCAGATCTCATTCTCAGTATGTCTGCCAGCACATGATGACTGATCATTCCGGTCCTGTGCTGGTTAACCAGACGTTTATGGATCCCCGTGTGGTGTTCCTTTCTCGCCGCCCCTCGTTTCACACCTAATTCAACCAGTCGCGCCAACGACGTAGATTCTGGATCAACTTCTGAATCTTCCTTCCAGCCAATTCCCCAAACAACATTTCGGATATCGGCTAGGACCATTGATCTACCGCCATCCACTATAGCTGTACTTACCAAACTATCAGCTATCTCGTTCCCTTCGACACCAGCATGTCTTGGAACGAGTATGAAGTTGAATCATTGAAGATGCACATATGTGTGCCACTCATTGTTTCAAGCCAGACCATCCCCTTCGTAACAGCCATGATCTCCATGGTCTGACTGCTTGTGGTCACGGCAAAAGCCCCAAACTCCTCCTTGATTGTTTTCCCACCCCTCTGATCCCAGGCGCTTCTCAACCCACGGATGGCAGATCCATCTGTGCAGACAATGACATGATCATCCGTGAATTTTCATTGATCAAAACGTTAACCTCCAACACCATATCAACCGGATTCAGGCTGAACACACGCTCTATCAAGTGGGACAAAAAATCACACGAGAAATTCTCAGGTAATTTCATCCATTCTCGTCATGCGTTATGTCTCCTAACGCACACACCCTTTGCACAACTGCCTTAGCCTGGTCCATTCACGATTGTCCCCTTACGTCTTGTGCCTTTCATCTTCCGTAACCCCTCATGCAATTGATGCCCTTCGTTCGCACTGATGTGGAGGTAAGCTTTTGTTAGTGAATGTTACAACTTAGTCTACGTGCATATAAGGATTCAGTGACCATGGAAGTGACACCGGGAATGTTTTAACATAACATTTATATAGTTTATTCTATTATTAATGCATAAGTGTTCCAGGATTGTTGTGCTTCTGTCTTCCCAGATTAGATCTACTTCTATTATTTCTAATATTCTTCTGAACTTGTAATTCTCTGAGGGCTCTCTGTTTTTTGGCCAAACTTGATTTCTATTTTATACCTCTTCTTCTTCTGCATTCGTTCTCAATCTCCCGCTACCAAGCCCTAAATAGGGCTTTGCAAGTAGCAGGATGTAGTCCGGAGAACGGAATGCATTGTGTCGCTAGTTTACAGCTTGACTGCGATATTTGCACCTGCCCTACACATCCATTTTCTGCAGCTGTTTTACCTAAAAAGAGCTCTTGATTTAAAACCAATAAATTGTTTGAAAACAAAGCCCAAACTATATAAAACATTGCTGACTGCCGTCCGCTGTTACTGTGTGTGTTTCTCAAGTGCTTACTTATTTGTCCTTTGTGTTCGCTGGGAGAATTGTTACAGTTCAAAACTACTCATGCTTAGTTCTTCACTCTTGATGATGTTTCTCTGATAGTGGATTACAGGAGCTCTCATTATATCCAATGATTAGTGTACTGAAGAATGTGGGCTGTTAGGCAAAGCTAGTCCTCTCAGTATGCTCACTGCTATGGTGATCACAACGTTTATCTTCATCTCATTGGCTATGCTGCTTTAACACAGTCTGTTTCCAGGTGTATGACATGGACATGATGTAGAATCTTGGTTAGTACATTTCACCTGACCGTGAAGTTGGCCTTTGCACCCTTGTGAGAGCTTTAGCTGTCGCTAGCCATAGATTTCTATTTTGAGGCCCACTACCAAAAGACTGTTTGTTCTAGTCTCCTTTTCTATTCTTTACTAGGTGTTATTTTGTCTCCTAGATAACCAAAGTAGCACATGTCTGGCTATACATACAGTATACAGCCAGGTTAGCTCCTGATTGTATCTTCTTTTTAGTTTCTTGGTCAGTGTTGATAAAGCGGCCAGTGACCATCACACCATGGCATTGCTAAGAGCAGCAACAAAATCCTTCATACAGTGCCCGAACTCTGATTCATGATTTTCATTTTGGTCGCTACAATTCTTCACCAAGTTGTCAACTTGGTTTCTCTTTCGCCTTCCCTCTGGGGTCCATACCAAGGCAGTTCTGGTGATGGTGTCTGATTCTTTTATAAGGATATGGCCTATCCAACATCAGCCGATTATGATGGTTTTCGTGTTTTCTTAATAGCTCTGGACATACAGCTCTCAGTTGGGACCAGACAAAAAAATCTGAATTGTTTTTTGGCAGGTTATGATAAAAGATGACAATGGTATGTTCTATCCATTTTCAGTTTCTCACCTTTTTCTTCTCCTATGTTATGCTTGTGTATTTCAACTGTTCTTAGCCGTGGCTTGAATATTTTCTTATTTATTTGACTTGCCATTTTCCTTCTCAACTTTTATTTGTTTGTGTTTATCTCTTTATCTAGTCCTCTATACACACACACACAGAGTTAGTTATCAGTCCACTTTTGCTCTTGTGGATGTTGTAGGCAGCTTAACTCTCAAATCAGATGTATCAAGTCTGATATCGTAAACCCTTGTCGTTGAATAATCACCGTAACATCGTCTATCCGCCTTTCCATTGGCCACCCTCTTACTTGGAAGCCAAACCATCGAGCAATGTAAGTTCACAGGGGATGGTGAACAAGGAGCATTTCTGTGAGATGGCGAACCATTCTGTCTGGACATGTATTCAGTACAGGAGAGGGAACTGGCCTTTTTACGAATGTCTTAATTTCTCAATCTGTTACTCTTTGAGATGCCAGCTGTCATTTGCAGACACCTCATTTTGCAAGTGGAGATTTTGCTCTCTCATATCTTGGACATGCCCAAGCTCTGGTAACAGGGGGTTGGTAAGAAGATTCTGTGAATCAGTTGCTCCTTCATTTCCAGACTGATGTGGGGATGTTTGAGCAGTGGTACCAGTTGATAAGCCACTCCTGTTGTCTGACATCTGGTCTTAATTTCTCTAGTGCACCTTCCATCTTCCAAGAAAATGCTGCCACGGTATCTGACTTGAGTCTGCTGAAGAACTATGCTCTGAATGGCTTAGGTTAAATCCCCCTGTGTTCTGTCCATCCTTAGAGTTGTCATCTTAAACATGCAGATATGCATACCATACGTATGACAGGTTGATTCTAAAGTGGATAAGTGATTTTAGAGTTTCTAACAAAATTGGCTAGCTATGTTATTGCTGTAATAATACATTTTTGACACTGAATGACTGATATATCTGAAAATGTGCGCCCCCCCCCCCCCCCCCCCCCCCACCCAACCACCTTCCTTTTTTGCATCTGACAATGCTACTAAAAAATAGTAGTAATGGCATTTCCTCTTTCCTTGTGGATACTAAACTTCTTTGCATACCCTAATAGGCGACAGAGCGCCTTTGTGTGGGGTGCTGAGAACATCATAATGTAAAAATGCAACAGAAACCACTTCTGCAAGGGCACGTAAATGTTGTGGCTGTGACCCCAGTGTTCATGTCTCTAGAAACAGAAGGTTTGTAAAGTAAATTCCTTCACACAATTTTAACTCTTTGTACCCTCAGCCTGAGTGGTGTCGGCCGGGGTCTTTGTGTATGACAACAACAAGAAAAGCACCACTGCCTCATAGAGAGTATGTAGTAAGAGGCAACTAACTGTGTGACATGGCATAACACTGGCCATGGTTAGGTGGTTTGTTTAGAGTAGCATAGATGGCGCTTAACAGGCTGCAGGTCTACTTTTCTCTAGTGTTTGAGTCTATTAAGATGAAATCGCACAATGGTTAACCACCCTCCTTAAGTGCTTGTCCCAACGCAGCGGAGTATTAAGCTGCTCAAGCCTGGGCCGCTAAGCAGGAAACCCTTTTCCCGGCTACATCCAGCTCATGCCAGGGCTGGGACTTGCACAGGTGCATCTGCCCGTGTAAAAGTACAGGTCGGCTAAGACTAAGACTCATAGCTTGTTTAAACAGTTGTAGCAATGAAAGAGTTGACTTCAAGAACATGCAGTGGGAACATTTTTACTGTTAAGAATCAATCTCATTATGTTCAGATGAGCATACCTCAGTTTCTCTCAGAAAATGATGAAAATTGTAGAAAGTGATGGTTCCTGTAGCTTGCTGGTTGTACACATTCCTGCTCTGTCCTCTCAGATGTTCCTCTCTGTTGAACCTGCATATGATTTTAAATCATTACTTTTCAATCTGTGATTTTCCTGTTCATCGATTGCAATATCTTTATCCAAGAGGCAGTCGTTGATTAGCTTCAGGAATTCACATCTATCCATTGCCAGTGTCCTCACTAAAGTGTCCCTGAGGTCAGAATGTCAGCTCTTTCATTCCCGTAAACCCCAGCAAGACCAGGACAGTAAATCCATACAAGATCCTGAAGGTTTGAGTCCTCCATGGTTGCTATTCATTGATGACAGCTCTTATGTGCCCTCTAAAGCAGGGATTGAGAGTCAATTGCTGCACTCATTCTGAAACATTTCGAAGTCAATAAATGACCACCTGATAAATAATTACATATTTAATTATTTAGCCATCCATAGGTTGCAGCAGTTTAAAATCAGATGTGGATGAAGCGGGAAGGGGCATCTGAAAGGATGGAGCAGGTCAACCAGCAAGCTAAAGGAACTATAATTATTCACAGTCTCATTAGTGTAGGGCTGTTTTTTTTTGTTTTTTTTGGTGTTTGCCTTATTTATTTATTCCTCAAAGCGGTTCTGTGTTGTTGATTCTACACAACAAAATATGTTTGCTTTGATCTTTCTGCATTTTCTGTCACCGAAGTTAAGTTGCACTAGAAAATCAATAACAGGAGGTGCAAGTTCCTTCCTGTATAGTGCTATTTTGTGTTGGGATGACATCAAATTTGTATTGCTGTGGCTATCCATAATGCCTACATAGATCCATTCCAGGCAATCACAAATCCTTGGCAGCGTCACAATCTTCCACATTGACATGTCTGGCTTCGTGACATTAGACCGCATATTTATGTAATTGACCACTGCTTAATAATAAAGAATAACAGTCTTCACTCCAGCTGGTAACGTTGTGGGCTAGTGGGACATACAAAATAAAGTGAATGCAAGTTTGTCTTAAAAGTTGCAGGACATTTAATAAACTCTCAATTGATTTCAGTTGGCAGGATTTTCATTGCTTGCTGTTGGCATATGGGCACACCTTGAGAAAGAAAGATTCTCCTTTGATGATGTGCGATCTGTCTTTGATTTCATCACAGACATATCGATTCTCTCGATCACCATTGGTTGCCTTATCTTTTTACTTGGATTTTGTGGTTGCCTTGGTGCTCTGAGAGAAAATACATGCCTTATAAAATTGGTAAGTAAAATAATAAATCATAACCAAAACTTTTTATGGATAGAAAAATAATTGAATGTCTTTAAGTTGCCACGAAAATTGTGTATGTTTTACTTAAGCTGCAGAGGTAAAATGTTTTTTTTAATGTTCCAGCAATCACGGTAGAAAATTTATTATAGCCTCACCAAGTATTTGGACTTCTTTGTATGCTTTCAGGGGTCAACTTAAATACTTATAATAAATGCAGTTCCTGAGGTTGTTTGTATGTATCTATGTACAGCTTGTCCAGGAATGATACTAATGATGACTACATGTGCTTTCTCTACTACTTATATTTTGTGCTCTTTTGTAGCAAATGTTCAGCAATTATTTTATTTGTACTACAGTTACACTATGCATTTTTACGCTTTTTACTTCTGCCTTTAATTTGTTGAATAGATGGTATATCTATTTGTTTTGGTCTGTGGAAGTCTGAAGATTACATGTCAACTTTTGTTTAGCTCGTCATATTCATATTGTTTTTGGGAGACCTACATGCTCTGTATTCCGCTTGTTCATGTATCTGCTCCTTGTAAACCTATTGACTTCTTAAAAGTTATATTTGCATAAAATTGATAAAGCTTTCCGCCTTCCTTTAACAGTCTTACAAAACTTATTCTCTCCAAATTTGCTATTGTTATAAGTAGATGAAGATTGCTTTAATCACTACTGCAAGTAGATAAAAAGTACTTAAAAGACATATAGTACATTAGACAACAGAAGAGAAACAGTTGTTTGGAAGTCAGGTTTGAAAACTCTTAGTCACAATACCACCTATATAACAAAAAGAGACATTTTGGCCAATTGAGCACCTTAATAATATGATATGTCCAAGAGCAAGGTGGAAGTAGAGCATGAGCCAACAACAAAAATTGAAACAAATACATATTGCAAGAAGTAAACAATAACTTATCTTCAGACTTTGCACATATCGTAGATTGAGATTTGATGATTTCCACAAACTAAAGATATAGGAACTATTGATGAGTGTGACTACTGCACTTGTAGAACGACTACTAAACGTCTGCTGCAAAAATCTCCAGTATACAAAGACTAGAGAAAACACATATGACCACCGTCAATACCATTACTGGATAAGCTAAGCTCTATGACGATATCAATAACTTCAAACTGACCACAAGGGGACGGTGTGGTTAAGTGACACGGCTCACAACCAGAAGGTGCTGGGTTCGATCCCCATCATATCACCGGCCGTTACCCTGGGGAAGCTGACCCTTACATAAAATGCATGCTGAAGTCAGATGCACTTGGGCCGACAGGTGCAAATTAAAAACGCAGTGCAATGCACCGCCTTGGGGATTAGAGAAATAAGGCGAACGCAAAAAAACCCACAAAAAATGACCACAGCTTTTTCTATATAAATCAAATTTGACAGTGCCTCAGAAACCTCTATGACCAAAAGCAGGACATTAAGCTAGGAGAGGATGTCAACTTCTATATCTACCTAGGCCAAAAGATAAATATCGAACACAAAATCTCTAGACGACAAAAAGCAGCTTGGTATTCACTTAATTCCATTAAGCCAATACTCCAATAATATGTTAGACACCACGACAAGAACACAAACTTTCAATTTCATGGTCATTCCAGCAATGATTTACGAATGCAAAACAGATGTAGAGAAGCTCAGAGCAATGGAACGGCACATACTAAAATTTAGTTGCGAGAGAAGATTTTAAAAAAAAAACATTCTCCATCAAACTTTGTTTCTAGATGTTGTTGAAGCAGTAATATCATGCAAACATTGTTGAGCTGGACATGGGGTGCGCATGCCTGACAACAGATGGACACTTAGAACCACATTTTGGTGGCCATATGTCTGTACACATCAACGTGGTTGCTAACCTATGTGATGTCAAAGACCTAGGCCTGTATTGGTACATCGTTGCTGAAAGATCAGGACGCATTCAGAATATTGTTGGCTTCCTTGCATATGGCACATCTGCCAGTCAAACAAGAATTGTTATTAATCTCTGTTTCAAGTTTTGTTACTGTCTCTGTGTAACTGTATTTGAATTATTGATCTTATAGAAACAGTATGAATTCTTCTTATCCCATTTTCACTCCAGCAGGTAATGGCGGGCTAGTGGTTAAGTGACATGGCTCACAACCCGAAGCTGCTGGGTTTGCTTCCCCAGTCACAGACCCGGCCGTTGCCCAGGGGAAGCAAACCCTTAGAAAATGCAGGAGGAAGCAAAACTTTACGTAAAATGTATGCAGAAGTCGGATTCACTGGGCCGACAGGCACAAAATAAAAACATAGTTCAACACACCGCTTTGGGGAATAGAAAAATAAAGTGACCGGATTACAAAAACTCCAGGGCCACCACAACAGTTTGTATCCTTGCATTCTTTACATGACTGAAGACATAGCAGTAAATCAGCTGAGAACAGCCAGCGACTCATAGATGGCTGCTTGCGCAAGGGTCAGTGAATATAAGCTGACCAAGACCCTATTCCGTCTCCAAGGGGGGACCCTGGAAATGGACTGGACCCATACAGTCTGGCTTAGAGAATAGAGAATGAAGAGGGAAGGCAAACCCGCGCCCAAAAAAAATTGTGCATATATCAGATGTGTCGGCTGAACGGCGCAGGTATCGCTGCTTTGGTGTAAACTATGGCAAAACGAAACATCCTTTTGAGGACAAACAAGAAGAAGTATTCTTTAGGAAAACTGCACCAACACTTTGCATACTTTTGCAGGGGTGGTTTCTGCAGCAATTTGTTATACTTGAGGTTGCTAGCTCCATGCACAATTCTCTTTTGCTTATCTTTTACGGACATGCATGAAGATGCAGTGAACCTATTCTTTCCACTCAGTAAAGTGTGACTTAATATTGGGAATTTTTCTTGTAAACCAGATATGGACTACACAAAATTATTACTACTTTCATGTTTATTAAAAATATCTGATTTTCTTTTATCTCACAGTATTATTTTACCTTATGCATCATATTCTTGGGCCAAGTGGGTGGAGCTGTCTATGTATTTCTGAAATCAAATGAGTTCAGAGATCTTTTTGTAAAAACATTGAAGGAAGAACTGGTACCGTTATACACAGAGAGAACAGACAAGAAGACACTTGTAGATTGGATTCAAGAACAGGTAGCATATATGTTTTGAAGCAGTTGCTTCATTTGCTATACATGTGACAGTTATGTCATTTTACAGTAATTGTCTTTTTGGGGGGATTTTACTGAAAATGAAATCAGATTACCATTTCTGAGGTGACTGAAGTTATTTTATTTTTTCTCATCATATTACCTGGTATTTGTAATTGCAGCTGAAGAAGCAGTAACTCATCACTGGCTGCTTGCATCAGGATCAGCAAATCAGAGTTTACCAAGACCGCATTATGCCTCCAAGTGACCACCCTGGAAACAAGTTGCGCTAGTGTAGTTTTCTAGGATAATAGGAGTTGCAGTGAGAAGCAAACCCAATACCCAAAAAAGGCAACTGAAACCAGATGTGTCAGTCTGAAAGACGGAGATATTGCAGCCTCGCTGTAAACTACGCCATAACGTCCTGTTCAGGGCGAATGTAGAAGTAGTATTTTAAACAAGCACATTTGTTTGTGAAATTATTTGGTAAACTCATCTACATGCATACACATGTCTAATGCATATACAGTATGAACAAATTATCATTACAATATTTTTCCATATTGCTGCTGTCAGCTGTGGAGATTTGTGAGGCTGAAGAATATAGTCTGTTTGTTGTGCAGGCTAAGTTTTTATTTCACACATATAGAAAATTAACATAAGTCCTTATTGTGGTTTGAATCTATGTTTTTCTGGCTAGAAGGCTGGCATCTTAACATCTCTGTCACTCACTGCTCATGCAAGCATATAACTGGTGATAATTAACCTTTTTCAGCCAGCTAATTTTACAGATTTGCATCTTTTTTGTCCGGGCCAAAATGTTGGATTCCGTGCAAGGTTTTGTTCAAATAAAATAAATAAATATTTAACAAATTGAGCTAAAATTATGATCTAAACATCATAAGACACGCAATTAAACTATCTATAACATGAAGTATTCATAATAAATATTAAATGTAAATTACATAGATGCGGAGGTGGAAATTGGAGATGCAAAATTGTTTTGGTACTTGCCACGTCATGTTTCGCCTATATATTTGTCAGTTCCCTTTACACAAACCTTTTGTATTATGTATTCCAGTCAAAGTTTGAATTGGGTATGTGTTAAATATCCATGAGTAATCCAGATGTGTAATCATTTTACTGATAAAATAATTAATCATTCCTTGGGTCTTGAAGCCCAACTTTCATTGTGATTAAGTTTGTTGACTTTCAAAATCATATTATGTTCCACTGATATCTGTCTGGCTCTTTCCAACTTTTCTACATTAGTGATCTTATCATACCATTCCAATCCCTTCTCATCTGTCTAGATCTTTCCAACATTTCTACATTAGTGATCTTATCTATCTATCTTCAATCCACTTATGTCGTGGGGAGGTGTGACCTCCTTTGTTTCATATTTTTTGGCAGGTGAAAATCTGCTGACGACTTGCCAGGCCAATCCCAGTATCTATTACCAACCATTAGGTTGGTAGCCCCTGGAATATGATGGCCTATTTTTGGGACTGGTGGTCGTGGAAGAGTAAATTAGAACAAAGTAGACCTGCAGCCTTTCAGGCGCCATCTATGCCACTCTGCTAATCACATAACCTTTCTTGTGACATTCTCTGGGACGAGAATCACTAGAATAATTTGAGTAGATTTTTAACTTGAATTTTGCCAGGGCAGAGGCTGTGAAGCCTACAATTTTTTTATTTTTAACGTGCGTGCCACTGCACACAGGTGTCTGATCTCACTACTCAGAGATCAGGGAAAATATATACTGGATGATCCAAGTGAAAAAATCCAGCTCACCGCTGTGATTTGAACTCATGACCTCCAGCACCCGAGGCGAACACCTTACCTCGAGACCACTGGGCCCCACTTATCTTATCATACCACTTCAATCCCTCTATGCTGCTCAGGCACCCATTTATGAAAGTCATCTATGGCACAGAAGGCATCTTCAAGACAAATGGTCACAATTTATATAAGTTGGTAGATTTAAACCTTTGGCTCGGTTCACGTACTAGGCTGATAAGCCAACGGCGCGAGGCTACAAGGTGAGGGATTACGGCCGAATGCCTCTAAGCCAAAAGCTCAGCACGATTGCAAAGGGAGGCTTCGACATGGTGGGGACCTGGGGCTCCCGCTCCAGCCTCGCCCGGTTGAGCCGCAGAATGAGGTCTCTGCCGTCCGCCGATCAAAGCGGACGGGAAGCTGCTCGATATTCACCCCATACGGCGATGAGGTATGAAACCATTTGTAGAAGACTTAGTTCTCGGTCGGGGTGCCCTAAGCAGTAGATCAGCTACCTCACTGCGAACTGCTGAGACTCAACCCTTGACCATGAGATATGTCCGCACACCAGGCGAACAACATCTCCATGCAATGACCAGGCTTGTCCCCTGGTCAAATGCACTATTTCGAGAGGAATCACAGGTCGCTGACATTTGGTCCACGTGCTTGGCTGATAAGCTACCATCTGAGGGACTACGGCCGAACGCCTCTAAGCCAGAATCCTGCTATAGAAATCTCAGCATCGCTGTGATGGGATGCTACGACATGGCTGGGGCTTGCGTCTCAGCCCGGCCTGGTCGAGCCGCAGAAATGCACCTGGTAAAATGCACTCCTGCCTCTGTCTGCTATCAGTCATCCCAATAGACGCAGAAGAGATGCAGTCCAGCGGACATTGCACCTCCTGCCCTATTGTGACAACCTCCCGGGTGGCGGGGAATGCTAGGCGTACCATCACTGCAGATGAGCCGAGAAAATAAAGGGAGCAAAGAGATACCTCACTCACATGCATATGCTACGTTTCTGGCAGGACGTGACGATCCTGGGACAAAGTCACACTGGACTGCCTCTCTTCCGGGATAGTACAAACTAGTACATAGTCCATCATATCATTGCCAAACCCTATAGACACGAGTAGGGAAGACTCGATAGTCCTGCAAGACAACTTCCTAAGAGAGACAACTCTGACCAAAAACAACTGCTGCCTTGCAGTTAGGCTGGGGACAGCCAAAGGCTAAGGAGGGCAACCCTACAGAAACGCCTGTTGAAATCGGATGCACTGAGCCACAGGCTTAACAAAATAAAACAGTGCAACGTAAATATCGCTGTAAACAGCGTACGATGAAGAAGAAGAAGAAACCTTTGGCTCTATGGCAGTGTCGACAGCCTCAGGATGACTGCTGCTTGAATAAATTCAAGTTGACGTCTGACAGCGTAAGAAGAAGAAGAAGAAACGTTTGGTGTGTTAATGACATGGGTACACAATATTAAAATCTCCATTGCCCAGCTGGCATAAAGGATTGAAGTTATAGTTTTTTTAAACCGAAATAAAATGATTACTTTTGCTTGTGATTTAGTGTAGGGTGTCAAGTAGTCAGGGCCAGGTGCAACATACTGACTAATATCCTATCTGACGTTCACACTGGGGACAGGCTAAGCTATAGCAGCCTAGTCAGCAGTGCGAGACACTGTGATCCTCCTAGTGGTGACCTCGTAAGTGGTCTGGGCTCACCTTCATGCGTATCAGTCATTGTGTGTCTTATCTAGCCTTATTTTCTTCTTTTAATTTGTTCATATGTATGCCTCGATTATCTTCTTCGGTGTTTATCTGAATAAGACATGTAGTTTACAGCAAGGTATGATATCTGCGCATTTTGGCCCGATACATCTGTAAAGTAAAGTATCCCATAGCATTACTGCCGTAGGGGTGTGAGGTGTTAGCGATCTCACATTTCAAAGGCTCGGCTATATGAGGGCATTAGCCATCTCCTCTCCCTCGCCGCTTTTACTTCCTGGACTGAACCGGTACCCATTTAAGGCTGGGTCGACCCGAGAGCCATTGCGGTCTGAAAAAAACATTACCGCCTCAACTGGGGAATGAACCCAGGACCACTCAGATGCGAAGCCAGCGCGCTAACCACTGACTTCGACATAAAACATTTTTTGGACCATGTTTACCTTCCCTATTCTCTTAGCCAGGCTGCATAGGTGCAGTCTGTTTCAAGGGCCACCATTTGGAGACAACGTATGTTTTTTATCAGCTATGTATTGCTGACCCTGATACAGACAGTCAGTTATGAGTTCCTAACTGTTGTTATTTCATTCATTGATGTATCTTCAGCCCATGCAATCAGAATTTAAGAAGAGCCATTTACACTTGCTACCAGAGAAAAAATTGTCCAAAGTGGAGAACTGAGTTTTGAGTACTTTCTAGTTAGTTAGTTTTCTTTCTACTTATGTCGTTGGTCGCCACGGGAGCTTAAGCTATATGTCTTGCGCCAAGTGTGTTAAGTCAGTCATTGTGAGCCTGTGTCATTGCACAATCACTCTTAATGTCATTTATCCACCTGTCTCACTGCCATCCTCTTATCCTGTAGCCAGATCTATCAGCGGTGTAAGCCGTCAGTGGAAGTTGATGATGGTGCATTGCCATGGTTGGTTGGTCATTGATCCAACAGCCTATGGGCTCCTGCCCTTTGTCCCAATGCCATATAGTGGTATCTGCAAGTGTTTGTAAGCTGTTGTTTAGTTCTTTACAAGTGTTCCATTTGTCTGGACTTGGAGGAAGAGGCTCTTTCCTAACATCGGCAAGCGCCGGACATTCAAAAAGATGATGTTCAATAGTTTCGTAGGGATGTGTGCACAGCCGGCACTCTGGAGTATGTTCTGGTTGGATTTTGTTCAAGTGACTGTTACGTTGTATGTGTTGAGTGTGAACTCGGAAAATGGTGCTTTGGTCTCTCCTTTTCAGGAGGTTGATGTTGTCTTTGGAATTTGGGATGGCGATGTGTTTGTAGATTTCTCTTCCTGTATTTTCCATTGCCCATCTATTCAGCCAGGTCTCTTTGTTCGCAGTCTTCAGTAGTTATTTGACTGTCTGTAGAGTTGTTTGTGTGTATTGTTGCTCTAGACTTGATCCCTTCTTAGCTAGTCTGTCTGCCTTGTCATTGCCCGGTGTATTTGAGCGACCAGGTATCCATTGAATTTTTTTATTTTTTTTGCGTTCGCTTAATTCTATATTCCCCAAGGCGGGTGTGCGTTGCACTGTGGATTTTATTTTGCGCCTTTCGGCCCAGTGCATCCGACTTCAGCATGCATTTTATGTAAGGTCCTGCTTCCTCCTGCATTTTCTAAGGGTTTGCTTCCCCGGGGTAACGGCCGGTGCTGTGATGGGGATCAAACCCAGCACCTTCTGGTTGCGAGCCGTGTCACTTAACCACTAGCCCACATCATCTTCATGGGATGCATCTCGGGCCGGTGCATAGTCGTTAACTTATGTCCCATACTGATGTGACAGTCCCTTTCCGACTTCAGACATGGGTGATTAGAAAATCCACAGACATACCAGCAACAAGATGCCAGCATTGGCATAAAATGACTGAACCAGATACTACAACAGCAATATATGATTTATTGCACTATTAGCGAAAATGATAGTATGAGATCTTACAGCTTTTATTCTTTAATGGTGGATAAATAGTATTGAATTTTGAAAATACATTTTCAGCTTGGATGTTGTGGTATGTCTAGCGATGGATATAAAGACTGGAACAATAATGAGTACTACAATTGCAGTAAAAATAACAGAAGCCCTCTGGCCTGTGCAGTACCACATTCCTGCTGTATAAAACAAGATACTGTTTATGTGAGTGATATTTTTAAGATAACTCATTGTGTTTGGGATTCACAAGTCTTATCCCCCATTACATGTAAATCATCTTCACAAAATTAGTTGATATTTTGAGATTAGTTACAAGAAAACTGATAAATATCACATGGTTTGAGCCTGCTGGAAGCACAAAGCTGTAACTGACATTATTACTCATATGATCAATAAGGCTTGCAAGTTCATACCATTATGGTTAAGGTGGAGCATACATAATTGAGAATGATGCAACTAACTCCTGGGCTAATGTACGTGATGCAGATAGATATGGACAAAGGACGAGTACCAAACACAACACATTTTATGTTGCTACAGAAGTTTTTGTCAAGGACAAAACATATATATGAAAGCACAGATGATCTGTGAAATAGAAAACAAACTATAATTTGGGGGGGGGGGGGGGGGGGGGTTTGTGGTTGTGGTGTGTTATTACTTACAAAAATAAAGGCTTCTTGTCGTGGCAGTCATGACCCAGGGTGCGTTCTAGATTTCTGTTTCAACCATGAAAGAAACACTGTACCGGATTTTGCAACCTAGTGTCTCTAGGCTAAGTAACCTGGTATCTGAACCACCCAGCCATGTGCTCATCACTGTGAAATATTTACTGTGTGTTACCAGGGCCTGAAAGGGGAGCAAAGAATAGTAACATTGCAACCTGTAAGAGGCAACTAAGGAGGGTTGGGCATGTGACTGGCTATCACATCCTGTAGAAACTTAGAGCCATAAAAACTTTAACAGATATAGACAGGTCATCATTTGATAACTTGGCATATAATTGTTGTTTTTGCATTGTTTTATATACAGGTTGGGGTGCCTAACATACTGTGTGGTGCTAATTCACTGGATGAAAAGGTTTGTAGAAAATTTCTCATCTGATATAATTGCATTTTCATAATAAAATAATATAACTTTCCTAATGAAATAATTTAACTTTCATAATGGAATAATGTGACTTAAATTGACAGGAGAAAAAAATGTTACTTTGTCATTATGGTATTTTCTTATTGCTGATGTACTATGATGGATTTCAAGGGAAGACCTTACCAAGTTTTGAACCATGTTCTTTCTAATCCTGAAATCAGTATCTTTGCCACCTGCTCTTTGATAGAGCTAAAGAGGTGCAATTTTCAGGACCAATGTGCATTTTAAAAACTCATTCAGGATGTCAGTGGTTATCGGTATTAACTTTTACGATGTCAGATTAAAAATTGACGCAACTTTATCAACATTTTGAGCACGAAATGTTTTACTGTGGTTGTTGATTGTGAGAACCTGCAACCTTTCTGTTTGTTGGTCAATAAATACGATGTTTGTAGAGACATAAATTAATAAAGAACTTGCAAGTGTTAATATTTTGTTGTGTGTTTGTTAGTTTCTGAGGTGCAAGAAGATAAGGAAAGGGACCTAGGGGTTATAATAGATCATACAGGTAAGGTGAGTGAGCAAGTTTAGGTAGCAGTGAAAAAGGCAAATGCAATGTTAGGTATGATAAAAAGAAATATTAAACATAGGAGCAAGGAAGTGATAGTCAAACTGTATAAAGCATTAGTTAGACCTAGATTGGAGTACTGTGTACAGGTGTGGAGTCCTTATCATAGAGGGGATATAAACATGTTGGAAAGAATACAAAAAAAGAGCGACAAAGCTGATAGTGGGACTCCAGAATTACAGTTATGAGGAAAGACTGAAAAACCAGCCTACAGTGTCTAGAAAAGAGAAGAATTCAAGGTGACTTAAAACAGTTTTAAAAGATGATCAGAGGAACAAATAAATTAGGCCAGATCTGTGATAAAATTCTTGATGTTGCGGGGAAAAACACCTACAGAAATACACAGGGAGATTGAACCAGTGTTTGAGGAATTCTGTCCTTCGTATGCTTCTGTAAAGAAATTGGTGTATGCAGTTTAAGTGTGGCCGTTCCCATGTTGTTGATCTTCCAAGATCAGGAAGACCATCCTCAGAGTGCAGCGATGAAAATGGTGCAAGAGTGAAGAAAATCATTTACCAGGATAGGAAAATGACAATTGCAGAGATATCTAGGTCAGCAAAACTGAATGAAAGTAAAGTTGTTAGAGTTTTACACAACAGACTGAACATGAGAAAAGTGTGTGCCCACTAGGTCCCGCGTCTGCTGACATGTGAACAGAAACAAACGAGGGTTGATTGCTGTTGCTAGTTGTTCAAAATGTGTCAGTCAAAAAACATGTTGCCGACCACGGTGACAGTAGATGAGATTTGGCTTAGCCATTATGACCCGAAATCCAAAATTTCCAGCATGCAGTAGAAAACCCCGGACTCACCAACACATGTCAAGCCAAGAGCACAGAAATCTGCAAGAAAAGTGATGCTGACTGTTTTTTGGGACGTCAAAGATGTCATATTGAAAGATCACCTGCCTCGTGGCAACACGGTTAATAGGCAATCTCCTTACCAAACTAAGAAAGACTGACCAGAAAATGAGGGATAGCCAGCACTCAAATTCTGCCTTTGCTTCCCATAAAGCAAGGCTTGTGCTGCAAACAGCCAATGATTTGAATATTGAAATTCTTCCACACTCACCATTTTCTCCGGATTTAGCTCCACCAACTTTTTTCTTTTCCCAAAACTTTAAAAAAAACAGCTGAAAGGAAATCATTTTGACGGTGACGAAGATGTCATACTGGCTTGTGATAACTGGTTTAGTTTGAAAAATAGGTTATTTTATTTTTGCTGAATTTCTTTCAGGTTCAAGGCTCAACAAATAATATTTATGTAATTGGCTGCGTGTCCTCTGTCATGAGAATAGTTGAGAGCAACCTTCCCGTTGTCGGAGGAATCATCATTGCATTTGCTATACCACAGGTCTGCTTTATTTTGTTTGTTTGGTTTTTTTTGTAGAAAAACCCTGAGAAACATGATATGTTGATTTAAGCATAAATGAGTGTGTCTGTTTATTTATACAAAGGCACATACAAGAACAACCTATATTATGCCCATAAGGTTTTTATCATGGACTAGGGATAAAAGAAGTAAGTAGCATGTCCTTTGCAGAATGTTGCTTCTTACAACCTCCAACGAATTTGGCTACTACAAGTCTCTTGACAAGTGTGCAGTACGGTAGATTGCCATTACTTTCTGTACGTGGAGGAGCAAAAAACCCTGGTCTGCCAAACGACACGATTGTGAAACGGATGCTTCACCTTAAGTGGTAATAGACAGAGATATGTTATGTTATCATTGTCAAACTTGGGCCCTATTAGATAAGACATGAACATAAGATCGAGACCTGTGAGATGTGCTATGTGCGAAGTGTAGCAAGAAAATCAATTTGAGACAAAAATTGCAGAAGCACATTGAGTAACTACATCAGTTAATTACTATATTGAAGCACAGAAAATAATGTGGTTTGGACATTTGGCTTGGCTTCGTTCGTTCTCAATCTCCCGCTACCAAACCCTAAAAGGGCTTAAGTAGCAGAATGTAGTCCAGAGAACAGAATGCGTTGTGTCGTAGTTTACAGCTTGACTACGATATTTGCACCTATTGGTCCAACACATCTGACTTCAGCTAGCATTTTTTGAGTACCGGGTTAGCATTCCCTCTTCAATCCCTTCTCCTTAGCCAGTCTGTTCTGTTGCAGCCTGTTATCCAGGATCATCCATAGCTGACTGCTAGCGTCACGGCCAGCGAAACAGAGCTGCCAAGACCCTTCTACACCTCCACACAGGGATCCTGGATAACAGGCTGCAGCAGGGAATTTCATTTTTGTTGATTGATGTTGTCTTTATAATCCAATCAATAGTCAAGGGGAGGTCAGTGGTCTCGAGGTAAGGTCTCCTCCTCGGATGTCCGATGTCACCGGTTCGGATCACAGTGACGACCAGAATTTTTTTCGCGTGGTGAGCTCCATTCCACACTTTGTTCAACTATATTTTTTACACTATCTAGTCTGCACAGGATATCTCTCTAGAATGATCCTGTTCAATGTTTTCCCAGACACTGACAGTCAGTCATTTTGGGGCATATGCCATTGACAACCTTCCTCCAGCAAGTTTGGTCATGAGTTGCCCTTTCTGCTTTTTCACTCCAGCTGAGGTCCAGTGACCGAAGTACATTTTCACAGTCTCTTCTCCAGGTGTTCCTTGGTCTACCTCTCAACCTCTTCCCATGTGGATTCTATGTCATGGCCTGTCTGGCCAGGCTTCCAACCATAGCATCTAAGTCATCTATCAAAATTGTAAATCTTTCCTTCTCCTGTTGTTCATGGTATTTTGAAGGATGGTGTAAAATGATTTTTTCCACCAGTCTTCTATGTCGTTGGATAATCTTTATCTTCTTTTTGGCAGTTTTGAAAGTAGCTAATATTATTCTGGGTCCTACTGCCTCCAATACAGCTTCACCGGGATATTGGAACCTTTTGGTCCGACACATCCAACTTCAACATAGCATTTTTGGTCACTGAGTTAGCCTTCTCTCTTCAATCCATTTTCCTAAGTCAGTCTGCTATGTTGCAGCCTGTTATCCAGGATCACTGCCTGGAGGTGTAGAAAGGTCTTGACAGTTCTGGTTTGCTGGCTCTAACGCTAGAAATCAGCTATGGGTCCCTGACAGCTGCAGCTCATGCACTGCTCAGCGTCTTGATCCCATTTCAGATATCAATTCTGGAGATTTTCATAGAAGATAAAGGGGTCAATCAAACAAAACATATTTCTTGTGGCTTTCTCTGCATCATGAAATTAACCTTCTTGGCTTATGACCTCCTGTCTTGGATGGCTGAGCTGTACTTTTTGTTTCAGTTGACTTGTCGATATTTGTTGAAGTTTTAGTGGCTTAAAATTTATACAGAATGAAACAGCCAGCCCTATGCACAATCCTCCCTAATCCTTGACATACTTGGGAGGTTTACAGTGTTACTATTCTTGTTTTCTCTATTGGGCTCCGACAATATTTGGGCGGAGCTTAAGTAAAGGTAAAAGTAATCCCATGGCAGACACAGCTGCCAGGGAGGAAGTGTTTGAGTCTTCATGGTGCGAGACCACAGTTTCTTTCTTTTCCGCTTGTCCTTCCCTAACGGTATATCCGGTACCGTCGCCATTAAAAACGAGTGCTCTACCGCTATGCTAATCAAAGTTCCAAATAAATGGCTCAAAATAAGTAACAGCAGAGAGCATCCATTGCAAACTTATGTTCCTAAGGGAACGAGAAATGTAAGTTCAAATTAATACCATCACAATTTAAAGTGGAAACAGATTATCTCAGAAACATTAATGTGATCTTATTTTTTCTCTCCAGATTTTAGGCATTGTTCTTGGGCGGACGTTAGATGGCCAGATAACAGATCAATTGGCAAGGTGGAGAAGAATTAATGAAAGATTAACCTGATCAAGCATTTATTTCAACCTCCATATTCAAGCACATGGATATAAGCATTTAAAAACTGTTCTGATTTGGAAACTGTGAACGTAATTCTTTCCTCTCATTTCACAATGATAGTTGTCTCATATAATATTGTATTGTTATGAAATTTAAAATATGAACAACTCAGATGGTTTTGTATGACATTTTGTGTTTCACATCTGTTTGGAGCATGGCAGGTTAAAGTGATAATAGTATCTTTTTTTTCCTTAGGCTAGTAAATTGTAAACAAAGTGACAACAATGATCACAATGACAAGTATTTTTTGCTCTCTGACAACATAAACAGCAAACAATGGATAGAAAGTGAAATAACATAAGTTCAACTGTGGCTTTTGCAGTGAGGTGTATTCGTCCCCTGGAGAACTATGTTTCAAATCCACAAAGTCTATTACTCCACTTTCTTTCCTTGTGTTCGGTGTATATGGTTTCAGTACATATACACTTGTCTTTTGCTATTGTTGTTGCTAATTTGTTTTCTTTTTCCTTAGCATTTCAGTGAGTGTGAGCCATCTTTTTATAAATGAAGTTTTTATGTCTGTAGGGTTTTAGTTACAGTGTCAGGCACTTAGATACCAAAGATTTTTTACAAAGGTTTGATGTGTAATGTACGATCACTGTTATCATCTTTCCCGTTTTACTTCAATAACAACATGGGGCCACCGCTGCAGTTAGCCACCTACCAGGAAGTCTGCACCAAAGCATTTACATACCGTAAAATCACACATATAATGCGCATAATTTTGTCTTATTTTGGCCCGCTAAAACTCTGGTGTGTATTATACGCAAGTACTGAATAATGTGTAATTTTCTATACCGAAAGTAACATACATTGGAGAGATTGTTGCAATTTGTCTGTGAAAATTTAGCAAAATTGAACGTGCCATGTGTTTTATCACTTTTTTTGTGTGTGCATTTTTTTGTTTTTTATTTGCGTTCGCTTTATTTATCTTATTTATCTATTCCCCAAGGTGGGTGTGCGTTGCACTGCACTGTGGTTTTTATTTTGTGCCTATCGGCCCAGTGCATCCGACTCCAGCATGCATTTTTTATGTAAGGGTCTGCTTCCTCCTGAATTTTCTAAGGATTTGCTTCCCTGGGGTAACGGTCGATACTGTGATGGGTTCCGAGACCTGCGGATTGTGAGCCGTGTCACTAAACCACTAGCCCAAACCGTCCCCTGTTTTATCACTAGATGAGCTTCTTTGTAGTGAGAGTACTTCTTCGTCATTTGTTCTCAAACTCCCGCTACCAAGCCCTGAAAAGGACTTTGCAAGTAGCAGGATGTTGTGTCATAGTTTACAGCCTGACTGCGATATTTGCACCTTGCAGTCACATCTTCAGCAGACATTTTTCAGTGCCAGGCTAGCCTTCCTTTTTCTCCTTAGCCAGTCTGCTCTGTTGCAACCTGTTATCCAGGATCATCGCATGGAGGTGTAGAAGGGTCTGGTTCACTGGCCTTGACGCTAGTAGTCAGCTTTGAGTCGCTGACCGCTGTGACTCATGCACTGCTCAGCATCTTGGTTCCCTGTAGTGAGATTGATGACGAGGGAGTACAACATACATAAAGTTTAGATGTTGCGTACCTACTTTCAGTTTTTTAACAAATGTTTCATAAAATAAAATCTTGAAAAATCGTTATGCGTATTATACACAAATTGTTATTTTTACCATAACATTTTTGAACTAAATCAAGCATGTGTATTATACATGAGTGCATATTGTACATGAGATTTTACAACACTCTTATTTTGAGTTTCTGTGTCACTTTAGTATGCGTGTTGAGGTTGCCAGCCCTATGCATAGTTACCTAACCTACTATGACATAGTTGTTTTCAAAGCTACTCGTACTAAGTTCGTCACTCTTGACTAATTGTCTTTGTTCTCAAATATACTCGTACTAAGTTTGTCACTCTTGACTAATTGTCTATGTTTTCAAAGCTACTTGTACTAAGTTCTTCACTCTTTACCAATTGTCTTTGTTCTTAAAGCTACTCATACTAAGTTCGTCACTCTTGACTAATTGTCTATGTTTTCAAAGCTACTCGTACTAAGTTCTTCACTCTTGACTATTTGTCTTTGTTGTTCTTAAAGCTACTCCTACTAAGTACTTTACTTTTGACAAATTTCTTTGTGGCAGCAGTTTAAGTTGTTTTTCTTACATCCTATACCGAAGACGGTTTACCTGTCGATTCCAACCTTATTGACTAGGCTGCTGTTACACAATAGGGGTCAATATGTTTCACCTGACCTTGACATCAGTCTTTACACCAATTATGACAATATTTATAGAGTACAATTTGCCTTTCTTTTCTTTACATACACAACAAGGTTTCCACAAGCCATGCAGAGATTAGTACTGTTGCATCTTTCTATCTCTATATTCTTTGGTTTAGAATAAAAATTTAACTAATGTGAAAAGAGCTGGATTTATGATGCGGCAGCATAAATTCTCACTGCTGTATTTATAATTATAAAATATGCACTAACAAACAAATGTCTTCTTCTGATTATGTTAATAATCCTTTTATTCCTGTTTCTTATATAGAGTATTATTTTTAGAGGTTCAGCTAAACCCATGAAATTGTTCCATACTTATGATGTCTTTTGGCTTGTATGAACAGTGAAGTGTGCAATACCAAGTGTTGGAAAGTTTTCTACTGAAGGGGGGTTCAGCCACACTTTTAGTCACCTCGTACAGCATTTTCTATGCGTGGCAATGGTCATTCTTATCTCTTTCACAGAGTCTTCCTAGAATTGTTTCAGGCAGAGAAAACTCAGATAGCTCGGGTATTTCCAATGGGTGAAGACTAAAAAGGAGGTGGGAAGGACGTGTTAAGCAATTGGAAAGTATAAACAAAAATGTAGTCACATGATAGAGAGATCAGTATCGACTGAATATTGCGATTTTAATAATGAAAAAGAGTGGAAATTTAAAAAAAGGCTGTAGTAAAGAAACTTTGGGGCTTGGTGAGCTAACGAAGAATGTTTAAAATAATTTTTTAGGTTCACACTTTTTCATCAACCTATAATTTTGAAATGCAATTTACTTTTATTTTTACAAATATCAGGCATTTTAACATGATGTTTGAAACTACACATGCCAAGTTGACAACATTTCTTTGATAGCCAGTTACAGCGGTTGTTCTCACATGCCAAGGTGTACTTGAGAAGGTGGCAGAGCAGCAAAGATATCGCCCAATAAGCAGCAGGTCAAATTTTGCTATTGAGTGGTAGTTCATTATGGATCCCACCATGCCACGGATTTGACTGGAATTCACGCTAGTCAGTGACTTACACTTGTGACCACGGAAATGTGTTGCTGTTTTCTAAACGGATCAGTTTGTTCGTTCATTTTGTGACTATTTGAAATAGTATTTTGGTTACCCTGTATCGTATTTCCATGGCCCAGTGCACATGATTGAACTTCATGACACAGTGTCAGTTGTGGTGTGACTGGAAAATGTACACTGGCCAATAATGAGCTGACATGTCGCCCGGTAGAGATTGGACCTTGTTCGGTTAGCAACATGCCCAATACACATCGCTCACATGCTGAGAGATGCTTCTATGGCCTCTTGGGGTTACAGGAAAGACAAGACAATTGGTAGAAGAAACTGGTTGTATACATACTCTTCTAAACCAGTTTAATGATGTTAAGTTAAGACACACCTGGTTTCTAATGGATGTAGTGCAATATGGAACCCATTAATAAGGTCTCAACAATGGATGTCGATCTCCCACTTCGTTGGCCAGACTGATGTAACAAAACCCATTTCCAGCAGCACAAATGATGATTGATCAGTATGTTTCACCTGACCCTGATTGTTCTTCACTACCCACAAATCATGCGTTATGCTTTCTGTTTGATGGAACATTGTTATTCCATTAACAAATGTGACAAAATGAAAATATGATTTTCTACTGCTTGTGGTTACAGATGTTTTTTTGTGAATGCAATGTAATGTAGTTTTCTTGTTTAATTGTTTCAGTTTATGATCAACTTTTTTGCATAGTTGATTCTAGTCTTTACCATAAAAAACAATTTCCTTAACCCTTTTCAGTCCAGGCTAATTTTGCCAATTTGTGTCTTTCAGTTCGGGCCCAATGCCGGAATTCTGTACGTCAGAGTTTTATTAAATATAAAATAAATTAATATTGAACAAATTAAACTAAAATGATCTAAACATAAGACACATAATTAAATTTTCTGTGACATGAAGTATTCATAATAAAGATGATATATTAGTATGAAGCGTTAAATGGCATTCATTCAAGGACTTGGGAGTGGGAGTTTGAGAATGAGTGAAGAAGAAAAAATGGCATAAATGAGAAGGTGGAAATTAGAGGAGTTTCGCTGGTATATTTGTCAATTCCTATACACATGCCTTTCTTATTTTGTGTCAAAGTCTGAATCGTGTGTGTGTTAAATATCCACGAAAAAACATGGTGCCTGATTATTGGACAGATCAAATAAATAATTTCTCAGGTCTTGAAGCACAACTTTACTCGCGCTATATGCGTCAAGTTTTATTTATCATAGCTTTAGCAAATGTCTGCCTATTTAAAATAACCGTATAATTAAAAGTTAATTGCACATGCTTAAAAGTCAGAATCGTGTAGAGCTGTTAAATTCCACAAACTAAACTAAAAAACGCAAAGGCGTGTTTCTGTAGTTAGTTTTCGTCATATCGGGCGGAAATTTTAGGTTTTCTGTGGCTGATTTCAACGCCAACAAGCTGGAAAGGATTAAATTTAACATCAGCAAAATTGTTCTTTTGCTATATTTTGCACTTATAATTAAATTATAAAATGTATAAAGCATTTGACATTAAGTGTGTGTGTGTGTATATATATATATATATATATATATATATATATATATAGAGTAGACATGGATTTTATTCCCTGTCCACATTTTTATTGCTGTTGCTTGTATTTCTTTAGAAAATCTTTTACTACCTGAGTACTTAGACATATTCATTTTGAATGATGTAATAGTTCTGCTAAACTTTGCATTTATTGTTGATGAAAAGTATAATCTTTATGCATTATTAAAGTTAGTTTATTTTGTATGTTTCGTTAAAGTTATGGTGTTATGTACGTTTTGGGTTAGAATACAGAGTGTTCTTTGTTAATTTTAGACTGTATACTTTGCTAAGATTAGACTACTCTGTATACTTTGCTAAGATTAGATTACTCTGTATACTTTCTTAAGATTAGACTACTCTGTATACTTTGTTTACACTATATGCTTTGTTAAGAATAGTTTACACTATATACTCTGTCAAGAATAGTCTACACTATATACTTTGTTAAGAATAGTCTACACTATATACTTTGTTAAGAATAGTCTACACTATATACTTTGTTAAGAATAGTCTACACTATATACTTTGTTAAGAATAGTCTACATTTTATACTTCGTCAAGAAGGGTCAACACTATATACTTTGTCAAGAAGGATCTACACTATATACTTTGTTAAGAACAGGCTACTCAAAGCGCAGGATATTGTAGGGATTTATGATCGCTCACCCTAACCTGCATTGCACACAGAAAAATATAAAAAATATGTATTTATATTAGTTGATGGCTTTTTGTATGGTTTTTGTGCTTTTGAAATGTAATTTCTATACATTGTATTTGTAAGCACCCATGCAAATCGATTATCTAAAAACTATTAATTGTTACTTTACAACAATGTAAAAAATATTGTTTTGTAAGAAGTGAATTGCAAATTTAATGAAGAAATAGTCTGTTATACAATTTGAATTTATAAAATGTTTGTCAAATCTTTTTCTCTCTCTCTAATTTGAATGTATATTTGAAATATTTTTGTTAAATTTGTAAGTACAAATCTTGCATATCTTTAATGAAGAGGGTTGGGTTAACTTACAGCCATGCATGTTTATTTGTAGGAAAGTAGTGCAGCAGTTTTGTAAGTGGTCAGGGAGTCTTCTCTGCTGGGACTCTGTAATATGACAGCATACTTCTTCTTGTCCCTTTTCACTCCAGCTTCAGTATAGGGCCACCAACACCACTACAGTTGGTCTTCTTTAGGAAGACTATACTTTGCTTGCTTTTACAGTGTTGATTTCTGCAACAATTTTATTTTACATGATGAGGCTGCTAGCCCCATACGCAACTATATTTAGTCACCTTTTATGAATGTATGAAGGTGCAGCGGCCCTATTCTGTCCTCCCCAATAAGGGGCCCAGGATCTACTCAGGGATACTTGATCCATTCTCATTGTCTGTTGTTACAGTCTAGATACACCATACACTATGATAACTTTGTGGGTTTGGCCTGCAGCAGGGTGGCATAACTGCTGCTGTATTTTCTGTGGCCTCTCATACCAAATAAATATTACTTCAAGTTTTATACGAAGGGGCTTCAAATGAAAACCTTAAAAGTGAGATAGAAATTAGAAAAACCATGCCTTTGTATTGTAACTTGTTAATATGGTTGCTAAGGATATCAAGAGTGTCCTACATGTGCCACCATGGTGCAGACGAACAACATGACACCATAATTGCAGTTAAAAGATGGCGGCCCCACTATTGGCATACACAAAAGATAAGCAGCGTTCTGTTATCTGTTTTATTTTAGCAGAGAAGGGGGGAAACTGATATAAATTAATAAGTGAATGAAGGTCCAGGACAGTAATGCACTCCTTTCACTCCAGTAAGTGTATGAGCGGAGTAGGAAGTTTCAAAACGGCATGAGTTCTGTGACAGACTGCTCACGGCCGGGTCAGGTACACCGAGAAGTGACCCCAGAGTTGATTGCAGCCGTTGACTGCCTCTTAAAGGACAATCATCAATTGACTGCGTGAAAGGCATGCATCACGGTACTGGACTTTCATTCGCGATGAATTTCCTCATGCTTCACTCATTCTCTGCTAAAAAAAATGGATAACAGAACGCTGCTCCTCTTTGGTGCATGTCAATAATAGGGCAGCCATCTTTTAACTGCAATTATGATGTCTTGTTGCTCGTCTGCACCATGATGGCACATGCAGGACACTCTTGATATCCTTAGCAACCATATTAACAAGTTACACTACAAAGGCATGGTTTTTCTAATTTCTATCCCACTTTTAAGGTTTTCATTTGAATTTTCCTCATATCTATAATTAACTCATTTGAGGTTTTTAATCATAAACAGGAAACCTAAAGCAGTGTTCTACTTTTTGCAATCAACATCTGAAATCAACTTGGCACTAGACAAGCTCTTCGGCAGTGTCGACAGCCTCAGGATGACCGCTGCTTTCTTCGAAAAAATACATGTTGACGTCTGACAGCGTATGAAGAAGAAGAAGAAATCAACTTGGTTTCATACACAGCAACAAAATCTCCTGACATATTAATTATTCCTGTCTGTTGCAATGAAGAGGTATTTTAGAAATAAATGTCTATCATAAATTACCTGCAAACATTACATTTATGGTTCATATGTCCCTTTGGGTTGAAGAATGTTGAGATCTGATCTACAGGCATTATTTTTTCTGATATCTAGATAGTACTAGAGGTCACTGGAGAGATGTAGAAAGGGTAGTTCAAGATCAAACTTGATGGAGGAGGGTTGTCAATGGCCTATGCTCCAAAACGAGCGACTGGCATTAATTGATTCTTACTTCTACCCTGAGGTATAGGTCCCTTTATTTTCTTATTCTTGTGGCTTATAGTTTATATAGGATGGGGAAGCTGGCCCCATGCCCATTCCTCCTTAGTTGCCTGGCAGGTTCAATCAATCAATCAAAACTTTGTCATCCCCCTTTGGAGTACGTCTTCAACAAAAACACACCAAGTTGCCCTGACATTCGATAGTTGACTTCTACTTTTCCTACCGTGTCCAATTTAGCATACACATGGTTTTTATTCTTCTGTGCCGTCGCTCTTCCATGTACGGAAAGTAATGGAAACCTAACGTACTGCACTACACACCTGCCAAGAACCTTATAACAGCCATATAGGTTGGTGGTTGTAAGAAGCAACGTTCTGCGATAGGCATTCTACTTACATACATTTTTGGCTTAAAGTTTCTACAGGATGAGGTAGCCAGCCCAATGCCAACCCTCCTTAGTCACCTCTTGCAACATGATTGGTAGGTTATAGTGTAACTCTTCTTTACTCCCCCTTCAGGTTCTGGCAACACTTGGATGATCTGACAGGTTAGTGTGTTACTATTCTTTGCTCTACTTTCATGCCCTTGTAACATGGAAATATTTAGTTAGTATGCTCTACATAAGGTACACACGTTTCACATGATTTTACCGGTGTCAGTTATCTATTAAAGGTGTAATTCCTGCAGTAGAGACCCATTTTAACAAAGTGAGAAAGAGTGAGTATATTGAAACTGATCATTTAATCTTGTATATGTCAGAGGTCAGGAACCACTTTATTTTTTAACTATAAACCTGCCAGTAATTCTAGCACAAATTGAATTTATTATCATTCATGCAACTGAAACATGGCAGCTGGACAGAGGAAGCTCAGCTTAAAACATTCTTCTATGTCATATTGTTCAAAGTGTGAATATGTCATTGTTCTGCTCACTTTAAAATGACTTGTTGAGGGTAATAAACAAAATATTATGTATGCATGACAGTTTTTCAGATGGTCAGTACCAGGTAATGTCTATCTGTGTGTATGGAATATCTATCTGTATTTAAACTGGAGTTTATATGTATGTGTACATTGTGTGAGTGCTTAGAGTGTTTGTTTTTTATTTCAAAAATACCTAGTTTTTGCTGCCTGGTAGTTAGTTACATGTTCAAGTCTATCTGACTGTCAATGGATACCTGACTTACAGTTAGGGAAGGTACAGCAGCGAAGAAAGCAACTGGTCGCCCCCCCACCTCTAAAAAATCTGAGACCTTGTACAATGTAGTCTTTAATTATTAACCCTGCTATGGGGCAACTGTTACCATTTTTAGTTTTATACAATGTCTATCTGTATGTATGCAATGTCTTGAATGTAAGAATTATCTATCTGTATTCCATGTCTATCTGCATGTATGCATTTTATATCTATGTATGCCTGTATGTATGAATTGTCTATCTGTATGTATACAGTGTTTGTATTTATGATATAGTTTACATGTATACAAACAATGTCTGCGTGTAAAATGTATATATCTGAATATCCAGATCTGTAAAATTTAGGTGTATAGTGTCCATCTTGCAAACTGTTCATATATAATTATTTGTTAAAACTTCCAATATCAGTTCTATAACTGTCGTATTATGCTCTGGGGCAGAAGATGCTGCAGAGAATGAGATCAGGGTCAACCAACCACTGCTGACCAAGACCCTAATCTGCCTCCCAACGGCCCTGAAAGCAGGCTGCACTAGTGTAGTCTGGCTAAGAGAATAGGATTGTGGTGGGAAGGGAAGCACGGTACTCAAAAAGGCTAACTGAAATTGTATGTGTCGGGCTGAAATATTCAGATATCACAGCCTTGCTGTAAACTATGACACAATGTTCTTTTCAGGGCAATTACTGAAGAAGAAAAAAAAAAAGGAGTATTACGCGCCAGTCTACTAAATCCTAATGGCTCTGTTAGAGAGTTAGAGATGACAAGGAAACCATGTAAACAACTAGTTACACAAGCTGAGACCTCATACAATAAAGCTTCTAGTACTTTATCCCCGATGGTAGTATCTACGATAAAATTAACATTATTTTTTCCACCTTATTTCACTTTTTTCATTCCAATGGCACAATGTCACCACAATGTACCTCATTTTTGCAGGAAGCTTACATCAAATCATTTATATGTTCTTGTAACACTTTGTTTTATATAGTGAGGCTGTTAGCACCAAACACATTTCTAATTAGTCACAATATACACCATTCATAGTACGATGCAGTAGTTCTATTTATTATTTCACAGGCTGCGGTATCCAAGCAGTAACCAAATATATTTAATTATATAAATTGTTTGTTGTTGTTTCAAATGTCCACAATGAGTAGGTTTAATCTTTTGTTCGCCCTGAAAAGGATGTTAAGCTGCGGGTTGCAGTAGCTTTCCTCACTTCCCAAGTGGGCTGATGAAGGTGGACCGGGGTCGTACAGGCGGTTGGGCTATGCTTGGCTTCATCTGCATGTCGCTCACTACTACGGGGATTATGTTAGCCCGGTTGCCATGAAAACAGCCCATTTTCAGAAAGAGCTACAAGTAAACCAAGGTGAGGGTCTAGACCAGTATGTTGTTTTGCCTGACTCTGACTAACATGTCTGATCAGCATATTTTGCCTGAACAGACATTGGTCTTCCTTCCCATAAATTGTTTGAAAGTGTATGTAGTCTTCCTTCCCATAAATTGTGTGTAAGTGTATGTTGCTAGTTAGTAAAAACTAAGCCTTCTTTTTTGGTGACAAACACTCTTTTTAACCACAGAGTCATTTTGATTTTTGCATGAACACATAGGTCATACAAATAAACAGCATCCAAGTCTGAACTCTTGATAAGTTTGGAAAATCACTTCAGTAAGTTTAAAATTGTCTGAGATAGTGTCCTTAGTTTCAACACAACAATGAAGTCACATGAGATATCAGTTGCTTATAGAGATTTTAAAATATGTAAATTTGTATTAATAGTCTTCAAACTGTACATTATTGGTTCATGGGGACAGATAGTTTCACCTAATGACAGCACACGCCCTCCACTTGACGATAACATGAAATCTACGCATCCCGCATCTCTGCAAAGCACCATGACAGGGCAGTAGAACAAAAGAATAAGAAGAAAGGTTCTGTAGGATTGACATATATCAGGACACATAGATCTGGTTTAGTTATATCGGTTCATATGGGTCTGGTCAAATTATATCAGGACATATAGGTCTATTTAAATTATATCAGGACCGATAGGTTTGGTTAAATTATGTCAGGACAGATAGATCTGGTTAAATTATGTCAGGACATAAAGGTCTAGTTAAATTATAACAGAAAGCATAAACCTGGTAGATTTATATCATTACATATAGGTCTGGTTAAATTATATCAGGACATACATGTCTGGTTAAATTATATCAGGACATACGGGTCTAATTGAATTATATCAGGACATATAGGTCTGGTTAAATTATATCAGGACATACGGGTCTAATTGAATTATATCAGGACATATAGGTCTGGTTAAATTATATCAGGACATAAAGGTCTGATTAAATTATGTCAGAACATATACATATGGTTAAATTATGCCAGGACATATATGTCTGGTTAAATGATATCAGGACATTTAGGTCTGGTTAAATTATATCAAAACGTATATGTCTGGTTAAATAATGCCAGGACATAAAGGTCTGGTTAAATTATGTCAGGACATATATGTCTGATTAAATTATGCCACTACATATAGATCTGATTAATATATGTCACTACATATAGGTCTGGTTAAATTATGTCAGGACATCTAGGTCTGGTTGAATTATAACAGTAAATATAGACCTGGTTGGTTTAAATCAGAACATATAGTTATGGTTAAATTATGTCAGGACTTATAAGTCTGGTTAAATTATTTCAGGACTTATAGGTCTGATTAAATTATGTCAGGAACCTATAAGGTCTGGTTAAATTAAAGGTTAAAAAAGGTTATAAAGGCGAGGACTCGACTTCGTTCCCTCGAGTTTCCCCATATAGCTCTGTCTCACTTAGCAGAAAGGTATCCCGTCTGCCAAGAGCATCACACAAAACACGGACTCGTTGCTGCAGCGATGAACCCAGGGATCTCAGAAAAAATTGACTTCATGAACCAATCCTCGGAGTTCGAATTCGAAGCCCGACTGTCTGAACACAAAACAAATGACTTGGCCACAGAGACCCCCCGTTAAATTATATCAGATTACACAGGTCAGAACTCTTGATCAGTGCTGAAAGCACTTCAGTGAGTCTCAGATTGTTGGAGGTAGTGTCCTTAGTTTCAACACATCAACATGAGATATATATTGCTCTTAAAGAGACCTTGAAATATAAATATATATGTGTATCAATGGTCCTTGAACTTTACATTATTGGTTCATATGGTCTGTGGGTTGAATTATATCCAGGCACATAGGTCTGAACTCTTGATGAGTGCTAAAAAGCACTTTGGTTAGTTTACAATCACATCTTGGTTCTTATATAAATATCTGAATATTTCCAAGTTTTTGGACCTACCTTCTGCTGAAGACGGATGTGTCAGATCGAAAGGTACAAATATCGCAGTCTAGCGACACAAAGCATTCCGTTCTCCGGTGTACATCCTGCTATTTGCAAAGCCCTGTTCAGGGCTTGGTAGTGGGAGATTGAGAACGAGGGAAGAAGAAGGAAGACCTACCCTGTTGAGGTAGCTAAATGTTGTACTATAATGTTGGTGCCATTCTGGGACATGTTACAAAAAACCAATTTCTTATCAGAAACACTTGAAAAGGTCAAGACCTAAGATAAAATATTATATAGTTTATCGGCGCTTATTTTGTAAATATTGTTAATTAATTTGTATATTTTATGTAGGATAAATATAGACCACTTACTTTTTATTTATACACAAATAAACGCTCATTACAAAATAAAACATAAATATATGATCAATACATGCAATAAAGGCACATTTTAAACCGCATGTATCCCCAAAGAGAGACTACTGTCATCTTCCAAGCTAAAGAGGATTGTCCATGGGACTAGCAGCCTTGTCATAAAATCTGCTACTTAAAATTACCATTGTAAGGAGCTCAATAATTGCTTTAGTAGAGGCTTCTTGACAGAAACCCATCATGCATGGATGTCTCGATGCTTTGTGAAGGCCAACAGAGGGATAGGAAGATGGAGAAAGACACGTTAAACCATGAAAAAAAACTTGAGTTTTCTTAGCTTTTCCATTTTCAGGATTTTGGATGAATGACCTGTACATGTTCTTTGTGTTGTTTTAAAAAATTTTTTTTTTGATAAAATGCTTAATTTTATGTGTACAATAATTACACAATGCCCGAACTGTTCAACAGTATTATTATACAGTGATATATATTCTGACTGTATTTTGTCGGAGTGAAAGTCATCTACTATGTGTCATATCTACGGAAGTTACATCTGCAATTTGATGGTGTATAAGCATTATAAGTCTTGTATTTTGTTGTATGGTTCTATCCCAGTGTTTGTATTTAAGATCAGTTTGAGCCATATGGTAGGCTTGTGTTCTATCCCACACAGCAACATATTTTTTAATTTAAATACCACTGCACAGTTGAGTTAAGTGGGAGTTCAAGCCACTGGTTGCAACCTAAAGCAGACCAGCAGAAACACTTAACCACAAACCACACCGTCCTTGTAAGAGCTAGATGACAGTTGACAAAGTTGAATATGGATTATATGTCCTGATGAAAGTTTGGATTTCAATCTTTGAAAGGAACTTTGATGAAAGTTATGATTCAATCTTTAAAAGGAACTTTGATGAAAGTTATTATTCAATCTTTAAAATGAACTTTGATGAAAGTTATGATTCAATCTTTAAAAGGAACCTTGATGAAAGTTATGGTTCAATCTTTAAAAGGAACCTTGTTGAAAGTTATGATTTTAATCTTTAAAGGACACCTAGATGGAGATTTGGATTTCAATCTTTAGAAGGAACCTTAATGGAGGTTACAATTTCAATCTTTAGAAGGAACCTTGATGGAATTTAGGGCTCAATCTTTAGAAAAAGTTTTGATTAAAGTTTGGTTTTCAATCCCTGTTAATTGTTATTCTGCTTCTTTGGCGTAATGATTGCTTTTTTTCTTTTATTCCATTCTCTTTTCACTTAAAAAAAATATATTCTGCAGATAAGTATGAATATATACGTGAAAGCGTTGACCCATTTCTTAAATGCACTTAATTGTCCTCATGTAAAACGTTGCCAGGCTTCCAGAAACATATTGAAAGGCTAGCAATGCCCATATTTTACTCCAACATACACCCTGTTAATATTGTAATGGTGTTACTATCGTAGTTCACATATTTATTTGAGAATCAGAGTGGCTAGATTATTTGCCTGTCTTAACCAAGAACCTGACCTAGTTGCATGAAGCTCCAGCCGTCTCGGAGTTAGGGAGAGCAGACAGCGAGGACGGGAATTGGTACCCCCACCAATCTATCTGACAAGTCATAGAGCGTACCCTCTAACACATCAATCTTGATTACTGCCTCTGCTATTGGATTGCTGTTCATCTTCTTCTTATCCCTTTTTCATCCCAGTCGGAATAAACTTGTCATCCTTTGGGAGACTGTACCAAGGCACTTTGCTTGCTTTTTCAGTGGTGGTGTCAGGAGCAATTTGTTTTGCGTGATGAGTTTGTTGACCCCATGCACTACTCTCTTTAGTCACCCATTTACACCATGCATGTTGGTACAGTGGTCCTATTCTTTTCTCCCCAGGAAAAGACCCCAGAATCCACTCAGGGAAGTATTGCCTTCATCTTGCTGGTTGCTCGAAGCTACTGGTATGGGGTTATTAACTCTGGACCAATTTTTTTCTTGTAGCAATTTGCAGTAGCTCTTCTTATTTTCTGAGGCACACTGAAGTAGATGGGCCTTGTGTCCTTCTGGCTGTAGTGCAATGTCAAGCTTACTAGCAGGCTCACCATTCTGGGTATTGCATTGATGATCCACGGGTTGCAGTAACACATGCCTGTTTCCAGGTGGACATGAGCTGGGGTCTTGGTCAGTATGTCACACTTGATCCTGACATGAGCTGGGGTCAGTATGTCACACTTGACCCCCCACACAAGCTGTGGTCTTGGTCAGTATGTCACACTTGATCCTGACATGAGCTGGGGTCTTGGTCAGTATGTTACACTTGACCCTGACACAAGTGACTTTGCACCTTACCTTTACTCAACCCGTTTCAGTTCAACCTAAGTTACAAGATGTTAGTCGTAATGTCTAAGACTAGCAGTAATTGTTTGTGTTCATATTTAAAGAAAAAAAGTCGTTAAAACTAAAATGATGATTTTTAAATATGAAGATGCAGCTTTTGTTTATAAATCAAATTTAGCTATATAACAAGAAATGGTTGATAGAACATGTGACTTCAGATAATTCAGTCTGTAAGTGGTGCTACTCTAGTTGACTGCAATGAACAATTTAGACTGTAAAGGGTTAAAAGGCAGTTACTTGATCAAAGCATAGACACGAGATTGGTTACTCATTATTATCACTTTCCTCACTCATGAGGAACCTACAATGTACATAACATGTCTCACGAATAACTTGATGAAGATACAAAAACTGGTGCAAAATAATACATGTTTCCATATTTTTTATTATTGTGCCTTTTATAAGAATCATTTCTCTGATAGAAATGCAATTGTCATTAACACAGTTCATTGTAAAGTTTCCCTAGTCGGAGTACATTTAATATTTTTATATGAAGCTACTGCTTCTTTTAATTATAGATGCTAGAATTTTAGATGTTTACAGAATGCTTAATGTGTTTCCGTGTACATAACTTTCATCACATGTATCTAAAGAGTGTTACATCCAGATTTGATAAAACCGAGATATGTTGCACTCTTCAGCATTCTCGGTGGTTGCAGTACCATGGAGATAAAATATTTAGACCTAAATCATTGAAGGGCAACGTTCTACAAACTATTTGCGGGTTCAAAAGGGAGATGCAGGGTTAGGTCAGGTCATCCCGTAACCGGTGACATCGTTGTGGCACCCATGAAGACACCCCATGCCATCCTTTTTTGTCAGGGTCGCTGCTTGTACCTCCTCTGGTTGGAGATTGGTCCATTCTTTTTGGGACGACCTCATTGTAGTCCATCTTGCACCCTGCCATCCAGGATGGAATTTGCAAGACCGTTTGATCTCGATATGTTGCTGTACCAAGTGTTTTCATCTTTTGATCGTTGCTAAGAGGTCATCAAAAGGCCCTATTGCTGTTGTAATTCATTCTCGTATTTCCTCATTTTTAACTCAGTCATTGTAGATAACATTTTGAAGTCTTCAGAAACATCTCATCTCCAAGGCATGCATCCTTCGCTGCTGGTCAGCTGTAAATGTCCATGTCTCACAAGGATAGAGGAATATTGATAGGATCAATGAACACATTAATCTGATCTTCATGCATATGGCTACCCATTTGTCTTGCCAGATTTTGTTAAGCTGTGCAAGTGCCGCTATTGTCTGTGATGTTCTGGCCAACACATCACAATTTGATCCTTCATCATTGACAAATGAGTCTAAATATTTAAAACGGTCAACCACTTCGAGTTCCTGGATGCAGGGTGCAAAGGTGCAAATACCCTGACTGAAGATCTTCACAAACAGTTGTACACATAGTATATCTTGTCATAACAGGTGAATTCTTTCCATTTCGATATGGCTGTCATATTTTTTATAGTGCTCTAGTCATGATTTTCCATTAGGGCTTTTATGTTTCTTTGCCAAGTTATAAATGAGCCTCTCATTCACACTCCTTCTGAGGTCCATAGCATGTCAGTTCTAGGGTTCATAACATGTCAAGTTCTAAGGTTCATAGCATGTCAGTTCTAGGGTTCATAACATGTCAAGTTCTAAGGTTCATAGCATGTCAGTTCTAGGGTTCATAACATGTCAAGTTCTAAGGTCGAAATTGTGCCATTTCTGGGGTCTACAACATTTCAGATCTGGGGTACATAGCATGTCAGTTCTTGAGTTCATAATTTTTATTTCTGGGGTCCATAACATTCCAGGTTTGGGGCATAGCATGTCAGTTCTGGGGCCCAAGGAACATGACAACTAATAGAACTGAAGCTTATTTAGAGAAACACAAAACAAAGAACCACGCATTAGATTAAAACCTATACGAATGGGAATGTCAAAGAACACCCGATGAGGAACAATGAAGTCTCATAGAAATTCAAGAAGTCAATCAAAAATATAAATCAACACAAGATGTCCAATAGATAATCAAAAATATAAATCAACGGATGGTGTCCACTGGAGCCCTCCGGTAACAGTATCAAAATAACAATGTTTTTACTTCATAAAACCTTGCTTGTCACTCCGGTGGTAGTATGCTGATTTTCCCCCACAAAATCATGCTTGTTGTACGCTAAGGCTTTTTAAAACTGCTTATTGCTTCTTGAAGCTGATATTGTACATAATACATCTATCTTAGGCATTTGTCACTGTTGTTTATTTTCTGTTTGTTGCTGCCATAGTCCCACCTTGACAGTCGCTGGCATGTGACATTTATTTCCATTGTTCTATTATTCTTGTATAGTTAATTACTTTTTTATTGTGTACATCTGTGTTGAATATTTCAGAGGAGAACATGGTCAAGTGGTTAGGTTGTTGTTGCATGCCCACAAAGAGTAGCATTACTCTTTTGTGCGCCCTGAAAAGGATGGTAAATGGCGGGTTGTTGTAACTTTTCTCACATCACAAGCGGGCTGATGAAGGAAGACCAGGGTCCTCCAGGCGGTTGTGCTATGTTTGGCTTCATCTGCATCGTGCTCACAATTGCGGGGATCATGTCGATCCCTCACCTTGTTAGCCAGGCTGCAATAAAAACAGTTTTGTTTCCAGGAAGGGCTACGGGGAAGCCGAAGTGCTGGTCTTGGCCAGAATATTTTGCCTGACCCTGACTAACATGTCTGATCAGTATGTTTTACCTGACCAGACGTTAGTCTTCCTTCCCATGTGATGGTACCATAAAAGTAATACCGTGTAAATCTGGCTGAACGGGTGAATGATAGGGACATTGGGTTGCAGTGTATTTTTTTAAATGCCACGGCCAAAATATAATGATGACACAACAGTGCACAATAGAGTCATTAGCCACTTAAATTGCATAAACCCTCAGTACTTGCCCCTGAGCAGACACTGCTCTCACCGTGAGGAAACAGTAAGACTCATTGAATACAAAGTGCTTGCAGTCATGAGGAAAAGATTTTTACAAGTGTCGCTGACAATCGCTAATACACTGTATGGAAAGATGAAACAACTGAAGAAGACCTATATTTATCTAAGAGTGACATTGGACTACCAAAAGCAGGCTTGCTCAGCAGCTATGGGAAAGCAGCAACAATAATACTAGGTGTCAACTGTCAGGACAGGCATTGTTTATTCCTCAGCCCTTTTAATAATATTCTCTGAACCCCTAGCAATGGGGGACAATTCTGTAATGGTGGTTGATTGTTTCCTTTTTATTTATTTAATATTTATGGTCTGCATGTCCTTGTTTAGGAAAGCTGTTTATACCTTTAACTATGGCAGTTGTTCTTCTAAAATATTAATTCTCTCCTTTTCACTCTAGATGAAGCATAGACCTGCAGCTGACATTCTTACAGAAAACCTGTAGCCAAAAATGTGAACTCTTACAGTGCTTTCTGTAGTAATTTATTGACATGATGAAGTTGCTAGTCAATTCGCAGCCCTCTTTATTCACCTTTTACTAAATGCCTGGAAGTGTTCAGTGGTCCTGTTCTTTTCTACCTGGCTGCTATTTCATGTGTTTATATCAACTATGTTGGGATACTTTGTAGTGGATATATGATTTTGGGTCATGATCATTGTCCAATTGTTTCACTGATAACAGTTATTGTTTGTACGGGTGAGCACACCAGTCAATCTATAACTGTGACACGTGTATCATGACCATTGTCCAATTGTTTCATTGATAACAGTTATTGTTTGTACGGGTGAGCACTCCAGTCAATCTATAACTGTGACACGTGTATCATGACTATTACATGTAATCACTATGTTACAGATAAGACCAATGCAATAGCAGACAAAGGTTGTAGAAAGAATCTTCCTGCGAGGACTGTAAAAGCATACTACAGAGTGCTTTAGTGCAAGCTTCCTGTAAGCGCTGTCTACTTTGTGACCCCATGCTCCATAAGGATTGAAATGAAGAAAAAGAAGACAACAGCTTTCTCTTTTCTATTGTAACGGGGCACAGGTTCTTTTATGTGTACAAAAGACTTCAGAGTTTGTCATCCATTGCTGATAGGACTAGGTGCTTGATCTGACCTGCTTTCAGACTTTGGGGGCGCAAGAAACTTGCACGATTTGAACCACCCACCATTTCACGCTTTCATTTATAGAGGCACAGCCACCTCACCACTGTATAGTGACAGAACACACACACATCCTCCACCCCCATTTCAACCTGCACTTTTTTTAGTAGCTTTAGTTTCAGCATTCAAAAATGTTCAAACACATTCTGTGTAGAAATAAATAAAATCAATCGAGAGAGCATATTGTTTGATATTTATGTTTACAAGTTGCTGATTATACAACCACACAATGAGCTGTGGATACAATATTTGTTATAGAGGGTACTAAGTAAAAAAGTAAAGATCCCGTTACGCCATGCGGTGCATAGGAAATACGGTGTTATAGCCCATATTATTTTGTAACCCACAGCACTTAGGGGATGATGTGGTCAGCATCACGCTGGCCGCCTTTACTTGCCAGACTGAACCAGTACCCATTTAAGGCTGGGTTAACTCAGGGGCCATTGCGGTCTGAAAAATCATTTCCGCCTGAGGAATTAACCCAGGACCACTCAGATGCGAAATCAGCGTGCTAACCACTGCACTACGCGTCTCCCAGGGGGAATTAAGATTAGCATTATTTCAAGGATCCCTCCGTGGTAAGAGGATTGAAAAAGTTAACAAGTTGCTGATCACGCCAACACACCATGAGCCATGAATGTAATATTTTTTATATAGCATACTAAGACTTTAGCATTATTTCAAGGATTTATCCATGGTAAGAAGGTTTAAAAAGAATGTGTTAGATATATCGCATGGCTGGAAACAATGTTAGGTCAGGGTGGTCCTATTGCAGTCTCATGGACTTTATCGCACATGGGAAAAGAAGACACTTGTACTCATATAACGAATATTTTTATAATTATATGTGTAATAAATATGTTTGAGTTTATAAAAAAAACATGATCTTGCAAAATGGAAAGTGAAGGGTAAAGGCAGTCTCATAGCAGATGCTGCTGTCAGAGATGGAAGATTGTATAAGGTCTCAGCATTTAATGAGATGAGGTAGACAGTTCCCTTCTTCGCTGTCTTTACATCCGTAACAGTAAACCAGGTACAAATGTACAGCTTGGTTGACTGAAGAGTATCGATAACAGTGATTAAACCTATTACTTTTGCCATGAGAAACAGCAATACTACCACTCAGCAGATGCTGAAAGTTCTAATGTCTGAGCTGAAACTGGTCTGAGGTAGTGTCCTTATCAAACTTAGCAATGAAATCGCGTGAGATATGAGTATGCTGTCCCTAACAATATTGATATTTTATATATATAAAAGGCTATTATCAAATGGCCTGCAGGCATTATATTATTGGTTCATTTGTCCCTTGGAACTGAAGAATTTGTACCATCCTGATACTTGAAAGGATTTCATCACATAATTTTCTGTTCAGTTTTCACATAACACAGTATAATATGCTACTAATTTTGATATGCCATAACATACAAATGTGTACATGTGTATGTGCCAAGTAATGTATAAAGATCTCTTTTGTTTAAATATGGCACAACATTAAAATCTGCTTATGTTCTTTTGTATGGTGTTATGATCTTTTTTTTTTTAAAACATATTGTAACATTTTCAAAATTTCTTTTTCGTTCAAGTAGGAGAATGGGATGTCAGTACATCATGTTGGTCTTGCAGCAGTGATTTATGCAGAAATTTGTTTTACAGGAGGGGTCAGAAAGTAGCTCTAATGTGATTTGGCTTAGCTTGGCTTCGTTCGTTCTCAATCTCACGCTACCAAACCCTGAAAGGGCTTAAGTAACAGAATATAGTCCAGAGAACAGAATGCGTTGTCGTAGTTTACAGGTTGACTGCGATATTTGTACCTTTCGGTCAAACACATCCGACTTCAGCAAGAATTTTTTGAGTATCAGGTTAGCATTCCCTCTTTTGAACCCTTCTCCTTAGCCAGTCTGCTCTGCTGCAGCCCGTTATCCAGGATCATTGCGTGGAGGTGTAGAATGGTCTTGGCAGCTCTGGTTCGCTGACCCTGATGCCAAGACGTCTTCAAAAGGCCCTATTGCTGTTGTAATTCTTTATCGTATTTTCTCATTTGTAACTCGATCTTTGAACGTGGCGTTTAGAAGTCTTCGGAAACATCTCATCTCCAAGGCATGTATCCTCCGCTGCAGGTCAGTTGTAATTGTCCTTCTTCTTCTTCTGCGTACGCAGAGTTGTAATTGTCCATGTCTCACAAGTATTAATGAATATTGCCAGGACCAATATACGCATTAATCTAATTTTCGTACATATTAATAACCATTTGTGTTGCTAGATTGTGTTAAGCCGTGCAAACGCCGCTAATATCTGTGTTATTCTGGCCAACACGTCACATTTTGATCCTTCATCACTGACAATTGAACCCAGACGTTTAAAACAGTCGACTACTTCGAGTTCCTGTCCCATTATCTTTCATCCTACTGTTGAAGCCCTCGGCGCTGTTGTCATTAATTGAAGAAGAAAATTCCTAAGTAATTGCAACATGCTTGCAGATTACCTTTCATTGGTAGCTTAACCAGATCTCCTAGTCCCCACTCTTTTGGAATATTTTTTTGAAAAATACTCAAAGAAATTCCTTGCAGAAGTAGAGGCACTGAAGGCTGGTGCCAAGCTTGTAATCCAAGTTAAAGATATTCACCAAGAAAATATAGCTGCATCCTCAGAGAGAACAATACTGGTCTGGCGAGACGGATAAAGTGTCTTTTGTAAAATAAACCGAGACCTTGTTCTGAGGATGAATGAAAAAGAATTATCATATATATTTCCAATACAAATATAAAGCACATTGGGGGATGCTTCAATGTCTGCTTTAATAGCTGCAGTGGGTATCCCATCAGGCCCTGCCGCTTCTCTATTCTTTAGAAGTCTCATTGCTTCCTTTGCCACTTCTTTTCTTGTCTTATCACAATTTACATTGATGCCTTCTTCAACAGTCAAAATGATCAGTGATCTGACTGGTGGTGGTCCTGTTACAGTCTATTTAAAGTAAAGATGGGCCAGCCGTGTGGTTCCGCATGACTGGCGATAGATGAACGAGGAAGGTGTATTTCTGGTGGCCATACAACTACAACATCCCGCCAGCGAGATTGAAAGATAACCTGCACCACTCGTTTGTACAGTAATGGTACTCCAAGGCGAAGAACAGGCACACATTCAAGCATTTTTTGGATACCTCACATCAGGCAACCTTGTCTGATTACCAAGATTCACATACATAAGGCAACCTTGTCTGAATGAGTACCAAGATTCACGTACATCAGGCAACCTTGTCTGATTGAGTACCAAGATTCACGTACATCAGGCAACCTTGTCTGATTGAGTAACAAGATTCGCGTACATCAGGCAACCTTGTCTGATTGAGTACCAAGATTCACGTACATCAGCCAACCTTGTCTGATTGAGTACCAAGATTCACGTACATCAGGCAACCTTGTCTGATTGATTACCAATATTCACGTACATCAGGCAACCTTATCTGATTGAGTACCAAGATTCATGTACATCAGGCAACCTTGTCTGATTGAGTACCAAGATTCACGTACATCAGGCAACCTTGTCTGATTGAATACCAAGATTCACGTACATCAGGCAACCTTGTCTGATTGAATACCAAGATTCACGTACATCAGGCGAATGTATGGCGAATGAGAAACATGTGACGACCTACCCAGTAAGGAGATAAACTGTAGGGCGATAGAGAAATATGAGACGACCTACCCAGTTAAGAGAAAGACTGTATGGCGATAGAGAAACATGAGACGACCTACCCAGTTAAGAGATAAACTGTAGGGCGATAGAGAAACGAACGAAAGGAAGTGAAGCGCGATAACACATGTTGTTGTTACGGATCCGTCAGCATCTGGGCTCTCGCCCTTCGACCCAATGCCATATAATGGTATCTGCACGTGTTTATCAGCTGGTGTCTAGTGTCATACAAAGTGTTCCATGTATCTGGCCTCGGAGGAAGAAGCATTTTCCTTAAATCATTCAGCGCTTGAGCACTCAAAGAGATGAGGACCAACTGTTTCATATGGGTGTGTACACAGCTGGTACTCAGAGGGGCTTGGCATATGTCTGTAGACCTCCCTTCCCGTGTTTCCCATGGCCCATCTGTTCATCCAAATTTCTTTTTTCGCTGATCTAATAAGCTGTTTGGCTGTTTGTAAAGTTGTTGCTGTGTGTAACTGTTCTTGTCTTGATCCCTCCTTTGTTAGTCTGCCTGCCTTGTCATTGCCAGGTGTGCTTGAGTATCCAGGGATCCGCTGCAGAACTATTTTGACAGCACTGGAAGTGATAATGTGGTCAATGTCTAGCGATAACACATAAGCATCATAGTTTCTGACAGATAAAGGCCAGTACCTGGTCTTCTCACAGCCGGTTCGTACTAACCGGAGAAGTTGTGAATATTTAACACCCTAAAGTCAAAATCATCTGGGTAGATGAAGCACGCAAGCGAAAGGGAATAATTCATAGGTGACAGTGTTTCTCAACGGGGGCGCTACCGTCCTACAGAGGGCGTATTCGAATGTCAAAATTATTGATCGTGATTCCGGGGACTGTATCACTGACTGCAGGAGGCGACACATTTGTGTAGGATCTAGGAGTGAAATGAAAAAAAATGAAGCCGCCAGACGAAAGGGGTATATAGTGATGGAGGCAAATTGTGCTATTATTAGAGTAAATATGACACTTGTTCTGAAACATTTCTAGGCGTCTTATCCATTTGACGTCTGGGATTTGTCATGCCCTGCTGTAACTTTCGGGCTCGGATTGGTTTGATCAGCCACCTACGAACTCACTCCAAATTGACAGGTGACAATGTGGTCCTTTTCGGAACCGATGGGCAAATAACATTTACAATTAATTTGAAACTGGATTTAAAACTTTAAAATACCTGGACATACTCGTGCCAGCTGCATTCAAAGACAACAGACTGAACATTGTTTCAGCCAAAGTCAAATAAGATAAATTATTTATGTGGCGATTTAACTTATTTTCATGCTGGTCGGAAAAGTGCAAATATCGCAGTCAAGCTGTAAACTACGAAACAACGCATTCCGTTCTCCGGACTACATCCTACTACTTACAAAGGGCTTGATAGCGGGAGTTTGAGAACGAAGAAGAAGCAGATGTAACAGTTCATGGACCAGGAACATTGTAAGTGAAAGGACATGTGACGAGAATAGGAGTTGTGGCTAGCAACTTATTCTCATAGAGCAGCAATTAGTAGGGGAAACATATATAGGATATTTCAGTACAGATGGAGGCAGTTCAAACAAAGGTCACGCACGTTAGGCATTCATTGACAAGTCCAGGTTTTGATTAGTAACTCGAGCAGGAGTGGAAAATGTTTTCTGTCGTAAGCTAGAGACTGTTGTAAAAAAAGTGTGAGGTACTGGACCAGCCCATTTGCTGTATTAACTAGAGTGACAGAAAAGATGGTAGCGATATTGAGCGACACATAATTTACGTCAGGCTGTCACATTTAGAATGACAATGTGACAAGATAGCCAGTGAAGTTATTAAGACTCCAGAAGCGAGAAACTGGATAGACTTACAAGTGCTGCAGTCAACGGAGGAGGGACAGATACCACGTGATCATCAGCCATGTTGTTTAGAGAGAAGCTTAGATTCAAATAAAAGGTCGAGCCAATGCTCATTTGAACAGAGCTGACGGGGAGACTTATCCCCTGTGTTCCTGAAGGTACTGCGTTTTTGACTAATAGAATGAATAGGTTGTCTTCCTTCTCGACACGAACGAGAAATCGGGTCACTCCGAGTAACAGAGTGAAATCGAAGTATTTGTCAAAAGTGTTTTGCAAACACCTTGGATACAATCCCGAAGTCTCAGTCAAAAGTGTTTTGCAAACACCTTGGATACAATCCCGAAGTCTCAGTCAAAAGTGTGTTGCAAACACCTGGGATACAATCCTGAAGTCTCAGTCAAAAGTGTGTAGCAAACACCTGGGATAAAGTCCCGAAGTCTCAGTCAAAAGTGTGTTGCAAACACCTGGGATACAATCCTGAAGTCTCAGTCAAAAGTGTGTTGCAAACACCTGGGATACAATACAATCCTGAAGTCTCAGTCAAAAGTGTGTTGCAAACACCTGGGATACAATCCTGAAGTCTCAGTCAAAAGTGTGTTGCAAACACCTGGGATACAATCCTGAAGTCTCAGTCAAAAGTGTGTTGCAAACACCTGGGATACAATCCTGAAGTCTCAGTCAAAAGTGTGTAGCAAACACCTGGGATACAGTCCCGAAGTCTCAGTCAAAAGTGTGTTGCAAACACCTGGGATACAATCCTGAAGTCTCAGTCAAAAGTGTGTAGCAAACACCTGGGATACAATCCTGAGATCCGTGTCGAAAGTGAGACCCCTCCTGGAGCACACCCACAAACCTTGTCGAGATACATTTGTTCCATAGCGCAGTTCCGACGACCGGAGTGAGTAGGCCGTCAGAGTTCATCTTCATTGTCAACTGCCGAAATGCACCACGTGACAACGAGATTAGATAGTTTAAGACTAAGTGACATTTTGTAGATAATAACAAATGTATAGCATAGACGTCAGAACTGGGTTTTAGATTCAGGGGTTCGAACCAGCTCTTGCGACAACTTCTGAGTTAGAAAGATTTAGCCATGGTTACTTTAGTTTTAATAAATGAATTACCTTTGTGTTTTATTAATCACATACGTCTTAGTGTTTTCTTTTCTGATGTGAGATAGACAGTATGAATACAGTGTTTGTATTTATGATATAGTTTACATATACACAGACAATGTATGCGTGTAAAATGTATATATCTGAATATCCAGATCTGTAAAATTGAGGTGAATAGTGTCCATCTTGCAAACTGTTCATATATAATTATTTGTTAAAACTTCCAATATCAGTTCTATAACTGTCGTATTATGCTCTGGGGCAGAAGATGCTGCAGAGAATGAGATCAGGGTCAACTAACCACTGCTGACCAAGACCCTAATCTACCTCCAACGGCCCTGAAAACAGGCTGCACTGTGTAGTCTGGCTAAGAGAATAGGATTGTGGTGGGAAGGGACGCCTGTTACTAAAAAAGGCTAACTGAAATTGTATGTGTCGGGCTGAAATGCTCAGATATCGCAGCCTTGCTGTAAACTATGACACAATGTTCTTTTCAGGACAATTACTGAAAAAGAAAAAAAAAAGGAGTATTACGTGCCAGTCTACTACATCCTAATGGCTCTGTTAGAGAGTTAGAGATGACAAGGAAATGATGTAGACAACTAGTTACACAAGCTGAGACCTCAAACAATGAAGCTTCTAGTACTTTATCCACGATGGTATTATCTACGATAAAATTAACATTATTTTGTCCACCTTATGGCCTCTTTTTTCATTCTATTGGCACAATCTGGCCGTCACCACAGTCTACCCCATTTTACTATGCGCCACAGAGAAAGTGTGAGTGCGAGAAAAGGAGAAAGAAATATTGATAGCGCTGTCCATGGTAGTGTAAATATGTGCCTATGACAAAGATGGCGCCGTAACTGGCTGCGAGTCTACATTTCTCTACTGTTTTGGATCATTATGGATGCCGCCAGACCACGGATTTGCCTGGAATTCACACTAGTCGACGACTTACACTTGTGTTCACGGATACGTGGAGATATTTTCCGTCTGGACTTGTTATTTCGTTCTTTTTTTGTGATTTCTTCCATCCGTTTATCCTGGTCTGGACGCCTGCTGAATGGCGCTACGCTTAAACTAGTTATACCTGTGTCGTATCTCACGGGTTAGTTCTGCCGGTTCACCTTCACGAATATGGCATGTGGGAATTTTAGATGCTACTATGATGAACTGAATACAACTGGGGAGAGATGCCAGACTCACTCACACGCTGAGTGTTGTCCATACGACCTCTTGTGGTTATCGAAAAGGCACGACAAACTGCGTTAGATGCCTTCCCACCTTTCTACCCTGCGGGTTACATGTTTACGGAAAGGCTTCGGTGGTAACCCTGAGGCTAAATCTGCATCCTATGCTATCTCCAGTCGTCTCGATGAATGTCTTGCCACTGGCAAAATGTAGCTTAGGCTCTGTGCGTGAGGTTGACAAAAGGCGCAGTTTCTTCCTCACTTTAATCCAAATCTCCGCGCAAGTCACCCATTTCAGCGGACACAGCAGGAGATACGACTGTCCACACGGCTGAACAAAGAGAGTGGTCTTCATCACTTGTGATGGACAAAAAAAACTAAAGACAAGTATGCAGAGGCACGCTGTCACAAGGAAATTATTTTATTCCATTACAAAACCACTGTATTTTTAAGACGTCACAATTAAAGAGAACACTTCGACAACATTCAGTTGAAATTCAGTTGTGTAGCTTGTGTCATAATGAACTATTACCAATGTGTTTGTTGTAACTTAACTTAACGTCTTTATATTGGTTTAGAAGACTCTGCAGAGTCTGTTTACAGTCAATTTCATTTGCATTACCTTGCTCTAAAAGATATGAATAAATTAATTGTCCCTGCCTCCACTACTTCATGTGGTAATGCATTCCAAGCATTCACCACTCTCTGACTAAAAAAATATTTCCTAATATCCAATATGGGCCTTTTTTTAGTTAATTTGTATCTATGCCCTCTTGTTCTCGTTGGTGGTTGTATTTTAAAAAAAAACTTGTTATAGTCTAATTTAACCTTTACCGTGATTATCTTATAAACCTGTATTAAGTCACCTCGAATTCTTCTCTTTTCTAGACACTGTAGGCCGGTTTTTCTTTCCTCATAACTGTAATTCTGAAATCCCACCATCAGTTTTGTCGCTCTTCTTTGTATCCTTTCCAGCATGTGTATATCTCCTCTACGATAAGGACTCTATACATGTACACAGTACTCGAATCTAGGTCTAACTAATGGTTTACACAGTTTGACAATCACTTCCTTACTCCTATGTTTAATATTTCTTTTTATCACACCTAACATTGCATTTGCCTTATTCACTGCTACCTGGACTTGCTCATTCATTTTTTCCCGTATGCTCTATTATAACCACTAGGTTCCTTAACTTATCTATCATTGTAATATTGTTCTCGCCCATTCTGTAATTATGTTCTATATTGGATCTACCCATGTGGATTACTGTACATTTATCTATATTAAACTCCATTTGCCACTTCACAGACCAGTCTCGAATTTGATCTAAATCCGACCTCAACATATCTACCTCTGCTATAGATGACACTCCTACATAATTGTGTGTCATCTGCAAATTTGTCAATCATGGATCCTATAACAATGTCCAACTCGCTTATATATTCAAGCTACATACAATGCAGTACTTGTTTGGCTTGGCTTGGATTCGTTCATTCTCAATCTCCCACTACCAAACACTGAAAGGGCTTAAGTAGCAGAATGTAGTCCATAGAACGGATTGCGTTGTGTCGTAGTTTACAGTTTGACTGCGATATTTGTACCTTTCGGTTCAACACATCCAACTTTAGCAATCATTTTTTGAGTACCGGGTTACGACCATCCAATGCACCAGAGACTAAACAATTTGGGAAATGGGAAACTAAAGCGGAGAAACTTTGCAGAAATAGCCAAAGCAAAGATGCACGAAGATCCCATAAACGCACTAACAACACCAAAACCCATCACTACTGTACGAAAACCTACTTGGAGGCAGGATATATTTCCAGAGGTGGTAGAAAACATACCAGGTATTGCAAACAAAAACTGCCAGACTAAAAAAGAAAGGAGAGATACTACCCTAAGCTTCATAACAAAAAGCTACCCAAGCATGGACTGGACCCATGCATACACCGACGGTTCTGTAACAAACAAAACACAGAACGGAGGGGCAGGAGCATTCCTGAACCTACCAAATGGCAGACAAATAACACTGTCATTCGCTACTGGTAAGTACACAAGCAATTTCAGAGCGGAGGCAGAGGCACTGAGGGCGGCAGTGGAAGAAATGGTGACACACAGTGAAAATGAGAGCCATATAGTCCTGCTTACAGATGCTCTCGCCGTAGTCACAGCGCTAAAAAGCCAGAAAAACACTGAGCTTAATGACTTAAGAGCAGCACTCTGCAAACTGTGCCAGCAGTCCGCACCAAAAAGGGTAGTGGTACAGTGGGTACCATCACACTGCAATATCCAAGGCAACGAGGAGGCAGACAGACTCGCAAAAGAAGGTGCAAGACTACCACAAACAGATACCAGTATGACGTACGAAGAGTCAAAACGGCTTATCAAAGCCAGATACATGACCAAATGGGAAACCGAACATACTGGTTACACCAAAAACGATGCCTATTACCAGTGGAACCGAAGAGAGCAGGTCGTTGTCTTCAGACTTCGCACTGGCCACAATAGACTGAGGTACCACCTATTCAACAAATTGAAGATAGGGTGTACCGACGAATGCCTGTGCGGTACTGGTAAAATGACCGCTGAACATCTGCTGCAGAACTGCCCGACATACGAGGATCAGAGAGAGCAGATGTGGCCATTACCAGTGGAACTGCAAGACAAGCTCTATGGCAGTGTCGACAGCCTCAGGATGACCGCCGCTTTTTTCGAAAAAATAATGGTTACTGTCTGACTGCGTACGCAGAAGAAGAAGAAGAGTACCGGGTTAGCATTCCCTATTCGATCCCGTCTCCTTAGCCAGTCTGCCCTGCTGCAGCCTGTTATCCAGGATCACCGCGTGGAGGTATAGAAGGGTCTTGGCAGCTTTGGATCGCTGGCCCAGACACTAGCAGTCAGCTATAAGTTGCTAACCACGTACCTGTTTAATAGTCACTCAATCTTTGCCACGATATATTCTAACAGCTTTATCTGAAGGAAAAATAACTTATGCTATAGTAAAAGCGACGATAATCTATTGAACAGCTTTTGATAAGTCGTGAAAGCTATTAATAGCTACTTCTCAGCTATCTCCAGATTTCAAGAAAGTTAATAATAACTGTAGGTCAGAAGAGTTTACCAGGACATACATACGTCTTCAGCTCATTTTTATATAGGATTGTATCGAGGCTGCTATTCTTTTTTCTTTTTTTGTTTATTCTTTTTCTTTTCACCCAAACCCCTGGCCCACAATTCTCACAAATAACAGTTCTGTGGCGCCATCCAGAATCTGCTGTCGAAAAAGCCACACAATAGGAGAGTTTCCAGGGAATACCCCAGCACAAGTGCACAAATTAATCCATCCAGTTATGGAGCAACCACGGTGTAACATAGCCCATTATCGATGTATACATTTGAGAAGAGCTGACCGGATTGCACAGTATGTTCATCTGTCCCTTGAGAGAAAACAGGACTTATTCTGTTCCCATGATTTCTATTGTTCCTCTCAATCGGTTTCCAGCTATCACTGTAGCAGTGCCTCGCTCATTGTTGCTGTCACATTTCTATTAACGTAGACCAGCAGTGCTTTTATCATTAACTATAACCTTTTTTTTTATATCAGCTCATCATACTAAAATTGTTGCGTGAAAATTGTTTAGCTTTTGTGTGTCTGTTCCGCCTATATAACAAATGGTAACTGCTGTAAACGAGAAAACTGGATAATGATTGATATAAACATGTCATGATAAAACCTGATCACACTTGGTAGGGATTATTTTCACAGACTAAGCACGCCAGTGTTATTGTGCTGCCAGTTTTCCATTTTTGAAGTAGTAGATTCCGAATTTTAGTTTTTCGTTTCTAAAAATTTTTTTCAAAATTTCTATCGCTAACTTAGCTGTCTGTCTCAGGTTTCATTCGTCGCCATGCATGTTAACTCTTAAATAGGCTTGAGATGGTAACGCTGCCAGCCTATTCCTCCCATACATCCGGCAAACTTGCAAAATATGTTCTACCGGTTGCATGTAATCTCTAAATGAACACGTGTATGTGTGTCTGATTTTTAATTTATTGAACCTACACTTTCTACTGGCGAAGGATATTTTGACCACAACAAAAACGCATCACTTTGAAACGAATAATATGGTTATCGTTGTTCGCAAAGTATTTCTTGGATGTTTAGTATAGTATGTTACACCGTGATTGCTCCATACCTGGATGGATTAAATATCACATTAAAACTGTCTTCAATGTGGCTGCAATCGTGGCACTGTGTTTATTTCCCAAAGGTAAAGGACAAGATGATCAATATCGAGCCAGCTACAGTTGCCTATTGAGTGCTTGGACTGTACTTCACATTGCGTTGTGGCTTCTCGATTAGATATACGTAATCACTATAACATATTTTCATGGTAAACCTAATTCGTTGGATAAAAGAGTAAACAGCATACAAAAGCCGCATCTTTGGCGAATGATTGTGATTTCCTGGATTTTTGTGTTTTCATGATTTTTATGCTTTCATGGTAAGTCTACTTGGTGTGATACTAAAGTAAACAGCATGTAATAGTTGCATATTACGCGAATTTAACTTAGACGAATTATTGTACACGCTTTCTGAAAGCAAACCAAGCGTTACATTTGTGTTATTATCTACTCGTTATTATTTGATTCTTTGGATTATATTCTAATGCTGATAACAGTTGAAATTGTTGGTACTGTACATTATATTGTTGTTGCACACACACGCACGCACGCACGCACACACACACACACGTATACACACACGTACATACATATATATATATATATACACCTTTTGTTATATACGAGGGCAGGTCCCAAAAGACTATTTTAAAAAAAACATTACCGAGATAAAAGCTTGGCAACCATTTATTATTACACTGATATTGTCCCTTATTTGAGAATATACTTCCACCTATATTAAATAAACTTATCCAAGACCTTTATCAGTGCACCAAAACCCGCCACAAAGAAGGCTTTGAACTGCTGTCTCAGCCGAGTTTCCATTTCGCGTTCAACGTCTGTCATTCGCAAAACGTCTCCATCCAAGGTGGGTTTTAAGTGCAACAAACAGGTGGAAATTGGTCGGGGCTACGTCGGAACTGTATGGTGGATATTCAAGAAGTTGCAGCCCTAGTTGGTCAATTTTAATCTGGGTTAATCGAGTCGTATGTGGCTTAGCATTGTCATGATGGAGAATTTACTCCTCCTCTAGTCAGCAGATCTGGCTATTTTCTTCGAATTGCATCCCAAAACATAAACAGAACTTCCACAGCACGATACATCATTCACATTGTCATCTTTCTTCTGAAATAATGATTAACAGCACTCCGCGAATATCGTAAAACACTGTAAGCATAACCTCCCCCTGCTAATGACGTAACCTTGAATTTCTTGGTAGAATGCGAAGAAATATACTTCCATTGCAATAAAGCACACTTTAATTCGGCTTGGTAGTAATGCACATATATTCATTCCCAGCAACATTTCTGTTCAGCATGTCTTCTTCTTCACCGGCAGGCCGAAAAAATGCTGCAAGGCTACGCCCATTTGGCTTATTTTGTGTTCGTCAGTAGTCAGTTGTCTTGCCAGGCACTGTGGTGAACACATGTCCCGGAAATTCAATAGATCGTGTAGTTTATGGAAGGATAAACCACGCGAACACACTATTGCAGTTGCTACACTGTCTATTGCTATTCGCCTGTCAACTTGAATCATCGCGCCCACCCGCTGCACAGATGCTTTTATTAAAATCTGAACAGGACGACCAGGTCGGGCTACATCAGCAATTTTTAAGCATCCTGTAGAAAATATATGGACCCAGTTATGTCCCAATTTAAGTGACAACCAATTCTCAGAGACAACAAGAAGCATTACCTTATTAATTTCCTTCGCATTAAGTCCTTTTGATCCCAAAGAGAACCACACAACAGCACTTTGTTCTTTGGTTGTGCACTTTGTGAGTACGGACGCCATTTTGTTAAAAGTTGCTCATGTGCATGAGACACCTAGCAACTGTTACCTACCGTCATCACAAATGGGACGTTGCTGCTATCCTAATGTTTCCTTTCGAAACTACCACCAACATTTTTCAGCTATCCCATATCAGTTTGTGAGCTACTTACTAACTTTTCCTCGAATTATACCGCGCGAATATATAACTAGAAATGTTGTTTATTGACAATTTTATGGAATTTTCAAGGTGCTCCCTGACAACTTCACGCCTCGTCGTTTGAACTTAGATCCGTCATAAGATGTGGGATCCACTCAGGGTCGGATTAAAGCACGGCTTGTATACATTTGTGTGTGTGTACGTGCTTGCGTGCGTACGCGTGTGTGTGTGTGTGTGTACTTACTTGAACTTAGATCCGTCATAAGATGTAGGATCTACTCAGGGTCGGATTAAAGCACGGATTGTATACATGTGTGTGTGTGAATGTGTATATGTGTGTGTGTGTGCGTGTGTGTGCGTGCGTGCGTGTGTGGGTGTGTGTGTTAGGGGTCGCTGTTGTAAGACACTCGCATCTCAAAGCAAAACGCTCGGCGATCAATCTCGAAACTTTCAAGCGACCCCTAGTTTCTAGGTAGGTGAGACCGGAGTGCTCGCTGCAATATTATATAACCGATACAGTTCTATGCTAAAACCATGTTTCCTTTGGTTTAATCGAACATAACAATTTAAGGACATGGAAAATGTTCGACTGTTTGCAAAAAATCACTGCTATACATAAAGTTGTTTAAAAAAAATTGATGCAGATCACAGAGCATGAATTTTGGAGCGGACTTTCTGCGACCTTCTCTCTCCCTCTCTCTTTCTCTCTCTGTGACCTCTCTCTCTTTTCTCTCTCATTCTCTTTCTTTTTCTCTCTTTCCTTTTCTCCCTCTCTCTGCGACCTTCTCTGTCTGCCCCCCTCTCTCTCTCTGTCTCTCTCCTCTCCCATACTTCACCAGTCTGTTTTTATATAATATTCAATGTGCAAGCACAATCATTGAAATATTGAACATTCAATAAAATATGTACACCAAATGTCGCATGTTTACTATCTGTCCTTATCATATATTTTAACGAAGCTGCACCTTTTTTCTTTCAGAAGTTATGGAACATAAGAGCAATTAGCCGCCATTAGCCGGCGCATCAGCAACATCAGCAGTTACATTCATGATAGAATACAACCGGGTTATATTACAAGTGTGTGGGAACATATACACACTCGCTGAAATAAATAACATTTTCTTAGTCGTAGCTCTTCTACTTCGAAGTGTAGAGATCTTCTGTTCTTCAAATTGTGGCTCACAACCATAAGGTGCTGGGTTCGATCCCCATCTCAGCACCGGCCGTTACCCCGGGGAAGCAAACCCTTAGAAAATGCAGGAGGAAGCAGACCCTTACATAAAATGCATGCTGAAGTCGGATGCACTGGGCCGACAGGCGCAAAATAAAAACGCAGTGCAATGCACACCGCCTTGGGGATTTGAGAAATAAGGCGAACGCAAAAAAAAAAAAAAAAAAAAAAAAAAAAAAAAAAAAAAAAAAAAATTGTGGCTTACTGTTTCTACAGGACGGAGTAGCCAGACACACACCACATTTCCCTTAATCGCCTCTTATATCATGCCTGGCAGGTTACAGTGTATATGTTATTTGTTCCATTTTAGGGGCCCGCCAACACACCGGCGAATAAGTAACACTGCTATTTTTGTATTTTGTCACGGGTCATTTATTATTTTTTTTAAATTCGTATTAATAATGGATCTTGCCTAATAATCGATGCTTGAGGAACTTGAATGTTTGAGCGCCAAATATCAGTGACTGTCCTTCGTTGATCACACTCAATGAGCAAAATGGAAACTGGACAGCCAAATTTAATAAACAATACAGATTACGGCAATGAAGACTTGCAAGAAGTAAAGGATGATACAGATCATTCTCAATGTGGTGCAGACCATTCACAAGGTGACACAGATGGAGTCAATTTGGGCATGGTCGGTGATCAGAAATCAGACACGTTGAGTCAAGACCAAACTATAGCCCGGATGTTAACTTATCCCGTTGGGGAACAAACTAGTGATGACGAAACATTAGTTACCGAGGATATTCATACATCCGTGCTGACAGATTCGCTAAACTCAGATACTTGTGACATTACTGAAATCTCGGATACAAATATGGAACTATTGATTGATAATTTATGTTGTTCGGACAGAGAAAGTCCACTTGATAACAATGGTAGTCTGTTTGAGAATAATGCACGAATTGATGACATTTTTTTGCTGCGTAAGGACTCTTTGCCTTCACATGATTTACTTCACAATAATATTCTGATTTTGCCCTCTGACCTGTCACCTGACGAAGATTCTGAAGCTCTTCCTAGCCACGCGCCTTCTCCGTGCTCCATTCTGCCTCAAGAAATGGACATCATATCGCCAACAATGACATTGTCCATCGCAGGAGAGGGCTGTTTTTTCACAACTTTCTTTCCCGAGAATAATACAAGAAATACTAACCATAGCGTCCCCAAATCTCAGCATAGAATTGATCAGTCAACTCGTAACAAGACATTCCCAGGTAAAATTGGTGTCGTCAATTTTCCTTCAGAATGTGATAAACTTATTTCAGAGGAAATTGACCCACTTAATGTTGGGCAGAATATCGATGAACTGATCAGTGAAAAACTTTTCATTAATCAAATTTTACAAAGAATCAATACATATCAACCGGAAGATTCCAGTACTGAATTATCAGGACGCAATACAGATGGCTGCAAAGATAGCCACATTACGTCTGCTGGTGAAAAACCTCAGTTGAGTGTTGACGCCTCTGGTTTAAATAGCCACTTCGGTTCATACACTACATTTCAAATGGAAGGTGGTCAAATGACGAAACTAAGCCTATTTCAATTTCCATCATTGAATTCTAGCAGTTCATCGTCAGAATCTCTAGTAAGAGAACACGGTTTTATGGATTCTGGTCTGGCTAATCTCCGAAACAAAACCGATCTGACCAAAAATAAATCCCCGTTCTGGAACCGAAGTATCAAGGGTCATTATGTTAAAGCAGATACTCCCACGACAAGCTTCGAGCGTGAAGATGGCACAAGCAATTTTGAGATTGGAAAAGTGACAGATTTGCCGGAAACAGATACCGCCGAACAAAGCATGTCATGTACCGAAACGGACAAGATAGAAATCATAAATTCTTCTCAACTTCGTGAATGTCCAGAGCAAGTTACTGGCAGAAAATTTGAAATTCACGACGAAATGCTCGACATCATTAAGGAGCTTCGGCGTCTGTCTATCAGAAACGTCGACGACGTTCATGACATCGGATTAAAAGCACAAGACGTGCCAGATTATCTTTCCGATGACAACTTGTCCACCAAGGCTAACTATGCAACATCAGAACTGCATTCCGAACCTATTGATCTTATACCCACAACAGAAGTTAGCGAAACTTCCGAATTGACCAATGGGGCTTGCATCAATGTAATTGATGACGAAAATAATGGAGTTCTTGGTAAGCATTCTCTACTCGATAATGTCCTTGCTTTGTGGCCTAAAATAAAGTCCTGTGGAGTCAAAGTTGGCGTGACCACTGACGACAGCGAGCAAGAATATTTAAAAGAAAGTGGAATATTTTCACATGGAATTTCTACTCCATTTAAATTGTTGCCAAGAGTTTCTATAGAACATACAAACTCTATCCGATACTCGAATGAAAACACTCGTAAAGATATCTGTATCAATGAAACTAAAACTAAGAAAATAGCCCCAGATCGTGGAATATTCAAGGCAGCTAAAGAGAAAACAGAACAATCATATCCAAAAAGAGTGTCCTTCCGTACGGAAAACACTGTCTGTGGTCCTGAAAATTGGTTTGACAGAGACTTTTTGTCAGAGAACATAAATGTCGACAACGTGAACACAGAAATACCAGTTGCTTCAAGGTCAACATTAAATATGGATCTGTTATCAATCGGTCCTGGAGAAGGATATGGTGGACCACTCTCAGTTGAGATGAGAAGGCATCAAAGATTTTCAGACAGACTCTGTAGAACTTTAAGTCTTCCAGTACAAGCCGAGTCCTACTTCCCTTACAGGGGTTCAGGGAGCAGTGATTCTATAAACCTCGATTTAACTGTTTTTGATAAGAAGGAAAGTGAAGAACAAATGCATTTTGTAGAGAAACAAAGATCACACGACGATCAATTTGATACAGTAAATATAAATACTGAGATTCTAGATGGAGCGACGAATTTGGCATTTCTTCTGGAGAGTCCAGTGGCGCAATGTTCACAAGGTGACAATGGGGACGAAGATGAAAGTGATGGTGAGAAATATGGAATCTCTACATTTTTGTCAACCAAGGATATAGCAAATCACAGGTTGACATTAAATGAAAAAGGTAGAACACGGTGTCTGCTTAGGCAGCAAAGCGCTACAGCACAAACAGAAGCAGATATGAACAAACCTAACAAACTTCACAATGTATGGTATTCATTAGATGAATCGACGTCAGAAAATTTGCCACTAACAATTTCTAACATGCACCTTAAAAAGCATTACAATGAACATGCTCCTTCTTCGAAAGTCAAATTGAACTTCCAAGAAGGAAAGACAAATTTAGAGGAAGCAATTTTACCATCATCTGGTTCCCGAGAATGTCCTGATGACAGCGATAAAGATGAAGACAGGCTCAGTCTGGAGTTCTGTTTGCCAGGCAAACATAAGTATCTTAGGCTTCACAGAAGAACGTTCATCCACTTTGTGCTGAAATATTCCATCTTTTTTTTTACATTTTTATTCTGGGTAAGTAGATTGTGCCTATTCTAGAATAAAGTGTATGTGTGCGCATGTCTACCACAAATGACTGTCAATGTATATCGATACTTTTACTCCAGGCAAGGGGAGAGCAGACTAACGTTTGGCCAGACAAAACATAATGTTCGGACATGTGAGTCAGGGTCAGGTAAAATATACTGACCGAGACTCCCACATCACATTTCTATGCAGTTATCCCTGGAAACAAGCTGTTTAATGAAAGACTAGCTAAAGGGGTAGGGGTATCGACGTAATCCCCGTAGTAGTGAGCCACACGTAGATGAAATCAAGCATAGCACAACCTCCTGGGAGACTCCAGTGTAGCTTCATCAGCACGCTTGGGATATGAGAAACTTTACTCATTGGCAACAAAGCAACAGCTGATAAACAGTATATTTATGCCGGTTTTGTGATACCAGTGCCAAACATGGCCTCTGTCAAGGGCATGCGAGAGCAGAATTTCGACTTGTGAAATGAAGTGTTTGAGGAAAGTCATCGGTGTTACCAGAAGAGACAGAATGCATAATGACGACATTCGAAGTATGGTCGGCACTACGTCTTGTGCCAAATACATTTCCAGGCAGAAAATAAGTTGGTTTGGTCATCTCATGAGAATGCACCCTCATCATCTTCCACTGATGGCTTACAATGCTGGTAGATTTGGCTACAGGGCAAGAAGGGGGCGGCCGAGAGGTAGGTAGATAGATGACATTAGAATGATTGTGCAACGACAAGGGCTTACATTGATCGACGCAACGTACTTGGCGCAGGATAGATGACTCAAGCTCCCCACGACGCTAAACGGCACAAGTGGAAAGAAAACTAACTAACTACTCATTGTGGGCATTCAGCGACACCATTAACAACAAGGGCTGTGTTTGCCTTCCATCTTCGATCCCTATTCTCTCGACCAGACTGAATGGTGCAGTATGTTTCCAGGGTCCCCATCTGGAACCCGAATTTGGTCTTGGTCAGCTACGATTAGATGACCCTGTCGCACGCAGCCAGCTATGATTGGTTTACTACTGTCAGTTTATCCACTGCTGCGGTTTCGGATCAAGAAACACACGACTTGCTACACCTGCTGTTAAATTTTCATTCCGGCATGTATTTCTATAGCTTGGATCAGCTAGTAGGATTTATGTGGGCCGAGAAATACGTCCACTTGAACCGACACTGTATACAGGCTGGGTTTTAATTATTCATTTTGCATTACCCTTCAAAATCTGCATCTGAGTGGTCCTGGCTTCATTCCCCAGTTGAGGCGGTAATGTTTTTTTCAGACCGCAATGGCTCCCGGGTCGACCCAGCCTTAAATGGATACCGGTTCAGTCCGGGAAGTAAAAGCGGCGAGGGAGAGGAGATGGCTACCGCCCTCATATAGCCGAGCCTTTGAAATGTGAGATCGCTAACACCTCACACCCCTACGGCAGTAATGCTATGGGATTCTTTACTTTACTTTACTTTACTAATACAGTTAATTTGGGGATCAAGATACTGAGCAGCGCATGGGCTGAAGCGGACAGCGACCCATAGCTGACTGCTAGCGCCAGTGCCAGCGAACCAGAGTTGCAAAGACCCTTCTACACCCCCACGCGGTGATACTGGATAACAGGCTGCAATAGAGCAGACTGGCTAAGGAGAAGGGGACGAAGAGGGAGTGTTAACCTGGTACTAAAAAAATGCTTCCTGAAGTCGTATGTGTTGGACCAAAATGTGCAAATATCGTATTAAAGCTGTAAACTACATATAGCCACATTTCGAAGGCTTCAATACTCTTTTCAAACTTGTCATTCAGTGTCCAAGTTTCTGGGCCATAAAGTAGTGACGAGTATACCTAGCACCTGATAATTCTCATTTTCAAATGTATTTTTCATTTGTTTAGATGTCAGTATGTGTCGCATGTTGATGAATACTATTTTTGGTCATACCTATTCTTTTTCTAAGTTCTTTCTCACAGCTGTCATCTTCCGTTATTATATGGCTTGGCTTCGTTCGTTCTCAACTCCTGCTACAAACCCTGAAAGGGCTTAAGTAGCAGAATGTAGTCCAGAGAACGGAATGCGTTGTGTCGTAGTTTACAGCTTGACTGCGATATTTGCACCTTTCGGCCCAACACATCCGACTTCAACAAGCATTTTTTGAGTACCGGGTGAGCATTCCCTCTTCGATCCCTTCTCCTTAGCCAGTCTGCTCTGCTGCAGCCTGTTATCCAGAATCACCGCGTGGAGGTCTAGAAGGGTCTTGGCAGCTCTGGTTTGCTGGCCCTGATGCTAGCAGTCAGCTATGGGTCGCTGACCGCTGCAGCTCATGCGCTGCTCAGCATCTTGATCCCCCGTTATTATATGACCTAGATAGGAGAAATTCTGCCTGTTCCAGTAGTTGATCTTTTATTTTTATCTACATAAATGGTTTCTTGTCACTTTTCCCAAGTATCATAGTCTTTGTTTTCTTTATGTTTATCCAAACTCTTGACTTATTTTGTATATGGTTGTCACAGGCTCCTGTAATTCTTGTTCACTTTTTGCCATCAAAACTGTATCATCCGAATATCTACGGTTATTCATTGCCACTCCTCCAATGACAACCCTGGCATCCCCGCTTTCTATTTGAATATTTGTTCCGTATATAAATATTAAATAAGACAAGGGGATAGTACATCTCCCTGTCTCACTCCTCTTTTTACATCTATACTTGGAGAGCATAACTTTCCTGATGTTACTGTAGCAGTTTGTTCCCAGTACAGATTACTGAACAGTCTTTTGTCTTTACCATATTTACCTATTTCTTGGAAACATTTAATTAATGTTCAACGTTAGACTCTGTCAAAAGCCTTCTGATAGTCTGTAAAGCAAATATAAATGTCATTATGTATTTCTATACATTTCTCAATCATAGTTCTGAAAAACGGCGACTGCTCGAAAGAAATCAGAAGACGACTAGTTATGGCATTGCAGAGACTGAACATCCAGAAGAAATTATGGCAGAGCACCAACAAAATGATAAAAGTAAAAGTCTTGAGAGCCTGTGTTTTTCCTGTGGCAGCTAATGGATGTGAATCATGGACGATTACCAAAACTTCTAGACAAAGAATCGAATCCTTCGAGACAAAATGTTACAGAAAGATCCTCAAAATACCATGGACAGAGAAAAAAAAAATTTAGACATTCGGCAAGAGTTGAGCATAGAGGAGAACTGGTTTATTAATTCCATTTTGGCTAGAAAATACAAATACTTTGGTCACATCAAGGGACACAACGGTCTTGAGAGAACGGCGATGCAAGGTATGGCGCCACGTAAAAGAGGAAGGTGTAGACCAAGAAGACGATGGCACCAAGATATCCGGGAATGCCTTAGTATGACTGTGGCGGATGCTGGAGTTTTGGCAAGAGAACGAGAATCTTTCAGACAGACTGTGATGGGATCGACGTTCTACAAAGGCCATGCTACATGATGATGATGATAGTCTTGAAACAGAAAATTGCTTCGCCTATTCCATTATACTTTCGAAACCCAAATTGTTCTTCTGAAACGTGTAATATATTGTTTTTATAATGTGTTTCTAAAATACAGTATATGTAACATATGTTTACCAATAACCTGCTTCCTTCAGATACATTTATCAAGTTAACGCTTGAAAGTGTCCAAAGAAGAAGTAGAAATATTAGAAGATTTAAAAAAAAAAGTTTTTCCTCATTCTCACAATCCTCAGGTAGCAAGTATATCTGGAATTGGATTTGGTACCTGGATGCTGACGAGCAGTACTGTTATTATAGATGACATTTCTGACGTGTTCCTTGATCCCTATGTTCTGTTGTGTGTGGTCAGCGGGATTATATTTCTGGTCGCTTTCTTTGGCTGCGTTGGCGCCTTGAGGGAAAACATCTGTCTACTGCAACTGGCAAGTATTTGCGTCGCTATTGTCGCTTACAGATTCTATAACGCGTTAGTAGTTTTGTCAACATCTCTTTCTCTCTCCTTATCTCACTCTTTTATCTTGCTCTCCCCTTCCTTATCTTTTTCTTTGTTTCGGTTTTTCTTGCTCTCTCTCTCTGTCTCTCTCTCTCTTTATCTCTTTCTCCCTCTTTTGCCCTTTCTCTAGTTCTCTTTGACCATGTATATGTATGTAGGGAGCGCGTGGGAAGGGGGAAGTATTACTTTACTTTTCAGCGTGGATAGCAGACTGGGTAAATCGCTCACTTCTCACGGAAAACGTGCTGAGTTCAATCCCCGTTACCAGTTCCAAGCTCCAATTAACCCAGCTGTAAGTGGGTACCTGACTTGCTGCTAAAGATGGATAGGGAGCGAGGAAGGGAACTGGTCAGCCCGTCTCATAAATAGCTGAGGCCCAGTACATTGAAGTCTCTAATACAGCATCACAGGCAGCGGCGCCGCAAAATGCTTAGTTTCACGGCCCGCAAACAACCCATGGTCCACAACCAAAATCTTATGTGTATTTGGATTCATGAAAAACAAGTTAGTACCCCTATTTTTTGTGGGTTTTTTTTGGCGTTCGCCAGCAAAAATAGACTTCGAAAAGAAACTTGCTCAGAGGATTAAGACTGATAGTAAAAGCTTCTTCTCTTATGTTAGAAATAAACAAAGATCAAAGGACAAAGTAGGCCCTCTCATAGACAGCACAGGAAAAAAAATTAGTGAAAATAGGGAGGCAGCAAATCTACTCAATCACTATTTTGGCACAGTGTACACAAAAGAGGACTGCTCCAAGATCCCAGAGCCTGTAGATATTTTTCAAAGAGACATGGATACAGCAGGATTAGGATCAATCTGTATTACAGAGGAAATGGTTTTTAAAAAATTGGAGGGGTTGAAAGTGGATAAATGTCCAGGTCAAGATGGTATTCATCCAAAATTGCTGTTTGAAATTAGAGACCAATTAGCAAAACCATTGGCTATATTATGTTCTTAATCACTTGCACAAGGGATTGTTCCACGGGATTGGAAAGATGCGGGAGTGATCCCCTTATTCAAAAAGGGCAAAAAAGCAGATTCAGCAAACTATAGACCTGTGAGCTTAACGAGCATAGTCTGTAAATTGTTAGAGTCAATAATCAAAGAAAACATTGTAATGCATTTAGATAAATGTAATCTAATTAGAAATAGTCAGCATGGGTTTACCAGAGGGAGATCATGCTTAACAAATCTATTAGAATTCATGGAGGAGGTTACCAAAATGTTAGATAAAGGGTAGCCAGTGGACGTTATTTATCTGGATTTTGCAAAGGCCTTTGATAGAGTACCTCATCAAAGATTATTTCGAAAGTTAAAATCACATGGAATAGGTGGGAAAGTTGCCAAATGGATTGAAAATTGGTTAACGGGAAGAAGGCAAAGGGTGGGTATAAATAAGGAGTACTCTGAGTGGTGTGAAGTGAAAAGTGGGGTGCCACAGGGCTCGGTTTTGGGACCAATTTTATTCTTGATATATATAAATGATTTGGACATAGGTATGGGAACCATTATTGCAAAATTTTCTGATGACACAAAACTATGCAGTAGTGTCTCATCTAAAGCAGGAGTGGATATATTGAGGTCGGATTTAGATAAAATTCGAGAATGGTCTGTAAGCTGGCAAATGGAGTTTAATGTAGATAAATGTACAGTCATGCACATGGGTAGATCCAATATGGAACATAATTACAGAATGGGAGCGAACAATATTAGAAAGATAGATAAAGAAAGGGACTTAGGGGTTATAATAGATCATACATGTAAGGTGAAAGAGCAAGTTCAGGTAGCAGTAAAAAAGGCAAATGCAATGTTAGGGATGATAAAAAGAAATATTAAACATAGAAGCAAAGAGGTGATGGTCAAACTGTATAAAGCATTAGTTAGACCTAGATTGGAGTACTGTGTACAGGTGTGGAGTCCTTATCAGAGAGGGGATATAGACATGCTGGAGAGAATACAAAAAAGAGCGACAAAGCTGATAGTGGGATTCCAGAATTACAGTTATGAGGAAAGATTAAAAAGAACCGGCCTACAGTGTCTAGAAGAATTCGAGGTGACTTAATACAGGTGTATAAGATGATCAGAGGAATGGATAAAGTAGACTATAACAAGTTTTTTAAAGTACAACCACCAACAAGGACAAGAGGGCACAGCTACAAGTTGACTAAGGAGAGGTCCAGATTAGATATTAGGAAGTATTTCTTTAGCCAGAGAGTTGTGAATGCTTGGAATGCATTGCCAAGTGAGGTGGTGGAGGCTGGGACGGTCAATGCATTTAAGAACATATTGGATGCGTACAGCTTCTAGAGGAAGGTGATGTAATTGGAACTGGTTGTTTACAGACTCTGCAGAGTCTTCTAAACCAGTATAAAGACGTTAAGTTAAGTTAAGTTATTTCTCTAATCTTCAATGCGGTGTGCTTTGCACAGTGGTTTTCATTTTGCGCTTGTCGGCCCAGTGCATCCGACTTCATCATGCATTTTATGTAATGGTCTGCTTCCTCCTGCATTTCCTAAGGGTTTGCTTTCCCTGGGGTAACGGCCGGTACTGTGATGGGGATCGAACCTAGCACCTTCGGATTGTGAGCCGTGCCACTTAACCACTAGCCCACGCCGTCCCCACAAACGTTGTAGTAAGTTTAGAAGATCAATAAAAAAACTCATTTTATGCTCATTTCTATCCGCCCAGAAGGAGACATGCCCCTTCAAGATTATCCCGTCGAAATCGTAAATTCGTGTGTGTGTGTTTGTGTGTGTTTGTATGTGTGTGTGGGTGTGGGAGTGTGGGTGTGTATGTGTATATGTATATATATATATATATATATATATATATATATATATATATATATATCATCATAGGTATCTTAGTCTTTGCAGACCATGCGCGTGGCACCCTGTGAGTAGCCTGTCAGGGCGCTAACATGGTTACTGAATATGGAGGCTCTGGACTGCCCAAACTGCAGGATCTCCCTCTGGGCCTCGCTGGTGTAATCCAATGGAATGCAGAGCATGACAATTTGAGGTCGTAATCTTGAAAGTAGCATACAAAGGGAGAAACATGTTTTTATTTCAAGAATTCCGCTAATCCCATCCAACCTTAGTCCAAGAATTTCACTAATTCCACCTGATCTTAAAATGATCTTATTTACTACACCTAATCTGTTAATAAAACACGTTTCCAGCAATTTTGTTAACTGGCAACATTTTTCGTGTGCTTGAACAGTTTCATATAAGCCTGACGGCAGTTCTGGTACTTGAAGTCTTGCTCAGCGCTCTAGTCTTCCTGTTCTACACGATGCCAGAGTTTCGTATGGTTGTCAAAGTCGGTCCAGAAGATGTCCTCAAGAAAGCCGTCAAGGAGTATTTCGACAATGAGGTTTTGAGAAATTGGATAGATATGGTTCAGAAAGAGGTTAGTACAACTTGTTACACTTATCTACATAACGAATTTTGAGTAGCAGCGATGGAGTTTTGTGGTAAAGATACTGAGTTAATCTCTGGTTTCAAGACGCTCCAGTTTACCCAGGTGTAGATGGAAACGAGACTCACAATTAGTGAAGGCAAGACTGCTGGAATAGGCACGTGTCATTCCAATTAACAAATATAAGAGTTAGTACAACCAAATTGTTGACTCTACACCCCTGACGAGATGTATCTGTAGTGGGTCGGTCGTTGCCTTATCTTAAACACAACATAGTCTGGCAATCATCATCATTTTAAAAAGATTCGTTTTCACATTGACAGCGATCACGGGGAGAGGAAATTAACGTCGGATCAGGCAAAACATAATGATCGAACATGTTAGTCAGGATCAGGCAAAACATAATGATCGAACATGTTAGTCAGGGTCAGGCAAAACATACTGATCGGACATGTTAGTCAGGGTCAGGCAAAACATACTGATCCAACATGTTAGTCAGGGTCAGGCAAAACATACTAACTGGACATGATAGTCAGGGTCAGGCAAAACATACTGATCGGACATGTTAGTCAGGGTCAGGCAAAACATACTGATCGGACATGTTAGTTAGGGTCAGGCAAAACATACTGATCGAACATGTTAGTCAGGGTCAGGCAAAACATACTAACTGGACATGATAGTCAGGGTCAGGCAAAACATACTGATCGAACATGTTAGTCAGGGTCAGGCAAAACATAATGATCGAACATGTTAGTCAGGGTCAGGTAAAACATACTGATCGGACATGTTAGTCAGGGTCAGGTAAAACATACTGATCGGACATGTTAGTCAGGGTCAGGCAAAACATACTAACTGGACATGATAGTCAGGGTCAGGCAAAACATATTAATTAGACATGTTAGTCAGGGTCAGGTAAAACATACTGATCGGACATGTTAGACAGTGTCAGGTAAAACATACTGATCGGACATGTTAGTTAGGGTCAGGCAAAACATACTGATCGGACATGTTAGTTAGGGTCAGGCAAAACATATCAATTGGACATGTTAGTCAGGGTCAGACAAAACATACTGATCGGACATGTTAGTTAGGGTCAGGCAAAACATACTGATCGGACATGTTAGTCAGGATCAGGCAAAACATACTGTCGGACATGTTAGTCAGGGTCAGGCAAAACATACTATCAGACATGTTAGTCAGGGTCAGGAAAAACATACTGTCGGACATGTTAGTCAGGGTCAGGCAAAACATACTGTCGGACATGTTAGTCAGGGTCAGGCAAAACATACTATCGGACATGTTAGTCAGGTTCAGGCAAAACATACTGTCGGACATGTTAGTCAGGGTCAGGCAAAACATACTACCAAGACTCCCACCTCACATCCACGCAGGCCTCCCTGAAAAAGGGCGGTTCTTCTCTTGGCAGGATCCCAGTAGTAGTGAGCTACACGAAGAAAAAACTAAGCATAGCAGTACGCCCAGAAGATCCTGGTCCACTTTCATCAGCATACTCTGAATCTGAGAAAAGCAACTGTAACCCGCCACTTAACGCCCATTTCAGGGCGCACAAAAGAGTGAAGTTACTCATTGTTCGCATTCGCAATAAAAAAAAGCGCCGACAGATGTTGCATCATTATCTCCCTAAGTCACGCGAATCAATTTTAAAAACAATGATTTACAAACAGACATGAAAGTGAAATGGCACAGAACAAATAGAATCTCAAGCAACAGAAATATACTACTCCCTGTCAAGAGGAGACCAAGTGACAATATTCAGAGTGCAGGCTAAAATCTATTGAACAAACTATCAACTGACACATTTATGTCTGTGTGTGTATAATATAGTAAATAATATTACACGTTTTATAAGTTTGCCGGATCAACAATAAGAATAAAGAAACATTTCGCCCTTCCTCCGTCAGTCGAATTAAGAAAAGTAGGAGAGAGACGGCTCAGTGTAGGAAGACAGTTGATGTTATTTGAGAATGAAGGCGTAGAAAACTACCGTCTTTGTCAACACCAAACATTTCAACCACTGACTTATCACTTCAAAATGTTGATGTACGTCCATCATCTATCTCGAGTGTGGTGGTTGTCTGCAAGTTAAACGTAATACACATTGTAATCATTTGTTGATGTTCATCGATCATTCACGCTGAGTGTGTTGTTATCGTTCGTTCGTCCTATTGTTCGGGGTAATATTCTTCAGCAATTTTTACTAAAATTAATTGATGTACTTCTGTGGATATTTGCACGTAGTCTTAGATTGCCAATGACCTTAAGATTTTCTTATGGATAAATGCAAAGGATGCGTGAATTTAGTACAATGATTTATATCTTAGATATGTTTCTAAAATGCAAAACAGTTTGATCCAAACATTACATCTTACGGTACAACACATCCGATTTGGTTCAAAACGATCGGAAGGCGTATTCTTACCACATTTTTTTTTTTTGGCGTTCGCCTTATGTCTCTAATACCCAAGGCGGTGTGCGTTGCACTGTGTTTTTTTATTTTGCGCCTGTCGGCCCAGTGCATCCGACTTCAGCATGCATTTCATGTAAGGGTCTGCTTCCTCCTGCATTTTTCTAAGGGTTTGCTTCCCAGGGGTAACGGCCGGTGCTGTGATGGGGATCGATGACGCACAAAAGAGTAGACGTAACTGACTAAACAACAACTTCTCTAAAGTATAGCATGGCGTTGCAGGCCCTGCCATTAATTCCCTCCAATAGCTGCATAGTGTAGAGTAGTATTCTGGGTTTGATAGACAAGAGCAATATTCACATCTTTGATGCACGAACAAAAGAGTAAAAAAAAAACAAGTTTTCTCTGGGCACCAGAAGAGGATGAGAAGAAGAAGTAGAAGTCTAATTTGCTAGCATTATCGAAAATAGAAAACGTAATTATCATAACAGAAACTAGTCACTGAAACATTAGTTTATTTGTATCATAATTACTAACCTACTTTACTATACTGGGATGTAAGAGGTATGCTTGTATTTTTCTTGTGACATAGTTACTACAGTGCGGGTAGCCGGCCCTATACACAGCTCTCTTTAGTCGTCTCCTACATGTCTGGCAAGTTATAGTAAAGCTATACTTTGCGCCTCCTTCGAGCAAGAGCAACACACGGACGTTGTTAGTTTGAGAGCTATAAGTTATGTCACAATGAGAGCTCACATTGTTGCCACTATCATCAGAGGAGGCAATGTGACATAGGGGTGAAATGTCCGTTTCACAATCTTAACGCATCAGGTACGAATCTCCCCTCTTCAACCCCCCTCCCCCAACGTGCCCAGTTTGGTAGTTTTTTTCTGTGTGATGTGGTCGAGAGGCACGGCAATCGTCTCTCAAAAAGATGAATGGAAACGGTTGGCGATCGAATCATGCAAGCTTCAAGCAACCCCTAGTCTTAAAGGAGGCCAAAGTTCCTGTGTCCTGCGTTACCTTCAGTCGTCTAGACTTGCCTTGCCGCTGGTCCAAGGTAGCACGGGACTAGAAAGTGAGGTTGATGACCAGTACAGTTTCTTCCTCACTATAAATCCAAATGCAGCGCAAATGACATCATCGAGATAGAAACCATCTGATGATGTCACAATCATCGCTCACGATGTACAACTAACTAACTAACTAACACTAACATCCAAATAGGTTGGCCGTTATAAGAGCCAAGTTCTGCAACGGACATACTACTAACTTTTATTACTTAACATCAGTTTCAGTGCTGTGGTGTTAGCATGAGCGATCATGGTTATCTGGATTGGCAAGATAATCTCTATTACAACTGTTCAACAAGTAACCCGAGCGTGTACAGATGCTCTGTTCCACTCTCCTGCTGTATTTTTATGCCGGTAGGTATATTTTCCTCAATTAGAGTGTGGAATTATTCATGTATCTTAGTTACAGTATAGCCATATTAGGAGGTACAGAAAATGATGCTCAGTTAAGTATAGAGAAGGACATAGGAGCATTCGTTGCATTAGGGACCTTATGGAAATCAAAATAAATTAAAACTATCAACCAAATTAAATATCTTCAACTCCAACGAAAAGTTCGTTCCGTTAAATGGCTCTGAAATAAGGAGGAGAACAGAGGCGTTTTCAAAAAAGGTACAGACTTTCGGAAATGGTTCCCCGCGCAGAATACAAGCGTGGAGATGGTACTATAGATCACAAATTGGGGAACTGTTTGAAAGAACAGGACAGATACCAGTGAAACATGACATACGGAGGGGGCGTTGGCGCTGAATATGCCACACATTAAGGAAAACAGCTGATCTCATTACAAGACAGCTACTGTTCTAACATGCCGACAACAGTACAGTTTACCGATGTTAACAAGTTGTCTAAGAAGCTAGAACGGACTGCTTTTAATTGATCGACATAACACGCTTGGCACAAGAGAGGAAGCGACAGTCCCACACGTCACATTATGACACAAGTAGATGAAAAAGTAAAAAAGACATGATAAAAAAATGTCAAAGATGCGTCACAGCATCTGTTCTCGTTAGTATCTTGAAGCTCGTTGGTCGCTAAGGAGAATGGTATGTATGCTATGGACAGCGAGTAAACTAAGTGATGATGATGATATTCGTCCATCACGTCCTGTACAGATACTGACTGGTGACCTTGTTTGGTGTTTTCATTAACATGCGCCCCAGTCACATCCACCTCCTTCACATGATACCCTGACACACTGGGGATTGACATGTTTGTTCCATAAGCTCTACATTAGTAACACTTTCATATTTGTGCAGTCTGAGTATTCTTTGCAAACATTTACTCATGAAAGGCTACTCTTCTGGAACCAACCTTCGTCCCGTGCCACGCTTTGGCGCCATTATGTCCTTACTCTGGTTCTCACATGTTGGACACTTTTATACCAGATGTGTAATGTTTGTTTTAGAACGGAGAAACTTATTTCATTTACATATAAAAATATGTGTCAATTTCTTTGACTTGCCCAACGCATGGTTATATAAGAACAGTTAAGTTGAGTGTTGCTCAAAATTCAACAAATTTTAAAAAGTGCATCTTTTCCACAAATCATCCAGTATGTTATACATGTTCCCACTTTTCTACAAATCATCCAGTATGTTTTACATGTTCCCACTTTTCCACAAATCATCCAGTATGTTATACATGTTTCCACTTTTCCACAAATCATCCAGTATGTTTTACATGTTCCCACTTTTCCACAAATCATCCAGTATGTTATACATGTTCCCACTTTTCCACAAATCATCCAGTATGTTATACATGTTCCTACTTTTTCACTAATCATCCAGTATGTTATACATGTTCCCACTTTTCCACAAATTATCCAGTATGTTTTACATTTTTCTACTTTTCCACAAATTATCCAGTATGTTATACATTTTTCTACCTTTCCACAAATCATCCAGTATGTTATACATTTTCCTACTTTTACACAAATCATCCAGTATGTTATACATTTTCCCACTTTTCCACAAATTATCCAGTATGTTTTACATTTTTCTACTTTTCCACAAATTATCCAGTATGTTATACATTTTTCTACCTTTCCACAAATCATCCAGTATGTTATACATTTCCCACTATTCTCTACTTTGTTATATTCTTCATTAATGATCTGCCAAATCAGTTGAAACCACATTTCCACAAGGCATTCCATGCGGACGTTCTGGTCATATGGACCCAAGTTGAAAACATTTGAACCGCACAAGGAAGAATGCAGAATTTATCAATCCAGTATAGGAATGGGCAGACACCTCGGGTGTCACAATTTAAAAAAAGCCACACACTCTTAACACTCTTCTCACTCTCCATCAAGTCAGAGCGGATCTAACTTTATCTAGACAACAGTCCTGTACCCAAAGTAGACAATCATACATGCCTGGAAATGAGATATGACCACACAAAAATCACATGTGGTCCACACATAGAAGTAAAAAAAACAGGCCCACACTCAGACTCGGATTGATTTTAAAAAAACCCGGCAGAGACAAATTAAGACGCATGTGCAAACACAGTTAGTCAAATGCACACTGGAAATGTGTGGCTAACCCTAGAATATGACATGGGTTCCTATGCAACGGCAGCAAAGATAAATCTAAATAAACTAGATAGGGTACAGAACACCGAACAGAATCATTACAGAGGGTCTGAGAAGCACGCCAGTAAGTGAAATGGAAGCCACAACATGCTTTAAGAGCCTCTGTGAGCTCAAAAAGACTAAATTTGGCAGAAAAATACAAACGCATGAATAAACATCCCAAGGAGAAGTCAGCGAATTAACCAAAAACCCGCCCAAAAAGAACACATCATCAATCTATCAAAATTCCTAATATTAAAGAACAGTGACATAATATCAAAATTCCAAACTACGTGGAAATGATCCAGGCATGTGGAATTATAGACCCGTAGAGCGTAACTTCACTAGGGGGACAATAATGGCAGGTATCGATAGAAAAGGGGTAATAATTAGACCTTGTGCTGAGGAAAAAGACACTTACGCATATTAGCAACTTCTATCCTCGACCCATGTTGACCCACGTCTACACAGAAGGATCATCAGAAGAACCAGTGTCAAAAGGAGGGACGGTACTCATATCATACTACTGCGGGAAGAGACCGATACTGAAAAAGCAAACGTTGCCTGGGAACCATCGACAAATTTAAGAACAAAGCAACAAAAATGATAGAGGGGTTTCAGAATTATAGTTATGAAGAAAGACTAAAAAAGACTGGTCTTCAATGTCTCGACAAAAGAAGAATTCGAGAAGACTTAATACAAGTGTATAAATTAATAAATGGAAAGGATAGATTATACTACCAAGTTTTTCAAAATACGGCCGGCTATAAGAACAAGAGGGCATAGCTGCAAATTGTTTAAAGGCAGGTCCAGATTAGATATTAAGAAATATTTGTTTAGTCAGAGAGTGGTGGATTCTTGGAATGCATTGCCCACAGGATGTAGTAGAAGCAGAGTCAGTTAATGCATTCAAAAATAGATTGGATGCTCACAGTATTTTCGGTATCCGTGGAGTGAAATAAACTGGTTGTATACAGACTTTGGAGAGCCTTAGAAACCAGTATAATGAAGTTAAGTTTAAGTAAAGCAAAAAATCTAAGCCTCCAAACATCTAGAGTAAAAAGGGTTAAAAGACAACATAGTAGTGCTTTTATGCGACAGCGTGAAAATTAAATGTATTGACTCATTGGTAATTTAATTAAGAAATATAAAAGCTGTCTTTCGTTGTCGATGAGGACCGCCGACATCATCCTTGTCACAGATTTCCCTGTTGGGTGTGGGTGCGCATATGGCTGAACAGGCCAATGCGGGCACGAAAACATCTGCTCGGGCACACGAGGATTGTAGAAGGTGATGGTGTTCCCGCTGTTCGGGATTTCCGGGTCTCGCGTTTGCTCTGGGCTTTCACAACATGGTCGTCTTCGCCTGTAGCTACACCTGATTTGACTGCGCTTCTCCAGTCAGATCTGTTTTGCGCAAGACATTCCCAGGTGTAGATGTCTATCTGGCAACTTTTCGCTGAGTCCTTCAGACCGTCTTTAAATCGTTTCTTTGGGCGCCCTCTCTCGCGCCATCCCTCTCTAAGCTCGCCGAAGAAAAGCCATTTTGGAAGCCGCTCGTCTGACATACGGACGAGGTGTCCGGCCCATCCAAGTCATGCTTTTTCTAGCAGTGCATGAATGCTGGGAATGTTAGCCCTCGAGAGAACCTCGATGTCAGTGACACGATCTTGCCATCGGATGTGGAATATTCGCTTCAGGCAACCTGTGTGGAAGTGTTTTAACCTCCTTGCATGCCCAGAGTATACAGTCCAGCTTTCGCAAGCGTATAGTAGGGTTGGAATGATGGTTGCACGGTATAATATAGAGATAGACATACATATTTTGGATATAACCTTTGAAATGATCGCAAACATCAGTATGTCCAATAAAATAACCCAAGACATAATGCCACAAACAGTCAAGTGAAATAGCAAACAGTATCCAGATGTAGCCATGGAAGGAGCATAGTTAATAATAAAACTAGATATGCTTTGTTCTATTAACACAATTTGCATTCAGTATTAATGGTTATTTAAAGTCAAAAATTCAATGACTATTTATAATTACAGGGAGAATACATCAATTATATGTGTGGAGCTGACATTCTCAAGAAAAAGGTCAGTTCTGTTATCGTTATTCAACTATCTTAGAAAGTTAATGCCATATTTTTTATTTGATATTTGTAGCAATAGTTAATATACTATTTAAAACATTTCTATTCTGTTCTGAACCGTCTTCATCTTAGTTTTAAAAGCTTTTATTTAACTCGGTTGCTGTCCGTATGTGTGAACTTCTATTCCTCCATTTTAACCAACTTCCCCATGGCACAGAGAACTGAAATGATGTACTTAGCCTTTACTAGTGCGACCTGTTAATCTATCAATTTTTAACGGTTCATGGTAAGGTCATTCAAAATCTTGCAACGAAAAACGTAGTTTAAAAAATAAATATCTACTAGCATCGGCAGCGAGATCAGTAACTCCAAGTTGCATTCGATCAGTCTCACTCTTCACTGAGAAAAATAACGAGAAGTAAACAATGAAGATGATGCAGGTGAAGAATTTGACAATAACGATGAAAATTTTCAAAAATGATTTCGAACAACGCACCTATGTTTATAAGGTACTTCCATGACATACGCCATTTTGTCCGATGGATCACCAACTGTCAACTGTCGGTTAGAAACAAAATTTTACGGATATTGGCGGGAAGGTTCAAACTTTACTGCCATAATCTACTTCTAGCGTCGTGAAACATCAAAATAAGATAGGAGGCATTACTTTCGGAGCGCCCCTCATATATATATATATATATATATATATATATATATATATATATATATATATATATATCATGCCAACATCGTTGGTGTCACTCAGAGGGTAATGGAGCGGTGTGTACTATAAATGTCTATGCGGGATAAGATCTGAAACGAAGATGTTCGGCATCAAATTTTTTGTTTCGAGACGTTGTGGAAGCAGCGATATCCCGCAGACATCATTGGGCTGGATATGAGGTACGCACGTCTGACAACAGTACGACACGTTGAACACCGTTATGGTGGCCACATGCATGTGCACGTCCACGGGTCGCCCACCGATGTGATGGCGAGATGGACTGACCAATGACATAGACCCAGATTGGTACAGCGTTGCAAAAGATTGGGACGCGTTCAGAATATTGTTGGTTTTCTCGCATACAGCACATATACCGGTCTGACACATAATGTGATGTGATGTGATGTGAGGTAATATGATATATATATATATATATATATATATATATATATATATATATATATATATATATGTATATATATATATATATATAAATATATATGAGACTGCCAACACTGGTACCTTTATCTTGTCGATGACAAGCTAGTTGAATAAATTGCAGGTTTTACCAAAATGGACAGGTCTGCATGGATAGAGGGCAGATGCAAGTTGACACTGTTCCTGAAAGTTCATTGAATTTAACACATGTCCGGCAGGTCCCAACTAATATCAGGACCTGGTGGGGATTTGAGGATGAGCTCTTAAACGCATCTAAATACTCCAAAACATAGTCCTTGACAGCGAACGACAAAGTCCCTGCTCAATAATAGATGTACCTGTTGTTCTTACAAACACGAACGAGGTGGGACTCGATTGTGGTTTAAAACCTGACTACACTAGGCAAATGAATCCCAAATGTCATATGTGGTAGTTCATCTAGGAGAAATAAACCAAACTCTGACTTTCAAACCACTTGCTGCATGATAAGTGGGCGTATCCTAGCTAATTGTCGTCTAATATGACGATTAACTTTCTGATGTGACATACTGAGTACGCAGTCCTGACAAAGTCGGATGTGTCCGACCGAAAGCTGCAAATATTGTAGGCAAGCTGTAAACTAGCGACACAACACATTCCTTTCTCCGGACTACATCCTGCTACTTGCAAAGCCCTTTTAGGGCTTGTTAGCGAGAGATTGAGAACGGACGCAGAAGAGAAGAGTACCCAATATTGCATTTGGTCTGGGGAAAGAATCTGGTCTTGCATATTAACTCAGACATGACAGGCATGACAGGATGTACGAAGGAAGACTAGGCAATGATCTGATGGTTTGAGAACAGAGTTTGGAGCTGAATTTGTACAGGACTTGGTGACACCTTTGGAGAACTCAGAGCCAGAGCGCAGTGGTATAGTCTTGCATATTTGGAGATCTCAGAACCAGAGGGCAGTGATATAGTTTTGCATATTTGGAGAGCTCAGAACCACAGGGCAGTGATATAGTTTTGCATATTTGGAGAGCTCAGAACCAGAGGGCAGTGATATAGTTTTGCATATTTGGAGAGCTCAGAACCAGAGGGCAGTGATATAGTTTTGCATATTTGGAGAGCTCAGAACCACAGGGCAGTGATATAGTTTTGCATATTTGGAGAGCTCAGAACCAGAGGGCAGTGATATAGCCATGCATATTTGGAGAGCCAGAGCACTGTTATTTAGCACTGCGTATTTGGAGAGCCCTACTGGATGGTGGGAAATGCACCAAATGCTACTTATTTCCACACTACTCAGTCTAAGACCAGAGACCGCCCGACTGCATAACGATGTATAAGTGAATGAATATAGCTCTTAACTCAGACTCAAGTTGCAGAAGGGCATAAATGCCAAAGAAAAACCCTAGACTAAAATGACAAGTACAACCAACATTTATTCAAACGAGCTTGGACGTCCTCTCGGTAAACAAGTTCCACGTAAGGCAGTGGCATCCCAGGCTGCTGGTAAGATGTGTAGTGCTGGTTACATATACACAATACAGCTAAACATTTCAGTCATAAAAAATAAAAAGGAAAAACTTATTACTGCTCTAAATGACAACAAAGTCCACATTGCAATATTCCAGAAAACCATTCCAACCAAACACAAAATCAACATCACCGGATACACTCAGCATCTCTGTAAATGTAAAAACTGCCACGGCTTTTTGATACTCATTAAATAATCACATTGAAGCGAATGTATGAAACATCTCCAAATGTACTGACATTGGCATGTATGTGGCCTTCTGTTGGATCAATGGAAACATATATACCATGTATAATTTCTACTTCCCCTCAACATTTGTGAGACATCAACTTTGAAGACAACACATATTTTTTTAAACTAAAAACTAATTGCTGGAGAACTGTTCACCCACCACCACGGGTGTATACAACAACAGAAGACAAGAGAGGTAGAGGAAATACAACTACAATTAATCCAACTTGATCTTAAAACAGAATACAAAGACATAGTCCGCTCTCCATCACAGATGTGTAGGCACGACCAGCACACCTGGGTTCACCATGGTATCAGCTAACATTATTCAGTGGTATCGAGGTCAGGTGTCTACCTCGGGTGGGGGACTAGTGGTATCCAGGTCAGGTGTCCACATCGGGTGGGGGACTAGTGATATCCAGGTCAGGTGTCCACCTCGGGTGGGGGACTAGTGGTATCCAGGTCAGGTGTCCACATCGGGTGGGGGACTAGTGGTATCCAGGTCAGGTGTCCACATCGGGTGGGGGACTAGTGGTATCGAGGTCAGGTGTCCACATCGGGTGGGGGACTAGTGATATCCAGGTCAGGTGTCCACCTCGGGTGGGGGACTAGTGGTATCCAGGTCAGGTGTCCACATCGGGTGGGGGACTAGTGGTATCGAGGTCAGGTGTCCACATCGGGTGGGAGACTAGTGGTATCCAGGTCAGGTGTCCACATCGGGTGGGGGACTAGTGGTATCCAGGTCAGGTGTCCACATCGGGTGGGAGACTAGTGGTATCGAGGTCAGGTGTCTACCTCGGGTGGGGGACTAGTGGTATCGAGGTCAGGTGTGCACCTCGGGTGGGGGACTAGTGGTATCCAGGTCAGGTGTGCACCTCGGGTGGGGGACTAGTGGTATCCAGGTCAGGTGTCCACCTCGGGTGGGAGACTAGTGGTATCGAGGTCAGGTGTCTACCTCGGGTGGGGGACTAGTGGTATCCAGGTCAGGTGTCCGCCTCGGGTTGGGGACTAGTGGTATCGAGGTCAGGTGTCTACCTAAGGAGGTCGCGGATTTGAATCACGATGGAGATCGGGATTTTTCTCACATGAATCTTCTGGTAACAATTCCCCTGATCTCTGGGTAGTGAGATCAGACTCCCGTGTTCAGTGCCGAGCACGTTAAAAATTCTTTAGCAGCTGGAAATCGAAAAGAGTAGACGTAACGGCCACTGCCCGGACAAAACTCAAGTTGAACATCTACGCAAGTTATTTGTACCTTTCCCCAGGTGGTTTGTAAAGAGCAGCTATAGATGGCTTCTAACTGGCTGCGGGTCTACTTAGCTCTAGTGTTTCAGTCTATTAAAATGGACTTGCACATCGGTTAAACCACCCTACAAGAAACTGATTGTATACAGACTCTGAACCAGAATAAAGACCTCACGTTAAGTATGTTAAGTTGCGTTATTACAGATATTTGCACATACAAAGTCCTGGATTGTATTGAAAACGGCCACAGATCTATACTTATTGCCTTGGTAAAACAATACAAATGAAGGCACGTAAGAAAGATCTATTGGAACTATGGACAAATAAACTGAATGCAGTTCTCTCATACAACCGTTTCAACAACATTAATTAGTCACATTCGTTATCATTATGGACTATAGTTACGTCCCTTTTTTCAAAGCCCAGCACAACTTACTATCGTTTGATGAGACTGAAAGAGTTAATGACATCAAGATAATGAGCAGTACATGAACTGTAGTGGTCAGCGACCCATAGCTGACAGTTAGCGTCAGGGCCAGCGATCCAGAGCTGTCAAGACCCTTTTCTATCTCCACGTGGTGATCCCGAATAACAGCCCACAACAGGGTAGACTGGCTAAAGAGAAGGGATAGAAGATGGAAGCCTAGCCCGGTACCCGAAATCTCATGTTGAAGTTAGATGTGTCGGACCGAAAGATGCAAATATCGTAGTACAGCTGTAAACTACGACACAACTCATTCCGTTATATGGACTTACATCCTGCTACTTGCAAGACCCTTTTTAGGTCTTGATAGCGGAAGATTGAAAATGAACGGCAAAGAAAAAAAAAGAAAGAGCCAATGAATCCAACAGACACTATAGAATTGTACCTTTGCCTAGTTGAGGATCTGTCTCCTTTTGGCCTCCCTGCAGTCCACATGTACTGGTCCACAACTGCTCATCACATATTGACAGCTAACCTACAACATAGAAGCAATGTTCAGCTGTACTACAGAAACCACAACTGAACAGACTCCATGCAAAAGGAGTACGGAGTTTTTAAAAAATAATCATGAATTAAAAATAATGACTTTTCTGTAATTTGGTACATATATTTGTTCATTTAATACCACATGTCAAATGCCAGTCACGTATCAATTGTTATTTGTTCACTTGTCAGGAGTCTGACATCCTAAACATTATCAACACTAAAGGCTGCATGAAAAGCTTTGGAGAATGGCTGGGCAAAAACGACGCTGTCATCGGTTACGTGGCTTGTGGAGCCATTATCCCACAGGTGTGATGATTTATTTATACATCATCGATTATATATTTTATGCATTATCTATACCCAATACACCTGCCAGTGATTGTTTACATCATGGGTTCCCAACAGTTAGATCATGACCCTCATGGGGGTGTTGCAAAGTTTGTTCGTTTTGTTGTTGTTTTTGAAGGGGTCATCAAGATTATTTTTAGTTGCAATTATTGTTATAGGAAACTGACAGGTAACCTGGCGTTGCCCGGAATAATTATGAAAGTTTTTACTTTTTAAGACCCTCTTCCCCCTGGCGCGTCAGCAGGGTTGCGGATTGCTGAAAGGCCTCCTAATTTGGAGGTTAGCTGCGAATAAATAAGCAGCCGTGGACAAAAACGGGTCGGCAGGCATGGAGGCTATAAGGAGGCAGCCCCTCCACCATGCAAAGACACAACAGGCAAATCACCTGTTTGTCTTAAAAACGATTACAAGTCAAAACATAGAGAAAACCGGACCGATCTCAACGGCGACGAACAAGCGAGAAATAAGGACCACGATTTACGGAACATGGAATGTAAGACGTATAAACGGAAAAGAACATGAACTAATAGAGGAGATGAAGAGAGAAAAATTGACAGTCCTGGCACTTACAGAAACAAAGAAAAAGGGACAGGGCGTTCTGGACCATGACGGCAACATGTTATACTACAGCGGAGTTCCCATGAGTGAACGACAAAGCAAACATTAAGGGATGGAAGTTCATTTCAGAACGACTGATGGTTCTAAGTCTACAAGAGAAGGATAGTCAAATGGATATCGTCACTGTGTATGCACCAAACGAAGATGAGAGTACTGACATAAAAGATACATTTTATGAGCTCCTTCAAAGGACCATTGACGATTGCCATAATGAAATACTTCTCCTTGGAGACTTCAACGCAAGAGTTGGAAACGACTATTCTAGATGGGATGGAGTGATCGGTAGGTATGGAGAAGATCTCTTAAATGACAATGGAAAACGACTGCTGAGATTCTGCAGAGAACAAAACCTTGTCATTACAAATACAAGGTTTCCACACAAGCGTATCCATGCCTACACAAGATGCGAGCCGGCAAGAAATGAAAGATCCATAATTGACTATGCAATAGTGAGGAAAACTGATTTCAAGTATGTAAAGGATGCTAGAGTGTTCAGAGGACCAGAGATAGGAAGCGACCACTACCTAGTTAAAATAAAGATAGAAATTGAAAAACACTATCCAGCCAGGCAACACCCATCAGCAAGCATGAAACATAACACACAAGGAGAAAATAAAATTAAGGCTTACAAACTACGAGAACCAGATGATACCAAGGGCTCATAACAACAGCAACAGAAATGATAGAGGAATCTGAAGAAGATATGGAAATGCTCTGGGTAAAATTCAAGAACATCCTCAAAGAGGCTGCAGCAGAGGCATGCGGTCAAACCAAAGAAGGGTGGAAGAGAAAGAGTACACCATGGTGGGCAGAAGAAGTGAAAACAATAATACGAGAAAAGAAAAAGGCATGGAAGCAATACCTATGGGCTAGGAATACAGAAGAACAAACAAAGAAATATAAAGAATATGTAAATTTTAGAACAGAAGCAAAGAAGACTGTGCTCAAGGCCAAACAGAAATCCTGGGAAGAATTTGCAGAGAAACTGGAAAATAATGCTGGAGAAAACCAGAAACTGTTCTACAGGACCTTAAAGAACACGAGGAAGGAAAAGGAATGCCCCCTGAAATTTGTTAAAGATAAACAAGGTGCGCTGTTGACTGCCCCAGAAGAGGTAATGAACAGATGGAAAGAATATTTCTCAGATCTTCTTGGAGTGGAGGAAAACCAGGCTCTGGAAGTAACAGTCCCAATTCAAGAAGAGTCAGCCACGGAGGGAAACGATAATATCACAATGGAAGAACTAAAGGCAGCATTGGAGAAAATTAAGATTGGTAAAGCAGCAGGACATGATGGTATAACACCAGGAATGGTTAAATACATGGGAACGGCAGGAGAGATACTATTCATGAAGATTCCCAAGGCAGCTTGGCGCCACAAGAAGACAGATACCAAGAGACTTGGAGGTTGCAATAATAATACCAATATTTAAAAAGGGTGACAATCGACAATGTGAAAATCACAGAGGTATTTCCCTTCTCAGTGTCCCTGGGAAAGTCTACTCTAGGATTCTAGAACGGCGATTAAGAGGTCTAGCAGAGCCAAATGTGGATGAAACTCAATGTGGGTTTATGGCAAACAGAAGTACTCAAGACCTTATCTTTACACTCAGACAGATAAGTGAAAAGGCTCTTGAATATGATAAAGAGATGCATCTCTGCTTTTGGGATTTTGAGAAAGCATTTGATAAAGTCCCTTGGGACAAACTCTGAGAGTGCCTGACAAGGAAGAACATCACAGAACGCCTGATCTCTGTCATACAGAGTTTCTATAAATCATGCAGAAATTATGTGCGGACATCAAATCAAAAGTCAGGAGAGTTCAAGACCACTAGCGGAGTAAGACAGGGGTACATTCTATCCCTGTACCTTTTTATACTCCTCATGGATGAAGTCATCAAAGCCTGCAAGGAACGGACAAAAAGTATGAAGTAGGGTACTGGAAGATGAGACCAAGTTACATATCGGAACTAACATTTGCAGATGATGTGGCCCTGATCACGAAATCCGAAGCACATCTCTAGATCAACTTGCAGATCTGGGAAGAAGAGTTGAAGAAGAGAGGAATGCACATCAGCAACTCCAAAACAAAAAACCAGGGAGATCGCCAGAGATTAAAAGAGACATCAGATAACCCTGGGAACACGAGCACTGGAGCAGGTCAGCAACTTTAAATATCTAGGAGTGGTAATAGACAGCATGGGAGACATCAAAGAGGAGTTAACTGCACGAAGGGCAGCAGCAGGTAGACTTTTCCATGCAATAAACAGAGGTTTCCTCAGTAAAAGAGAAATAAGCAGGAAAACAAATATGGATGTATACCGCTCAACCTATGTGCCTGTCCTGACATATGGATGTGAGTCATGGGCAATGACTACATCCCAAGAAAGGCAATTACCAACTTCAGAAATGAGGTACCTAAGAATTCGGTTCGGGTGACGAAAAGGGACAAGATCCGTAACCAGACAATACGTAGCAATCTTGAAGTTCAACCCATACAGACATGAATGGAGCAGTCCCAGCTACAGTGGTTTGGTCATGTCTGTAGAATGGAAGAAGATCGGATACCAAAGCGGTCATGGGAGATAAAAAGTCAAGGACGCAGACCCCCAGGACGTCCCAAAGTACGTTGGGAAGACAACATACGACAGTCCCTAAGTGATAGAGGGCTGGATTGGAAAGAGGCCAAGAAAAAGACGGCGGATAGAGCAGTGGGACGTTCTCTTCGGCAAACCTCTACACCTCACGGTAGAAGAGGAGCGACTAAGTAAGTAAGTAAGTAAATAAGACCCTCTTCCCACACACCTCTCCTCTCTCACGCCCTCCAACACGCCCTTTCTCCTCTATCTCTTTCAACCCGTTAATTACCCCTCTCCCCCATCTCATTATTCAATGTTTTAATCAGAAATTACCAATTCATATATTTAACATGCCATATATTACATAATTTCATAACAGTTTTGGCGTCACTGCTCAGCAATTTTTTGTAAATGATAGGAAAGAAAACCGGATGTTAAATAGGGTTAAAGAAAACATTTTATTGCAGTGCAGCAGGGGTACTATTAGGATACATTCAATTCGTGTGAATAAACCGACAAGAACCTGGATGGCTACTTGACGTTTGACAAGCTTTAGGATGTCGGAATAGTGAGGTATGCCCTTGAGCTAGAGACTATCCTAGATAAGGGAGGGTATCCATTAACTCTACCAAACATCTAGTCGTCTTCAGAGATGGTGCCAACAAATATGACTACACTACAGCACCACCATTTCTAGAAGCAGTGGATTAGTGTCAATAAATGTAATTGTGTGAAAGTTTGATGCAAATAAAAATATAATATTTAATTGAATTAAAGTTCGGGGCGAAGATGCATCAATGAACGAGCTGATAGCAGCCATCGGCTTAAGCTGGCATCTGTCATTAGGGTCAGTGACCCATAACGGACCAATTCCCTTTTCCGCATACAAGTGGCGCCTCAGGAAATAGACTAGAACCATTAAGACGGGCAAAGGTATTAAGGGTCAAACAGGGAAGGCAAATTCGGTCCCCCAAAAATGCCCTGCTGAAATTGGAAGTGTCGGGTTGAAATGGGCTGATATCGCAGCCTAGCTGTAAACTACGACACAACTTCACAAACATCTTTTTTCAGGACGAATACATAAGCAGCAGATTTCAAGAACATGGTGAGAAAAGTCAGTGATAAAAAGCAGATACTTTATGATTATCTGTAATGAGAAGTTTCTAGTATCAAACGGAGTAAAACAAGGATGTGTACTCGCTCCGACTTTGTTCAGCATGATGTTCGCGGCCACGATGACAGACGCCTTCAGATCATTGGAGCTTGGAATATCCATAAAGTACCGCACAGATGGCAAATTACTCAATTCCAGAAGAATGAAGGCCAAAACCAAAGTGGCTGGCGACATAATCAGGGAACTTGTATTTGCTGACGACTGCACTCTAATGAGCAGCTCAGAACTGAACGTGCAGGTTGGAATGGACCAGTTCTCTGCCGCATGCACAAATTTTGGCCTGACCATAAATGCCAAAAAAACAGAGGTCATGTACCAACCAGCACCAGGAATGCCGTACACAAAACCAGAGACTACAGTCAGCGGGCAGACGTTGAATGCCATAGACAAATTCACATATCTGGGCAGCACGCTGTCGAGATCTGTCAGCCTAGACGATGAGGTGGCAAGCAGAATAGCAAAGACCAGCACAGCCTTTGGTAGAATGCGCTCGATGGTCTGCGTACATCGTGGCATCAGCGTCAAGATTAAACTCAAAGTCTACCGTGCAACCATCATTCCAACCCTACTATACGCTTGCGAAAGCTGGACTGTATACTCTGGACATGCAAGGAGGTTAAACCACTTCCACACAGGTTGCCTGAGGCGAATATTTCACATCCGATGGCAAGATCGTGTCACTGACATCGAGGTTCTCTCGAGGGCTAACATGCCCAGCATCCATGCACTGCTAGAAAAAGCACGACTAGCATGGGCCGGACACCCCGTCCGTATGTCAGAGGAGTGGCTCCCAAAGAAGCTTCTCTACGGCGAGCTGAGAGAGGGATGGCGCGAGAGAGAGCGCTTAAAGAAACGTTTTAAAGACGGTCTAAAGGACTCACTAAAAAGTTGCCAGATAGACATCGACACCTGGGAATGTCTTGCGCAAAACAGATCTGACTGGAGAAGCGCAGTCAAATCGGGTGTAGCTGCCGTTGAAGACGACCGTGCTGTGAAAGCCCAGAGCAGACGCGAGACGCGGAAATCCCGAGCAGCGGGAACACTATCCCCTTCTACAAACCTCGTGTGCCCGGTATGTAGCAGATGTTTTCGTGCTCGCATTGGCCTGTTCAGTCACATGCGCACTCACATCCAACAGGGAAATCTGTGACAAGGATGATGTCGGCGGTCCTCATCGACAACGATGGCCAGCTATTATCGTATCTTATCTGTAATGAGAAGTTTAAATTAAGAAAACAAATTCAACATCAATTCTTTGTTGTTTTTAGGAGAACAAAATCAAAATGACTTGTTAAACTCTTTGATTTAATATTTCCTCAGATTCTTGGAGTGATTGCTACTCGCTTTTTCATCAAGAATCTTAGGGCTCGTAGAACAACCTGGTTGCAGCTCAGTGATCCTATACAGATTGTCACACCCTCTGAGTCATAAATGTTAGAATATGGTGTTAGCTGACGTGTTGCCTGTTGATTTGCTCTGTTCTTTGGTAAACTAGTTGTGTGCAAATCCATAATTTTGTTGTTTTTCCATTAACTAATGACAAAAGTTAGTTTTATGCATCGAAGCATGGCGCATGATGAAGGTTTGTTCCAGAAAAACACAGTCTTTCATTAATAAGTGTTTAGACAGATTACTCGGACTGTGAACATATATCAGCGTTATTTAACTTACCTTAACGTCTTTAAACTGGTTTAGAAGAGTCTGAATACAACATGTTTCATTTACATTTCCTTGCTCTAAAAGCTATACGCCTGCAATCTATTCTTAAATGCATTAATTGTCTTTGCCTTCCCTACTTCCTGTGGCAATGCATTCCAAGCATTCACCACTCTGACTAAAAAATATTTTATAATATCTAATCTTGACCTTTTTTTTAGTTAATTTGTACTTATGCACTCTTGTTCTTGTATGTGATTATATTTTGAAAAAACTTGTTATAGTCTAATTTATCCTTTCCTTTGATCATCTAATAAAGCTGTATTGTCACCTCGAATTCTTCTCTTTTCTAGACACTGATGGTCAGTTTTCCTTTCTTCATAACTGTAATCCCACTATCAGCTTTGTCGCTCTTCTTTGCATCCTTTCCAACTTAATGATTTAAGAGCAGTACTCTGTCAACTATACCAGCAGTCCGCACCAAAAAGTAGTGGTACAGTGGGCTCCATCCCACTGTAACATCCAAGGTAATGAGGAGGCAGACAGACTGGCAAAAGAAGGTGCAAGATTACCACAACCAGATTCTAGTGTGACCTACGAAGAGTCCAAAAGGTTTATTAGGGCCAGATACATGGCCAAATGGGAAACAGAACATACTGGCTACACAAAATATGATGTCTATAACCAGTTGAACAGAAGAGAGCAGGTCGTGGTCTTCAGACTCCGCACAGGCCACAACAGACTGAGGTACCATCTATTCAATAAATTGAAGATAGGTGGCACTGACGAATGCACCTGTGGTACAGGGAAAATGACCGCTGAACATCTGCTGCAAAATTGCCCGACATATGAGGACCAGAGAAAGCACATGTGGCCATCACCAGTGCCAACACTAGACAAGCTCTATGGTAGTGTCGATAACCTCACGGTGACAGCTGCTTTCTTCGAACAAATTCAAGTTGACGTCTGACAGCGTACGAAGAAGAAGAAGAAGAAGAAGTATCCTTTCCAGCATGTTTATATCTCCTCTATGGTAAGGACGCAACACCTAAACACAGTACTCCAATCTAGGTCTAACTAATGCTTTTCACAGTTTGACAATCACTTCCTTGCTCGTATGTTTAATATTTCTTTTTATCATACCTAACGCTGCATTTGTCTTATTCACTGCTACCTGGACTTGCTCACTCACTTTACGAATTTACCTGTATAATCTTTTATGACTTATAGGTTACAAATGTAGAGCTAGAACTTGAAAAGATTACAAAACTGCAATCCATGACCGATAGAAGAGACTGCAGAGCCCAGCTGCAGTCAGAGAAACTCAGAAGACTGACTGACCATCCAATGCACCAGAGACTAAACAATTTGGGAAATGGGAAACTAAAGCGGAGAAACTTTGCAGAAATAGCCAAAGCAAAGATGCACGAAGATCCCATAAACGCACTAAAAACACCAAAACCCATCACTACTGTACGAAAACCTACCTGGAGGCAGGATATATTTCAGAGGTGGTAGAAAATATACCAGGTATTGGAAACAAAAACTGCCAGACTGAAAAAGAAAGGAGAGATACTACCCTAAGCTTTATATCGAAAAGCTACCCAAGCATGGACTGGACCCATGCATCCACAGACGGTTCTGTAACAAACACTACACAGAACGGAGGGGCAGGAGCATTCCTGAACCTACCAAATGGCAGACAAATAACACTGTCATTCGCTACTGGTAAGTACACAAGCAATTTCAGAGCGGAGGCAGAGGCACTGAGGGCGGCAGTGGAAGAAATGGAGACACACAAAGAAAATGAAAGCCACATAGTCCTGCTTACTGATGCTCTCGCCGTAGTCACAGCGCTAAAAAGCCAGAAAAACACTGAGCTTAATGACTTAAGAGCAGCACTCTGCAAACTGTGCCTGCAGTCCGCACCAAAAAGGGTAGTGGTACAGTGGGTCCCATCACACTGCAACATCCAAGGCAACGAGGAGGCAGACAGACTGGCAAAAGAAGGTGCAAGACTACCACAAACAGATACTAGTATGACGTACGAAGAGTCAAAACGGCTTATCAAAGCCAGATACATGACCAAATGGGAAACCGAACATACTGGTTACACCAAAAACGATGCCTATTACCAGTTGAACCGAAGAGAGCAGGTCGTTGTCTTCAGACTTCGCACTGGCCACAATAGACTGAGGTACCACCTATTCAACAAATTGAAGATAGGTGGTACCGACGAATGCCCGAGCGGTACTGGTAAAATGACCGCTGAACATCTGCTGCAGAACTGCCCGAAATACGAGGATCAGAGAGAGCAGATGTGGCCATCACCAGTGGAACTGCAAGACAAGCTCTATGGCAGCGGCGACAGCCTCAGGATGACCGCCGCTTTTTTCGAAAAAATAATGGTTACTGTCTGACTGCGTACGAAGAAGAAGAAATGTAGAGCTTCTGCAACGAACAGGTCAATCCCAAGTGTGTCAGGACATAATGCGGAAAAGGTGGAGGTCTGGAACAAACTTTAAGGAGAACACCAAACAGCGTTATCCATCAGTCTTTAGTTTTCTGGACCCCAAAGGACAAAAATAGTAGAGGGACCGCCCAGCCAGGCGCACTTGGAGAAAGGAAATATACGTAAACACGGCGGAAACTAGTCAGACTTGTGGCCCAACCAGACGCTGCCTGGACCAAGACATTTATTTGTTCTTGACATGATAATTTCCACAACTCGTTGTTTGATATGGTGAGGTTGCCAGCCTCACGCACATTCCTTCTTTTGCGTCATGCATATTATTTTTCGGTGTTCAGCTTGTTTTTTTTGTCGTTTAATGTTTTTTGATGTTGTTCTTATTGTTGTTCAAAGCTACTCGTGCCGAGTTAAGCTAATTCTTGATGATGTGTTTTTGATAGCAAGTTACAGTAGCCGTTATTACATCCCAAGACGTACTTGAGAAGGTGGACTGTGGTCCTTCTGGCGAGAGTGCACTGCGAGGCTTCTCAGTAAGCTCACCACTGTGGGAATACTCTGGATTCGGGTCCAATCGATGATCAGTATGTTTCACCTGACCCTGATGTTATTTTTCTCTCCCACCTTAATCAGTTTGCTTCACCTGACCCTAATATTACTCTTTGCTCTCACCTTGATCAGTATGTTTCACCTGACCTTGATATTACTTTTCCCTCCCTACCTTGTTCAGTGTCTTTCACCTGACCCTTCTTCTTCTTCTACATTCATTCTCAATCTCCAGCTGCAAAGCCCTAAACAGGGCTTTGCAGTAGTAGGATGTAGTCCGGAGAACAGAATGTGTTGTGTTGCTAGTTTACAGCTTGTCTGCGATATTTGCACCTTTCGGTCCGACTCATCCGTCTTCGGCAGCTCACCCGACCCTAACATTACTCTTCGGTCTCACTTGATCAGTATGTTTCATCTGACTCTAACATTACTCTTCGGTCTCACTTGATCAGTATGTTTCACCTGACCTTGATGTTACTCTTTGCTGTCACCTTGATCGGTTTCTTTCACATTACCCTAATATTACTCTTCACTCTCACCTTGATCAGTATATTTCATCTGACCTTGATGTTACTCTGCACCTGGGCACCCCCATATGTGCTCAGTCATTAGAGTGATTATGCAGCGACAAGGGCTCACATTGACCGACACAACACACTTGGCTAGACGACTAGAATAGACGACTTAAGCTCCCAGCGGCGCTTAACGACACAAGTGGAAAGAAAACTAACTAACTATGTTGGGACTATAAACTGAGCTCACAACCTATAGAGCAAGAAGAAAATATATAACAGATAAATAATAAAATAGATAACTCGTGAAAGCAATAAAATATTCAAGCGTTTCATAGAATTACCTTTTAGCTGAGACAGTTAATTTTATCATACTGTTCAATGGTATCAGTTTCATCTATTTTTGTCAATCCTTTTTATGTCTTATTTCTGTATATTCTTTTGGGTTTTCCTCTATTTCTTCTGCTCAGTGGGCTCCAGAACAATGTCTGTCTTTTGATGCAGCTTCCAAAATTGGTGCGTCATATTGTCTTTCATCTCTTGTAAGTGAACAAGGATACGAGAGAAAACACAGAGAAAACAAAAGTTCAAGTATCACTCATTAGACATTCCTAAAGAGAAAGAAGAATAAGAGAACAAATAATAAAACTCGTTAATAAATGTATAAAAGATGTCAATTTTATTCAAAGACTGAGAGGAATAATAGATGTAAAGCTTGTCAAATATTGTAAAATGTAACCCTAATGTAAATATTATAATTCTGTAACTAAAATGTAGATTCAAAGTAAGGTCTTTGTTGCAAACTCATCAAATGTTAGGACTATATATATCACCATTTAAAAAATGAATAAAACTACAAATCAAAGCAAAACAAAATATTGAATAATTAGCTGCAAATTTTATGTTTATCATTTCACAGACATCTTAGACTATTGTGTTAAGTACAGTACATGATAAACTTTTGCAGTTTCCAAAATTTCATGCTGCTTGCACAGAACAACTGAAAAAATTCTCTTGGATTCTTATACACATGTGAGAAGAACAAAAGAATGGTGGAACTTTTCTCATGGTCTGCCAGCTCCTCAAGAGGAGCAAAGTGATAACTAGGCCCTCACCACCCCAATTGTAGGATAAACTGTTTGGTAAAGAAAGAAGCCAGGGATGGGCCACCAAGTTTATGAAGGAAGCAGATGCGATTATTTGAAAGCGAATGACAAAGAAGAAATAGAAGAAGTAGTAGTAAACTGATTTGTGATATGTTTGTAGTATAATTTATTGAATCTTCAAGTGGGAATATCCCAATTTTATAATTGCCTTTTACAGACACTCCACAAATAATCAGCTAACCATTAATTATGGAACATGTCTTCTAAAAAGAAAAGAGGATTTTTTCTTTAGATGTGGGTAATAAATTGTCTTTGTTCTTTGTGAATTGACTTTTCTCAGCAGACCTTAATTATTTGTAACTAGGACTCATAACATCCTTTTACAATGTCATTTCAGTGATCTTCTTGTCAGTTTATTGTTTCTCTGTGATTTGCTTCTGTATGGAAGGGTTAACTCTACATAACACTGAAAAACTTTTTCTCACTACAATTAATAAATTATCTACATAAGATGTATTTTGCTATTCGAAATACTGTTTTTGACTGGGCAATTCCACTATTCACTATACCCAAGATAAAATGAATAAACACCACTTCCAAGCATGTTGCAAAAGGTGACCAAAGAGGGTTGTGCTTGGGTCTAGCAACCTCATCATGTAAAAAATCATTGTCATTATAATGTCACTGCAGACTTCCTGTTAAAACCTACAATTTATATTGAAGCAATAATGGTGAATTATTGCAAACACTTGGAAACAGGCTTACTTTCAAAGGGTAAGTTTTGGTACAGGCTTATGCTTCACAGGAAAGGTGAATGGATTAATAAATTCTATTATTAGAGGCCTTATGTATCTAACTGTTGATTTTGAGATTAGCGACAGAATCTCCAAGGTCAGTGCTGCCTTTGGGAGGCTGCGCAACAGTGTTTTGGATCGGACGGATCTTAGCCTTGATACGAAACTTAAAGTCTACCAAGATATAGTGCTCACCACCCTTCTGTATGCCAGTGACACATGGACTGTGTACAGCAGGCATGCTAGAAAAGTTGCCATACAAGCTGCCTCTGTACATTGTTGAGAATAGGGTGGGTATAAATAAGGAGTACTCTGAGTGGTGTGAAGTGAAAAGTGGAGTGCCACAGGGCTCGGTTTTGGGACCAATTTTATTCTTGATATATAAATGATTTGGACATAGGTATGGGATCCATTATTGCAAAATTTGCTGATGACACAAAACTATGCAGTAGTGTCTCATCTAAAGCAGAAGTGGATATATTGAGGTCGGATTTAGATAAAATTCGAGAATGGTCTGTAATCTGGCAAATGGAGTTTAATGTAGATAAATGTACAGTCATCCGCATGGGTAGATCCAATATGGAACATAATTACAGAATAGGAGAGAACAATATTAGAAAGATAGATAAAGAAAGGGACTTAGGAGTTATAATAGATCATACATGTAAGGTGAGGGAGCAAGTTCAGGTAGCAGTAAAAAAGGCAAATGCAATGTTAGGGATGATAAAAAGAAATATTAAACATAGGAGCAAGGAAGTGATAGTCAAACTGTATAAAGCATTAGTTAGACCTAGATTGGAGTACTGTGTACAGGTGTGGAGTCCTTATCAGAGAGGGGATATAGACAGAATACAAAAAAGAGCGACAAAGCTGATAGTGGGATTCCAGAATTACAGTTATGAAGAAAGATTAAAAAGAACTGGCCTTCAGTGTCTAGAAGAGAGAAGAATTCGTGGTAACTGAATACAGGTGTATAAGATGATCAGAGGAATGGATAAAGTAGACTATAACAAGTTTTTTAAAGTACAACCACCAACAAGGACAAGAGGGCACAGCTACAAGTTGACTAAGGAGAGGTCCAGATTAGATATTAGGAAGTATTTCTTTAGCCAGAGAGTAGTGAATGCTTGGAATGCATTGCCAAGTGAGGTGGTGGAGGCTGGGACGGTCAATGCATTTAAGAACAGATTGGATGCGTACAGCTTCTAGAGGAAGATGATGTAAATGGAACTGGTTGTATACAGACTCTGCAGAGTCTTCTAAACCAGTATAAAGACGTTAAGTTAAGGATAGGGTACCAGACACAGATCCTCACAAAGGCCAAAATGCCGATCATCGACACACTGTTGCAGAAAACCCAGATTCGGTGAGCCGGCTATGTCGTGCACATGCCAGACAATCACATCCCCAAACAACTAATGTATGGTGAGCTGAAAGAAGGTCTGCGTCCAGTCAGTGAGCAAAAAGAAGTATTTCAAAGACTCACTCAAAATATATGATACGCTTCAACATCGATGTAAACTTTTGGTATAGAACCACCATCAGAGATGCCTCCAGAGATGCTGAGAAACCGCACTTTGTGAAAAGACAAAACTGACACTCACAAGTCCAATTCTGACCTTAAATGCTACATATGTTGAAGGGGTTTCCGTGCCAGAACTGACTATACAGCCACCTCCGGACTCACTGGTGAAGTGCAACATAACATGTCTGACTGCTGTTGTCATCATTGCTTGTGATGGGCAGTTATTATTATTAAGTATCTAACTTTATGGACTTGTTTTAGAGAATGCTTAGATGCTGCATTTTGGAGAATTCAGTGTCATAGAGACTTTTGGTAATTTTAGGAATGTACAGGTTCATGGATTCCCTTTCATGCCCATTCATAAAAGGGGGAAAAGGACACATAAAGATAGGCCAATGATCTGCTTTTTGATAAATTATTTGTTTATGGAAACAGTGACATGCATTTTTGTGTCAATCATCTTTTGTATTTTCTTTGTTCAAATTTGCTAAAATAAATTATTTATTGACTGATAATTTTATTGGAAGGGGATCAAGATGCTGAGCAGTGCATGAGCTACAGTGGTCAGCAACCCATAGCTGACTGCTAGCGTCAGGGCCAGTGAACCAGAGCTGCCAAGACCCTCCTACACCTCCATGCGGTCATTCTGGATAACAGGCTGCAGCAGGGTAGACTGACTAAGGAGAAGGGATTGAAGAGGGAATGCTAACCCGGTACTCAAAAAATGCTTGCTCAAGTCGGATGTGTTGGACGGAAAGGTGCACCTTTCAGGGTTTGGTAGCGGGAGATTGAGAATGAATGAAGCCAAGCCATTTGATTGGAAAAACCTACATTGGTTTTACCCTGGTATGATTTTTCACATTTTATATTTGATTAATTAACTCATTCATTATGTGAAGCCTATAAATTGCTCAAAGATTTATTTCAGAAACCCAACGTGCCAGAATTTTGGCTTTGGTTGACTGTATACACATTTTCACATCTTTCTCCATTCCAAGTTTTCCTAAATTTATTAAAGTGTTTCCTGGTGGAAGTTTTTAAATTTTACATATCATTTGAAGAAGAGTTTTCATGGCCATCATGGGTTCTTTGCAATAACATGTAGTATTTTCAAACTTGGTTCATATTTTTTAGCAGATCCAACTTATCACGCCTTCAGTAAAATATGAGTAATGTGAAAACTACTGCACCTAATTATGTTAAACCTTTGGTATAATGGTGGAATTTTTTTTTTAATGTGATTTTTTTTATTAACAAAAACTTATGCAACTTTAATCCCTTTCACACAAATGTTCATCCCCATGTGTATTCCACTATATTCTGCATTTTATTGTGAACATTTTGGTATATAACATTTGGTATTTCAAAAAAACTTTGCTGAAGATAAATAGGTTACAACTAAGTGATGGTGTATTTGAGTTTTACATTAGAAAAAAAGTCCATCCAGAGGTCCAACATTTTCTGGAGTGAATGAGTTCAACACTTTACAAAATTCAAACAGACTGTGTCTAATGACTAATGTTTACATTAATTGGAAACAATGCATGTAAATGAGTTACTGACATTATTTGACTGATACACGAAGATGAGTGAGGCAAGAATGTGTGTTATGACCTTGCTTATTTCACATCAGCAGTGAAAAGAATCTTTACACAGATTGAAGGAAATCCAGGACTAAGCAACAATCTCAGATATACATACGAGGGGCATTCAAATCAAACCAGACTTTTTGTTCTAGTTCTACCTGAATGGGTTATAGCGTGCTCAAACTATTTATCATTAGTTAGGCATACTTGTGTGGCCCACTTGTCATAGGCCAGTCACGTGACAGATAAATAAAAATGTTAGTGCTTGTATGAAACAGTATGTTGTGATGAAGTTGATTGTGAAAGGAAGAAGTGATGTCTGTGGGAAGATGTACAAGTGGATCAACCACTACCTCAAACAAAGAACGGCCAGAGTCCACGTACAAGGGCAGATGAGCAAAAAGGTGACACTCGAGCAGGGAGTACCCCAAGGGGGAGTATTGTCACCCACACTCTTCCTGGTATATATAAACGATATTACAGAGAATATACCAAGAAGAGTCAATAGCTCAATGTTTGCAGACGATCTGGCTATGTGGACCTCTGAAAAGAATCTCACCATAGCAAGAAATCGGATGCAGACGGCCCTAACATCGCTGGAAGAGTGGGCGAACTGATGGCTGGTCAAAATAAACGAGGAGAAAACCACGTGCACAATATTCTCGCTCTCATTAAAACCCCAAAGTACCAAATTAAGTCTAAATGGCAAAATCCTGCAGCCAAACGACAACCCAACCTATCTGGGAGTCACATTTGATCGGCGCATGACATGGAAAAGTCAGATCGAGAGAAACCGAATGAAAGCCAGAGAAAGAATGGCGATCATGAGGAAACTTGCTGGCACAAGCTGGGGAGCAGACGAAGGCATACTAAAGAAACTGTACACTCGAAGAGTGAGACCAGTTCTCGAGTATGGCATTGCGGCATGGACAACAGCAGCGAAGGCGAACTTCGATAAAGTTAACAAACTTCAAAACCAAGCCATGAGAATTATAACAGGTGGCATGAAGTCAACGCCAATTGTAGAACTTGAAAAGATTACAAAACTGCAATCCATGACCGATAGAAGAGACTGCAGAGCCCAGCTGCAGTCAGAGAAACTCCGAAGACTGACGGACCACCCAATGTACCAGAGACTAAACAATTTGGGAACTGGGAAACTAAAGCGGAGAAACTTTGCAGAAATAGCCAAAGCAAAGATGCACGAAGATCCCATAAACGCACTAACAACACCAAAACCCATCACTACTGTACGAAAACCTACTTGGAGGCAGGATATATTTCCAGAGGTGGTAGAAAATATACCAGGTATTGCAAACAAAAATTGCCAGACTGAAAAAGAAAGGAGAGACACTACCCTAAGCTTCATAACGAAAAGCTACCCAAGCATGGACTGGACCCATGCATACACCGACGGTTCTGTAACAAACACTACACAGAACGGAGGGGCAGGAGCATTCCTGAACCTACCAAATGGCAGAAAAATAACTCTGTCATTCGCTACTGGTAAGTACACAAGCAATTTCAGAGTGGAGGCAGAGGCACTGAGGGCGGCAGTGGAAGAAATGGTAACACACAGTGAAAATGAGAGCCATATAGTCCTGCTGACAGATGCTCTCGCCGTAGTCACAGCGCTAAAAAGCCAGAAAAACACTGAGCTTAATGACTTAAGAGCAGCACTATGCAAACTGTGCCAGCAGTCCGCACCAAAAAGGGTAGTGGTACAGTGGGTTCCGTCGCACTGCAACATCCAAGGCAACGAGGAGGCAGACAGACTGGCAAAAGAAGGTGCAAGGCTACCACAAGCAGATACCAGTATCACGTACGAAGAGTCAAAACGGCTTATCAAAGCCAGGTACATGACCAAATGGGAAACCGAACATACTGGTTACACCAAAAACGATGCCTATTACCAGTTGAACCGAAGAGAGCAGGTCGTTGTCTTCAGACTTCGCACTGGCCACAACAGACTGAGGTACCACCTATTCAACAAATTGAAGATAGGGTGTACCGACGAATGCCCGTGCGGTACTGGTAAAATGACCACTGAACATCTGCTGCAGAACTGCCCGACATACGAGGATCAGAGAGAGCAGATGTGGCCATTGCCAGTGGAACTGCAAGACAAGCTCTATGGTAGTGGCGAGAGTCTCAGGATGACCGCCGCTTTTTTCGAAAAAATAATGGTTACTGTCTGACTGTGTACGCAGAAGAAGAAGAAGAAGATTGTGAAAGAAGGCGTGAAACCTGCAGAAATTTACAGAAGACTACAATCACAATACGGTGATGAGACACTCAGCTGCAGTAAGACATTTGAATGGTATAAACGTTTTAGGGAAGGCTGTACATCTATGAGTGATGATCCCGGTCGTGGTGGCTCTCAATAAAAAAAAGTAATGGCGAGTGTTTTCTGGAACAAACTTGGCATTCTTCATGTTGATTTTCTTCCCCATGGTGCAACTACCAACAGTGAACAGTACATACGCATTTTGAGTGATGTGCATAACCGTCTGCAGAATAAATGGCCTGGTTTGATCACAAAAGGCATCCTGCTCCTGCAAGATAACACTCAACCTTATATGGCTCACTTCACAATTTGTCATCTGCAGCAATTCAGTTTGGAGGTATTGCCACATCCATCTTATAGCCCAGACCTTGCTTCAAGCGATTTCCACATGTTTAGACAGCTAAAATAATTCCTGGGAGGTCAGCATTTCAGCACTGATGACGAAGTGAAACAGGCTGACCTGGATTGGTTTAGACATACTGACAAATTTTTTACGCTGAAGCTTTTCAAGCATGACTTAAACGCTGGGATAAGTGCATAAACGTTGCAGGAGATTATCAGGAAAAATTATTAGCATTTTGACTACTTGAAGAAAATTTTTTCCCTTACAAAAAAAGTCCCAGTTTGACTTGAGTGTCCCTCCTATGATATAAGAGTGTTAGCTGAAAGGGAACAAGAATTGCAGGAAATAGTGTAACTAGTTGATAAAATTAGTATTAAATATGGATTGGACTTTAATATTTAGACAACAAAATATAATTAACAAAACAAATGAGAACAGAGAAAAACAAGTTACATATGTTTTGTAGCTTGCATATATAATAACCTATGATGGCAGATGTATAACGAAAGTCATGAATAGAATAGAATTGGTTAAAAAAACATTAAACAACACGAAAGAGATATTAACATCTAAATAAGAACATTAAAAAAAACACTAATTAAGTGTTATATGTCAAATAGTTGATTCTCTTCTACCACGTGGTCTAGAGGTCTTCTGGTTTTCTGGTTTTTCTTCTTATATTCATGAAAGGGTTTTCCACTCTTGATCACTTCCACACGATCAATCAACCGACGGAGAGAGCATGTGAACTGCGCATACCCTTATATCTTGTATTTATTGATTACAAGAAAGCCTTTGACAGTATTGAGACCAATATTGTGAAAAATGCTCTCAGAAACCAGGGCATTTTTGAAACCTCTATCAAACTGATCGAGGAAACCAACAAAGACTGCAATATAGCCATCATGCTATACCACCCTCCAGTGTATGTCCTGATAGCAAGAGAAGTCAGAGAAGTGATATCATCTCCTGAAAGCTATTTACAGTGGCTCTCAGTGAGATTTTCCAACATTTATTTAAATTGGATCGACAGAGGTGTAAATATAGACGGCGAGGGGCTCATCCAATTACAATTTGCAGATGACATTGTGCTCATCAGTCATACGATTGATGAAGCCCAACAATCCTTGAATGATCTAAATATGTTAAGCAGAGCTGCTGGTCTGAAGATAATTAAAGTAAAACACAACGCCTCAGAAACTTCTACTGCCCAAAGCAGGACATCAAGCTGTGAGAGGCTGTCAACTCCTATATTTACCTAGGCCAAGAGATAAATGCCAACCACAAAATTTACTACAAAATATATAGACATTAAAAAGCAGCTTGGTATTCATTCAACTCTATTAAGCCAGTACTTCAACAGATGAAAGAAATCACTGTATAAGCACACACTTTTAATTCAATGGTCATTCCAGCAATGATTTATGGATGCGAAGTGTGGAACTTGCGAAAAACAGATGCTGAGAAGCTTGAAGTCATTCAGAGAGCAATGAATTGATGTGGAATACAAATTTTGATAAGGGATAAGATCTGAAAAGAAGAAATTTGACATCCAACTTTGTTTTGGAACGTTGAAGAAGTACACATTCATAGGGTTGCCCACCTATGTGATGGTGAGATGAACTAATCAAAGTAATAGGTCCTCATTGGCACAGCACTGCAAAAGATTGGGATCATACAGAATATTGCTGCTTTCCTTGCTTAATGAATATTTGGTGGACTGACGCTGAGGATAATGTGATGTGATATATATGTATATATATATATATATATATATATATATATATATATATATATATATATATATATATATATATATATATATATATATATATATATATTACTATGTAGTGGAAAAACATGGACAATGAACAAGCAGTTGAAAAAACAGAACTGATGCTTTTGAAATGTGGCTATGTTGAAGAATAGGGTAAATTGGAATGAAACAGAAAAAAAAAAAATAACAAGTTATTGATATATTAGAACGGGGAAAAAAAATACTGAATGAGATGACAATTAGGCAAACAAAAATATTAGAATGTAAAATAAAGTGACACAAAATGGAAGACAAGAAATAGACATCACTACATTTGAGTTGCAGTCATTATCATACCATTTGGAGGTCTGAAGATTTAGATCAAATTACTAGTTTGTCTGATTATTTCCAATATCTGACTCAAAATAGCTGCTGATTTAATTGTTCTTCTGAAGTATGAAAATGTAATGAGAAATACAGATTATAGTATAAGCTTTTCTTCTTGCACCTATACTATAAATTATGCATGTGATCAACCGAAGACCAGAACGGATTGGACAATAATAGCTAGGTGAATAGAAGACCAAAGAGAACTTGGCAAAGAACAGTGAAAGAGAAGGCTAGGCCAGCTGCTGTGGTATTATGGGTGGAGCTCATGAAGACGGCCAAAAATGTGAATAAGTAGACAGCATCTGTTGCGGTCCTATCTTCCAAGAGGAGTCTTATGGAGTAAGTAAATAAAAAAGATTAGATTAGCACATGCTTCTAGAAAGACATGCTCAATTTTCAATAAAATATGTAAATAAGTGGCAAAATGAAGGAAATATTACTACAATTCTAGAATGGAATAAAAACAGCCGTTACTTTCTGGTACGATTAGAACTTGAAATCTTGCAGGAAAAAAACTATTTGAAACTATCAAAAATGCATGACAGCTCTCAATGGTTCTTGATAAATGTTTCTCATAAACAGTTGGAACATAACTTTACATTGAGAGTGTTTATTATTATTTTGGTCTACAAATTCAGCGCTCTACGTGCACCAGGGCTGGAAATGTCCGCATGCGGAGACGTTCCACTTCTGATCGTAAAACTGCAATCTCTTGTGCCTGTGCCTTAGCTAAATCCACCAATTTCCGTCTCTGCTTAATTTCCTGGTACCTCCTCTCCTCTGCACCATCATCACGGACTCCACCTAAGTGAAAAAGAGATTTGCGTAAGAAAATAGTTAAGGAACAATTGGATTTTGAGAAAGCAATTTCAAGTTAACCCGTTATCATCCTTATTGAATTGTAATCAATCACTCAAGCAGTCTAAGTCCTCTAAAACAAAGGTATCGACCCCAAACCACACCGAGGGCTGCATGAAGACAATGTGGAGGGCTAAGGGCAACACCACACTATAACCTTTCTCACTTCTAATGCTGCGGACTTAGTTGTTAGTGTTTGTGTACTTTTTTTCATATTTTCAAAACCTTTATTAGCTAGCTGTTCTTTATTTCAGTTTATACATTTTAAAATAGTTAATAAACCAAATGATCAAAATCCACAATGGTGACAAATAGTTAATATATCACATTATTAAGATCCATAATAGTGACCACAAAGGAAACAAATAGAAAAATAAAACAAATGATCAAGATCCACAATGGAAACGAATAGAAAAATAAAACAAATGATCAAGATCCACAATGATGACAAATGGATAATAAAACAAATGATCAAGATCCACAATGATGACAAATGGATAATAAAACAAATGATCAAGATCCACAATGGTGACAATTAGAAAATAAAAGAAATTATCTCCAAAAACCATAAACAAAACTGGTATGAGTATATATTCTAAAAAAAAACATAACTAGCACCTACCATTAACCTCCTCAATATGCCTCCTCTCATTTACCACAACATTCAGATCAAGTAGTTCTGCATACAGCTTTTCATTACTATTTTCCTTGCTCCTAGCTCCTTTTATAAGACCCCACAATGTATCTTTCTTTTTCGAAAGGTTTTTCTCATGATGCTGCAAAAGATAGACCTGGCAGTTACTTACCATGCCAAAACAAGGTACACAATTATGTTAGTGTGATTCTTAATGCCATGGAGAAAGTGTTCAAGAAAATTTTAAGGGCTATAGTAATCAACTATACATTTATAAGGAAATTTGAACAGCTACTTGGATAGCAGAGCATAACTTAATTGCAGAACTCAGAGAAAGTTTGTTGCCCGGAAGAACAGAATGCACGCTTCCACAGCCTGCTTTTCATTTGAGTTGCAACCCAAGTGTGGCAAAGTCTGTCACACCAGGATTAGCCCATACCAGAATTGGTTTCTAGCGAAATGAAAACACATCTTACAATACTATTCTCATGCTGTTGTCATCATCGCTTGTGATTGGGCTGGCTTGCCTTCGTTCGTTCTCAATCTCCCGCTACCAAACCCTGAAAGGGCTTAAGTAGCAGAATGTAGTCCAGAGAACGGAATGCGTTGTGTCGTAGTTTACAGCTTGACTGGGATATTTGCACCTTTCGGTCCAACACATCCGACTTCAGCAAGCATTTTTTGAGTACCGGGTTAGCATTCCTTCTTCGATCCCTTCTCTTTAGCCAGTCTGCCCTGCTGCAGCCTGTTATCCAGGATCACCGCGTGGAGGTGTAGAAGGGTCTTGGCAACTCTGGTTCCCTGGCCCTGACGCTAACAGTCAGCTATGGGTCACTGACCACTGCAGCTCATGCGCTGCTCAGCATCTTGATCCCATCGCTTGTGATTAACAATTATTGTTATTATTATAAGGAAATGTGAGGATATGGATGTGAGCTAACGAAAGATCTTCTGTGACCAAGACAGGTGCATATTGTTGCGACAGAAGAAGCCATCACCAAAATTGATGCAGCAATATGGGTGGACTGTCGTCAGAGCTTACATTCGCTAACAGAGGAATTCGATGTGTTGCTTGGGACAGTTCAAATGGTGGTCAGAAAGAAACTGAAATATTGGAAGGTGTGTTCACAATGGATGCTGAACAACCACCATAAAGAAGAATGCATGGTGTGAAGTTTGAACCACGTGTTTTTTTCCTTGGACGACTTTCTACGTCTACCCAAGCAGTGGAATTCGTGTCTGAAGACCTATGGCAACTTTTTAATAATAAACCCTGGTGCATGCTTCCTTCATAACAATTGCTTTGTTTAATTCTGCTCCACCTGCTGATGTTCCTTGATGTAATAAATCCACCGGGGCGAGTTTAATTTAATCGCACCTCATATTTCTGCAAAATGAGTCTTTCCAATGCTGCTGCAGTTGTTATACTAATAATATTGTACTTGTAATAATTTGATGTTATTTGAATAATCTTCAGCAATGTCATAACATTATAAATATTCTTTTTATTGTCTTCTGCAAGTCTATTACCTTAAGTGAGTTGTTTATTTCCTCTGCTTCCTCATAGAGCATTGGGTTGCAATGGTAGCTATCCATTTATTTATATTTTGGGTACTCTTTATTGAGCTCTGCACTTTAGACCCCATTTACCCTAGCATCCTCTTCTACTATTCTCCGCCATATGCCAACTGACACTTCCTTTCCCCTGTTGGTTCCATCCATTCTAGTGCATGTCTAGTCATGTTAGGTTCTTTCCTGGAGTTGTGTCTACTTTTTCTCCTTAATCTCCAGCTGACCGTAAGTGACAAGACAACAAATATATTTACATAGTACAACATATTTCCTGGGGGAGGAACCTACCTCCTACCAGGCGCGTCAGCAGAGTTGCGGATTGCTGAAAGGCCTTCTAATTTGGGGGTTAGCTGCAAATATGAAATAAGCAACCATGGAAAAAAATGGGTCGGCAGGCATAGAGGCTGTAAAGAGGCTGTAAGTCCACGAAGAAAAGACACAACAGGCTAATCACCTGTTTGTCTTAACAAATTATTACAAGTCAAACCTCGAGGGGGGGGGGGGGGGACGTTGTGGCCTAGTGGTTAAGTGGCATGGCTCACCATCTGAAGGTGCTGGGTTCGATCCCCATCACAGCACCGGCCGTTACCCCGGGGAAGCAAACACTTAGAAAATGCAGGAGGAAGCAGATCCTTACATAAAATGCATGCTAAAGTCGGATGCACTGGGCCGACAGGCGCAAAATAAAAACACAGTGCAATGCACACCGCCTTGGGGATTAGAAAATTTAGGCGAACGCAAAAAAAACCCAAAAAAACCATAGAGATAACCAGACTGATCTTACTGGCGACGAATAGGCGAGAAATAAGAACCACGATTTACGGAACATGGAATGTAAGAAGTATAAATGGGAAAGAAAACAAACTAATAGAGGAGATAAAGAGAGCAAAATTGACAGTCCTGACACTTACAGAAACAAGAAAAAGTGTCAAGGCGTTCTGGACCATGATGGCAACATGTTACTCTACAGTGGCGTTCCCATGAGTGAACGAGCTAGGGCAGGGGTGGGCTGTATAGTGGACAGTAATAAAAAAGGAAACATTAAAGGATGGAAGTTCATTTCAGAATGACTGATGGTGCTAAGTCTACAAGTGAAGGATAGTCAAATGGATATCGTCACTGTATGCACCAAACGAAGATGAGAGCACTGACATAAAAGATTAATTTTATGAGCTCCTTAAAAGGACCGTTGACGATTGCCAAAATGAAATTCTTTTCCTTGGAGACTTCAACGCAAGAGTTGGAAACAGCTATTCTAGATGGGATGGAGTCATCAGTAGGTATGGAGAAGATGTCTTAAATGACAATAGAAAACGACTACTGAGATTTTGCAGAGAACAAAATCTTGTTATTACAAATACAAGGTTCCCACACAAGTGTTTCTATACCTACACAAGATACGAGCCGACAAGAAATGAAAGATCCATTATTGACTATGCAATGGTGAAGAAAAGGGATTTCAAGCATGTGAAGGATGCTAGAATATTCAGAGGACCAGAGATAGTAGCAATCACTACCTAGTTAAAATAAAGAGAGAAATTTAAAAAATGTATCCGACCAGGCAACACCTATCAACAAGCAAGAAACATAACACACGAGGAGAAAATAAAATTAAGGCTTACAAACTAAGAGAACCAGATGTTAAGGGGAGACACCAAGGGCTCATAACAACAGCAATAGGAAGAATAGGGAAATCTGATGAAGATTTGGAAATGCTTTGGGTTAAACAGAAATCCTGGGAGGAATTTGGAGAGAAACTGGAAAATAATGCTAGAGAAAACCAGAAGCTATTCTACAGGACCCTAAAGAACATGAGGAAGGAAAGGATGCCCCCTGAAATTTGATAAAGATAAACAAGGTGCGCTGCTGACTGCCCCAGAAGAGGTAATGAACAGATGGAAAGAATATTTCTCATATCTCCTTGGAATAGAGGAAAATCAAGGTCTGGATGTAACAGTCCCAACATCGGAGGAGGGAGCCATGGAGGGGAATGATAATATCATATTGGAAAAACTAAAAGTAGCATTGGAAAAATTTAAGATTGGTAAAGCAGCAGGACATGATGGTATAACACCAGAAATGGTTAAATACATGGGAAGGGCAGGAGAGATACTATTCATGAAGATTCTTAAGGTAGCTGGGCGCTACAAGAAGATACCAAGAGATTGGGAGGTTGCCATAATAATACCAATATTTAAAAAGGGGGACAATCGACAATGTGAAAATAACAGATATTTCCCTTCTCAGTGTCCCCGGGAAAGTCTACTCTAGGATTCTAGAACGGTGATTAAGAGGTCTAGCAGAGCCAAATATGGATGAAACTCAATGTGGGTTTTGAGCAAACAGAAGTACTCAAGACCTTATCTTTACACTCAGATACCTGAGCAAAAATTATTTTGAGTATGATAAAGTGATGCATCTCTGCTTTTTGGATTTAGAGAAAGCATTTGATAAAGTCCCTTGGGATAAAGTCTGGGAGTGCCTGATGAAGAAGAACACCCCAGGACCCCTGATCTCTGCCATACAGAGTTTCTATAAAACATGCAGAAATTATATGCGGACATCAAATCAAAAGTCACAAGAGTTCAGGACCACTAGCGGAGTAAAACAGGGTGACATTCTATTACCGCACCTTTTCATACTCCTCATAGATGAAGTCATCAAAGCCTGCAAGGAACGGACAAAAAAAGTATGAAGTAGGGTATTGGAAGATGAGACAAATTGACATATTGGAGCTAGCATTTGCAGATGACGTGGCCCTGATCACGAAATCCGAGGTACATCTCCAAATCAACTCATAGGTCTGGGAAGAACAGTTGAAGAAGAGAGGAATGCACATCAGCAACTCCAAAACAAAAACAATGGTGATCGCCAGAGATGAGAAGAGATCAGATAACACTGGGAACACGACGACTGGAGTAGGTCAGTCACTTCAAATATCTAGGAGTGGTAATTGTAGCAGAGGAGGAATGAAAAAAGAGTTAAATGCATGTAGGGCAGCAGCTGGCAGACAAAAGAGAAATAAGCAAGAAAACAAAGATGGATGTATACCGCTCAGCCTATGTGCCTGTCCTGACATATGGGTGTGAGTCACGGGAAATGACCAGAGCCCAAGAAAGGTAACTACAAACTTCAGAAATGAGGTACCTAAGAAAGGTGGTTCAGGTGACGAAAGGGGACAAGATCCATAACCAGACAATATGTAACAATCTCGAAGCCAAACTCCTGCAGATACGAGTGGGGCGGTCCCAACTACAATGGTTTGGCCTTGTCTGTAGAATGGTAGATGATCGGATACCAAGGCGGTCATAGGAAGCAAAAAGTCAAGGACGCAGACCCCCAGGACGTCCCAAAGTACGTTGGGAAGACAACATATGACAGTTCCTAAGTGACCGAGGGCTGGATTGGAAAGAGGCCAGGAAAAAGATGGTGGATAGAACAGTATGGCGTTATCTCCTGCAAACCTCTACACCTCACGGTAGAAGAGGAGCGACTAAGTAAGTACAACAGATTTATGTACAAGTTGGTGTAGACGGCGTGGGCTAGTGATTAAGTGACATGGCTCACATCTGAAGGTGCTGGGTTCACTCCCCAATCACAGCACTGGACATTTCCCCAGGGAAACAAACCCTTAGAAAATACAGAAGGAAGCAGACCCTTACATAAAATGCATGCCGAAGTCGGATGCACCGGGCCGACAGGTGCAAAATAAAAACAGTGTAACACACACCGCCTTGGGGAATTGAGAAATAGGACGAATGAAAAAACATATTTTAAAAATGTACAAGTTGTGTACATAAATACCTTTTTCAGCATCATAATAGTCTGCTCCAATGTGGCCATTTCTGCTGCCTTCTTAGCTTCATAGTCCTTTTCTTGTAGGAACTGCGCAGAAAGGAAGGTAATATTAAACAAATAAATTTGTGGTGGATGGATACAGCAAACCTGAGCTGATAATACTATTATCATTAGAATTAAAAACACAAAAATATTGATATGAATAGGGGTAGACAATCTAGCAGTGAATGAACTGAGAGCAGACAGTTACTCTTAGCTGGTTGCTTACGTCAGGGTTCAGCAAATCAAAACTGACCAAGACCATATTCCTTCCCCTTCTTCTTTGATATTAATTCTGAAAAGGACGTTGTCGTAGTTTACAGCGAAGCGAAGACGAATAGGGTCATGGTCAGGTTTGTTCCCTGACTCTGATGCAAGCAGTCAGCTATGAGTCACTGGCTGCTGTCAGCTCATGCACTGCTGCATGTTGACCAGATAGTAGATACAAATATCAGAGTGGCAGAGGAGTGCTCACAGCAAAGGTTCCCAATTCTTTTGGCATTATCAACATGATCCAGTTGACCCAGTTGTAAATTAACACCTGGTTTACAATTAGAGAAGAATAGGCAGAAATGTAGGGAACTAACCACCTACCTCATAAAAATCTGAGGCCTATTACAATGTGAAGTCTCTAATACTTCATCCTTGACAACAGTGTCTACTATGCAAATGCCTTAAAATGAATGCTGCCATAGCAATGAAATGTCATAGATTTCATTCTACTAAGTCTTTGGCTTCATGAAGCCAGGTGACGAGTTCTATGCCTTGCCTTTCCAAACTCGATCTAGAACTGGGTACTAATTTTTACAACTGGAGCATGCAATAACAGAAACACAAACCCAGCACCTTCTTCTGTGAAAAACAAGCACTTTGACAACTTGCATGCACAAGTGTAAGCAACAGACAGTAAATCTTCATCATCATCATTTTCTATCCACTTGTGTCGTTAGACGACTTGGGGAGGTGTAGTTTTCTGACATGTGCCGGTTTTGTCCCCGATGTTGCTGTTATTTCATGTTACTTCAGTGTCTTACTGAAGCCAATAATCCATCTTTTTCGTGGTCTGCCTCTTGCTCTGCAACCATGATGTCTGGTGTTGTAGATATGAGCAGCTGGTAACTTTGGTTGCATTCTTGTCAGGTGTCTAAACCATTTTATTCTCTGCCTTTCCATGTATTCCATGCACGGTATTGCACACACAGTAAATGTTATCCCATGAAAACAGAGAGAAACGGTTGTGTTCATTCAAAAGTTAATGTGAAGAATTGACTTTGAAAGCTGTATATTATTATGGTCTCAGCTGCATTGACATGTGCTCTAGAATAATTAGAACAAGCTGTGAACCATCTAACTCACATTTTTTTTACCATTCGAGTGAGTACAAGAGCAAAGAAATACAAAATATTTTGTTTTGAAAAAATGGACACTCTTAGGAAACATAAAATGACAAATAAAGGCATGCCACAAACAATCCATCAACAAATTGAAAATTTTGTTTAATCTTTGCAAATTTAATATATATTCTGTATTTCTGTAGTATATTTCATTTACTATTAATTTTTACTTAAATTGGTCTCTGCTAAGGAATTTAATGCATGTAGTAATGTTTTTCTAAAAACACAAATTTTCTGATGAGAATAGTTAAATATACAGCAACTTAATTTATTCTATTTGACCCAAAAATATTTTTATGTTTGATATTTATTGAATCTTTTAGCCTTGTCACTTACAAAACAATTATTAGAATAGACTGCATTATTATTCTGGAAATAGTATGGTCAGTTAAATAATTGTCCTTCTTTCTTTCTTTTCACTTTTTTTCTGTTGTGCCTTTCAGCATTAGGTTATGAAGAGGTTTCTTGGCCGGGCCCTAATATGTGCTTTAGACATGGGAAGTTTCACTGCTTCTGTTATTTTGACTACCAACCTTTTAATTGAACACCCCTTGGCTTTGTATCCATTGTATCTGTAAAGCAAAGCTTTCTGAGGGATACTATCTGGTGTTTGGCATGTTTGTGGCTGAACCATTTTGTTTGGTGTCTCTTTATGAGCTAACCGGCAGTGCGTAAAGCTATCTAATTATTCAACCTGAACAAAGAACTGACTGCGGCTCAAGAGGTTGAATAATATATGTAATTTTTACATTTTGAACTAGATTTCTGTCCTAAATCTATTTAAATTTAAACATATGTTTAATCTCTGCACCTACTAAAACAAATAAAATAGGATTGATAAAAATGATGGCTTTACAATTCAAGAAATAAAACTATATTGCATTATGAACTAACCTTTCCCACTATGGTCAGTCAACTTACCTACTCTGTCTGCTGCCAATACCTAGGAAATTTGACCACTAGAGCATATACCTGTCAACCTAAGTCTACTTCATGTTCTTCTACTAGTCAATACATAAATCTTATATAGACTTACTGCCTGAATTTCTCTGGTTACTTTAATGAACTGTATGTCCTTCATTTTGCTTTCAAGATCCTCCATTTCCATGGACATTTTCTTGTGCTCCCTGAAGCAGAAAACAGCATACAAAAGTAATGATATCCAGTCATTGCCGCATGTAATTATCACTTGCCAGTAAGAAATATATATTTATGAGAGTTTACAACATAGTCTTACAGATGATTAAAAAAAACACCATCTTACAGATGGTATGGCTACATAAAAAGCTAATGTTGTTGTGAAAACAAATTCGATTTTTTAAATTGTCCTAAAAATATGAGAGAGAGGAGATGGAAGGTGAGTGGTAGGGGTGAGGAGGGAGGGGTGAGCTCAGGTTGGATGTTAATGAAGAATACAAATAATAAATAGAAATTGATAGCACATTTTGTGAAGCAGATGAAAGTATACTAAAGAAACTGTAGACTGGATGTGTGAGACTAAAGTATACTAAAAAAACTGTAAACTGGATGTGTGAGACTAAAGTATAATAAAAAAACTGTAAACTGGATGTGTGAGACTAAAGTATAATAAAGAAACTGTAAACTGGATGTGTGAGACTAAAGTATAATAAAAAAACTGTAAACTGGATGTGTGAGACTAAAGTATAATAAAAAAAACTGTAAACTGGATGTGTGAGACTAAAGTATAATAAAAAAAACTGTAAACTGGATGTGTGAGACTAAAGTATAATAAAAAAACTGTAAACTGGATGTGTGAGACTAAAGTATAATAAAAAAACTGTAAACTGGATGTGTGAGACTAAAGTATAATAAAAAAAACTGTAAACTGGATGTGTGAGACTAAAGTATAATAAAAAAACTGTAAACTGGATGTGTGAGACTAAAGTATAATAAAGAAACTGTAAACTGGATGTGTGAGACTAAAGTATAATAAAAAAACTGTAAACTGGATGTGTGAGACTAAAGTATAATAAAAAAACTGTAAACTGGATGTGTGAGACTAGTTTTAGAAATGACATAGCAGCATGGGCAACTGCAGCTAAATCAAACGTGGACACAACAAACAGAATCCAAGACCAAGCAATGAGAATCATAACAGGGTATATGAGGAAAACACCCATTGGAGAACTAGAAAAGATTACAAACCTGCAACCAATGCAAGACAGAAGGGACAGCAGAGCCCAACAGCAAGGTGAGAAATTCAGAAAACTGATAGACCACCATATGTACCAGATAAAAAAATAGGTTTGGAAGGGGGAGACTCTAGCAGAACAACTTTGCAGCATCAGTAACAATAAAGTAGAGAACAGATCCTATTAACGGCACATCACAAACAAAACCCACCATTCACTACCCACATACTACCCACATAGAGGAAAACAACACTTTCCAGGGCTAATATAAAATATTCCTGCCATTGTAAAAAAAAACCAGTCAGATAGTAACAGAAAGAAAATATTTCTTTATAGTTAACATATCCATATTTGTTTAATCTCTTGTGGCTTAAAATGTTTACAAGATGAGGTAGCAAGCCCCATACCCAACCGTCCTTTGTCGCTTATTTTGACAATTATTAGACCAATATAGCATGCTGCCCTGAAAACAGCCTGTTTTCAGGGAAAGCTACATGGAAGAGAGAATGTAGACTTGGTCAGTGTATTGACCCTGATGTGACGTCCTGGTCAGTATTTTGTGCCTGACTGGACTAGCATCTCAGTTCCCCAAAAAGATGGACAGATGGTGTCATTGAGACACTGAAGAAACAGAATAACAGCAACATTGGCGACAAAGATGGCGCATGACAGAAAACTACACCTCCCCGTTACAACACAAGTGGATAGAAGAAGATGATGATGATGACTGTTCACATGACAAGTGGGGATAAAAAAAAAAAAATTCAAAAAGAACAAAAACTGTAAGCAGCACTAAAAAGTACCAACAGCAATTGCCAGAAAAGCAGTTGGTATTAAAGATTCTGTTCATAATTCTTGCTTTCATAGTTTTTGTGCCCCCTTTCATAAACACTTTGACAAAATGTTGCTTAGCTCGTTCTCAGCCTTCAATTATTCTGGCATAATGCCTGCTTGTTTCTGGCAAAAGTCTAACAATAGTTTACTGCCTATTTTGACAATTATTAGACCAATATACCAGACACCAATTTAACAGTGATTTCCATATGAACTTAATATTTTAATTGTGCAATGAGGTACAACTGTACTTAGAGAATGAGCTGAGGTCTCTAAAGAAAGATCTACTGTGCTTTAATTAGCATCATTCAACTGTTTCCTCACAATTTTAACGCAGACAACTTACCATTCAAGCTGTATGATGCCCTTCCTGAAGTCTTTACTTTCCACCATGCTTGCAATTTTGCTTTCACCTAGTTGCTGTGTTGTAAACAAAGACATCATTTAGAATTTTGGTAAGCGTCAAATGTAAATTTTCTATGTCACATTTTAAATATTGTATAGTTATCGTATTCCATTTTCACTCAAATAGGAGCTGAGGTCACCACTGCAGCTGGTAGTTTGTTTAAAAAATGTGTATGTGCATTTATTTTACATGATGAGTTTGCCAGATCCATGAATCAACCTTTTTTAATTACCTTTTCAAACATGGAAATTTGGGTGTTATGTTCATACCTCTACAAAAGGACCCTGCTGGGATCAACATGGGGGAATTATTTGACAGTAGTTGTAATAGCTTTTTTCTATTGATGACTTCATTTATTTTCAGTTATCATGTCATGAGATTTATTTTACTCTGTAAGTCTACAACTGGATTTGTTCTTTCTGGGTAATTCCTAATATCACTCAAATAATACAAACCACAGGTACACAACATATATCTGCTGTTATACAGCATATTTTTAGTACATCAGCAAAACCAAATGAAGCACAAAATAAAAGATTAGGCAATACAATTTTGCAGTAAAAGAGGACACCTGATGGTCATAAATCTGTCTCATGTAATTTGGGTGTTAATGCACAGCAACAGATTGGCAAAGCAGATGCCTTTCATGACAAAAATTACTAAATTCCATAAATCTCAGTCCATCCAGCTGTAGTTTGGTGAATGGCTCTGTTTGGTAAGACAATGCAGCAAGAGATGGAACTTTAATTCATATTCACACAAAAATTAGACTCAGAACACTGAAGTCTAACACTTGATCCTCCACAGTCTTATCACCTTTGAAATAATCTTTATCATATTTATATGCTATAAAAGTGTTCATACGGGATAAGATTTAAAACTGAAAAAATGAGACATCAAACTTTCTTTCAAGACATGGAAGCAGCGAGATCACATAAACATCATTAGGCTAGACATGTGGTACGCATGCCTGACAACAGATGGACACGTAAAACAACGTTTTGGTGGTCATGTGCCTGTACACGTCCACAAAGTCACCCACCTATGCGATGGTGAGATGGACTGACCAAAGACCTAGGCCCATATTGGTACAGCATTGCAAAAGATCGGGATGAATACAGAATATTGTTGGCTTCCTTGCATACTACACATCTGGCGGCCTGATGCCGAAGATAATGTGATATTATATGAGAGGCATGTGTCGTCAAGATTGCATGTTTTTTTGACAATTTCAATCAATCAATCAAAGCCTGTCACTCCTCTCAGCAATATCAATAAATCAAAGTCCGTCACTTCTCTCAGAAATTTCAATCAATCAAAACTCTTCACTCCTATCAGTAATTTCAATCAATCGAAGCCTGTCGTTTTTTTTCTCAGTAATTTAAATCAATAAATCAAAGCCGGTTGCTCCTTTCAGTAGTTTCAATCAATCAATCTAAGCATATCGCTCCTCTCAGTAATTTCAATCAATCAAAGCTCGTCACTCCTCTCAGTAATTTCAATCAATCAATCAAAGCCCGTCACTCCTCTCAGTAATTTCAGTCAATCAAAGCCCATCACTTTTCTCTCAGTAAATTCAGTCAATCAAAGCCCGTCACTACTCTCAGTAATTTCAATCAATCAAAGTCTGTCGCTTATCTCAGTAATTTCAATCAATCAAAGCTTGTCACTCCTTTCAGTAATTTCAATCGATCAATCAAAGCGTGTCACTCCAGTCTGTGTAATATCAATCAATCATAGCCAATCACTCCTCTGCATAATTTCAATCAATCAATCAAAGCTTGTCACTCTTCTCAGTAATATCAATCAATCACAGCCCATCACTCTTTTCAGTAATTTCAATCAATCAATCAAAGCCCATCACTCTTTTCAGTAATTTCAATCAATCAATCAAAGTCCGTCGCTTCTCTGATGCATAGGCCATTGACAACATCTTGTCAACATAAACAGGCTGCTCATTCTGTCTCTCGTGTAATTTAATCTTATCTCATTCTCAGCTATTCCATGTATTTTTTGGTCTACCTCTCTTTCTCTTTCCTTGATGATTCCATGTAAGTTTTGAACAATTTAGTGATTATTAATTTCTTTAAGCATTTTAAAATTCAAATATTGTAGTGTTTTTAGATGAAGAAATTTATTAAACATAGTCTGGTTAGCGTAGTGGTAGAGCACATGCTTCGTATAGTAAAGGCATGTGTTCAACTTCCACAACCCGTTCGCTGCAGCTGTAAATGTGTACCTGCCTTAAGAAAAGGCAGCAAAGAGAAAGGAACTGGCCACTCCACCTCATACAAGCTGTATCATGAAGTTTATAATAGTTTGTTCCTGATCATCGATTAAATCTGCTGTAGGACTCCCTTTAACCTTCCAGGAAAATGGTAAATTTGATGTAAAAAAAAAACACATGAAAATAAAAATAAATGCCCCATCAAACTGTTCAATCAGAGAATTCAAATACTTTGGCAGCGTGTTCACACAAGACGGAAGGCTAGATAGAGAGGTAGAATCAAGAACACAGAAAGCTAATGCAATTTCCCACTAGCTCTCATCATTACTAAGACACAAAGATATTCCAATGAAGACAAAGACAGCTGATAAATAGTATTTTTATACCAACTCTATGCTACCAATGTGAGACATGGACTCTCACCAAGGCACAAGAAAGAGAAATCATGGTATGTGAAATGAGATGTTTGAAAAAGGCTGTCGAGGTCACAAGGCTGGACACAGTACAGAACAAAGTAATCAGATAGAAGGTGGCTGCAACACCATGCATGGAATACATGGAAAGGCAGAGAATAAAATGGATCGAACACCTGACAAGAATGCAACTAAAGTTACCAGCTGCTCATATCTACAATACCAGACATCACGATTTCAGAGCAAGAGGTAGATCACAAAAAAGATGGATATTGCTGCTGTTTAATACCCACAATGAGTAAGTTTACTCTCGTGTGCGTCCTGAAAACGACATTAAGTGACGGGTTGTAGTAGCTTTCCTCACATCCCGAGCATGCTGATGACGTTGGGCCGCAGTCCTCCAGGCGGTTGTATTATGCTTAGCTTCATCTGCGTGGCACTCACTACTTTGGGAATCACATTGATCCACATCTTGTTAGCCATGCTGCCTTGAAAACAACCTGTTTTCAGAGAACGCTACATGGAAGAGAAATTGTGGACTTGTTCAGTGTATTGACTCTGACGTGACGTCCTGGTCAGTATTTTGTGCCTGACTGGACTAGCATCTCAGTTTCCCAAAAAGATAGATAGATGGTGTCAGTGAGACACTGAAGAAACATAGAATGACAGCAACATTGGTAACAAAGATGGCACATGACAGAAAGCTACACCTCCCCATGACGTCCAACAACACAAGTGGATAGAAGATGATGATGATGATGACTGTTCACCCTTTCATAAACACTTTCACAAAATGTTGCTTAGCTCGTTCTCAGCCTTCAATTATTCTGGCATAATACCTGCTTGTTTCTGGCATAATACCTGCTTGTTTCTGGCATAATACCTACTTGTTTCTGGCAAAAGTCTAACAATAGTTTACTGCAAGTAAAGCATAACATTTTTCTCACTTTAATGGTGGTGTTCAGGTCCTCAACAACACTGCGGTGAATGAGCACACTATCTCGGAAGTCTGAAATGAATGGGCCAGCATCAACCTCAATCTGACCTTGTTTTAGTAAGAGCTGGACTTCCAGGTTGAGAATAAACCTTTGTTCATCTTCTTTAAGCCTGAGAGAGAGTTTAAAATAACGATTCAGAGGATACAGCAACAGCTCACTCACTATCTGTGGTTTACATTGCGCTAAACAAAGGCTAAAACATTAATAAAACAAAAATAACCAATCTGTATATATTTGAACACAAAAACTATGGTTAATATTGACAGTTGACTCTAGTTCTGGGCAACAAGTGAATGATGGTGACCACATGCACTGAGTGTTGGTTTGATGTAACTATGAATTGATGCAAGATATGGCAATGCTTAACAGAAGCAGGACGACACAAGCAGTAACTTGGGATTGCACTATCATAGTTCTTAAGGCTTTCCAAGTTCTCAGGATAAAAGATACATGTATCATAGAGCTGACCTAAGTACTGTGCTACAAAATGTAAGACACTATAAATCAAAGTTTAGTTCATACGTATTGATAGAGGGTTAGTTTCAGTTGAATTTTAGTTGAAAAATCAATATCATTGCACACCGTTTAACCTATAAGTGCTCTGTTCTTCTATATAATTTTTTTGAGAATCTCAGCCCAATGCACGAACTCTGTTGCACCAGCAAGGATCCTGTAATAGGTTGGGTAGATTTTTAACATAATTTTGAACTTAGCTCAGGCAGCGAGCGTTGAGCCTACACTTTTCTATTTCCAACCGTCAAATGGTTTTTAATGCACCCAACACTGCTCACAGGCATCCAATCTCTACTATCCAGAGATCTGGAGAAATACCAGAAAGTCCACGTGAAAAAATCTTTGTCTCCACCATGATTTTAACTCTCGACATCCAGCACCCGAGGCCTACGTCTTACCTCAAGACCACTCAGTCCCCATGAAAGACTTAATGGATTGTAACCAGAAACTGTTGAGACTATTCGTAAACAATTCAGATAAAGTTATGCCATGTATAATCATGAGACCATAAAGCCAGTACCATCCATGTCCAACATATCCATGTAAAAAGTATAAAACACATGATAATATCATTTTGTGTAAATAAAAGTCAATCAAGCACTTGCAACCAAAGATGCACCACAGTGAATGAGCTGACAGCAGTCGGCAACTCAAAGCTGGCTGCTTCATCAGGGTCAGCGAACCAGAGCTGACTAAGACCCTATTCTACCTCCAAGCAGCAACCCTGGAAACAGGCTGTACTAGTGTAATCTGGCTAAGAAAATAGGGATCGCAGTGGGAAGAGAAAACACAGTATCCAAAAAATGTCAGCTGAAATTGGATGTGTCAGACCGAAAGACGGCGATATCACAGCCTTGCAACGTCATAATGGTCCTTTTCAGAAGGAAGGCTGTAGAGTAAGAAGAATCAAGCACATCTTTGTCCTTTTTGATGTTGTTTGGGCTTGTCTTTTAAAATGTTTACTTACTTGCCAAGTTTTTGCTTTCATTCATTCCCTATCTATTTGCTCCAATCTGCAACATAGGCCATTCCTGCAGCTGGCCCCATTTAGAGAAAGCCTGTTTTCAGGCATTTGTAATCATTTACCTTTTTGCTCAAATGTAAAGCATAGGCTATAACTGCAGCTGGTCCCTTTACAGAAAGTTTGTACCCGAGCTTTTGCAGTGGCTGATTATAATGACAATGTTTTTTTATACATTATAAGGTTGCCAGCCCCAAACACAACCCTCTTTAGTTGTTTTTTTGCAAGATGCTTGAAGGGTGACAGTGGTGATATCCCTGTCGTCCCTGGTACCACTTTAGTTTTTGAAACAATTTATTTGCTTGCTAAGTTTTTGTTTTGGTCTATTCAAATATTTAGTTGCTGAGTTTTTAGAGGCCTTTAAATGGTAAACTTACTTGCTGACCTTTTCAAATTTTTACTAGCCTGCTGAGTTTTTACTTTGACCATTTCAAGTCTCTATTTACCTATTGAGTTATTACTTTGATCTTTACAAGGCTACTTACCTGCTGAGTTTTTAACCTTGTCTTTTTTCATTACATACTAGGAGTTGTGAGTTCAGTTTATAATTCCAACGTACCAGGTCTGAATGATGCCATGCTCAGTTTGGCAGACTGGTCATGTCGGGGTTTATTTTCATGATATGAGCTTTTCTTCCAGTCAACCCATCTGTCATCTGGGGCTGGTCTCTGGCCGCCGCGATTGACTCTCATCCAGTATTCGTACAGCAATCTCAGTCCCGTCAGACGGAGTGATAGCGCGGGCTTGCCAAAAACGCTCGCCCGGCTCTCCCCGGCCATGTAGCGGGATCATATTTGTGGTGTCGTACCGCTGGCAACGGTGCGTTACTGTGGCCTGTATCGAGAAACTTTGACAGTCAGTGGTGGTTATTCGAAGGCTTATAGCAGACCTCGACATTTCATCTCGCTGGTGGTCATTCTCTCGCAAAGAGCTTGTGACCGGCAAATGGAAAGCAGGAATCGTGAGTAAAGGCCCTGTCCTCGCCCGACCAACCCTTGGGAGAAGGGCAGGCCGGAAGGCAAAAATCGTCTCCAGTCCCTGTGAAATTCATCGCCGGGGCCGTTGAGATCAGTTCTGCACAGAGCGCTGACATCCCTCCCGGTCGCTCGGTCGTCTGGTGTGTGTACGGGCCCCTGTCAGGCGGTCCTAGGTCGACGGAGTGAGGGACGGAACAACCGTCTGTCCGTCAGTCGGTCCCTGCGGCCGCCCTAGTGAGGCTTTTTACACATCCGTCCGCCGCCGACCGGTGTGTCTGGTTCGTACGTCTCCGACAGATATCTGGTTGATCCTGCCAGAAGAATCTCACCATAGCAAGAAATCGGATGCAGCAGGCCCTAACATCGCTGGAAGAGTGGGCGAACTCATGGCTGGTCAAAATAAATGAGGAGAAAACCACATGCACAATATTCTTGCTTTCAATCAAACCCCAAAATACCAAATTAAGTTTAAATGGCAAATTCCTGCAGCCAAACAACAACCCAAACTATCTGGGAGTCACATTTAATCGGCGCATGACATGGAAAAGTCAGATCGAGAGAAACCGAATGAGAGCCAGAGAAAGAATGGCAATCATGAGGAAACTTGCTGGCACAAGCTGGGGAGCAGACGAAAGCATACTAAAGAAACTGTACACTGGAAGAGTGAGACCAGTTCTCGAGTATGGCATTGCGGCATGGACAACAGCAGCAAAGGCGAACTTCGATAAAGTTAGCAAACTCCAAAACCAAGACATGAGAGTTATAACAGGAGGCATGAAGTCATCGCCAATTGTAGAACTTGAAAAGATTACAAAACTGCAATCCATGACCGATAAAAGAGACTGCAGAGCCCAGCTGCAGTCAGAGAAACACCGAAGACTGACTGACCATCCAATGCACCAGAGACTAAACAATTTGGGAAATGGGAAACTAAAGCGGAGAAACTTTGCAGAAATAGCCAAAGCAAAGATGCACAAAGATCCCATAAACGCACTAACAACACCAAAACCCATCACTACTGTACGAAAACCTACCTGGAGGCAGGATGTATTTCCAGAGGTGGTAGAAAATATACCAGGTATTGGAAACAAAAACTGCCAGACTGAAAAAGAAAGGAGAGATACTACCCTAAGCTTTAAATCGAAAAACTACCCAAGCATGGACTGGACCCATGCATACACCGACGGTTCTGTAACAAACACTACACAGAACGGAGGGGCAGGAGCATTCCTGAACCTACCAAATGGCAGACAAATAACACTGTCATTCGCTACTGGTAAGTACACAAGCAATGTCAGAGCGGAGGCAGAGGCACTGAGGGCGGCAGTGGAAGAAATGGTGACACATAAAGAAAATGAAAGCCATACAGTCCTGCTTACAGATGCTCTGGCCGTAGTCACAGCGCTAAAAAGCCAGAAAAACACTGAGCTTAATGACTTAAGAGCAGCACTCTGCAAACTGTGCCAGCAGTCCGCACCAAAATGGGTAGTGGTACAGTGGGTCCCATCACACTGCAACATCAAAGGCAACGAGGAGGCAGACAGACTGGCAAAAGAAGGTGCAAGACTACCACAAACAGATACTAGTATGACGTACGAAGAGTCAAAACGGCTTATCAAAGCCAGATACATGACCAAATGGGAAACCGAACATACTGGTTACACCAAAAACGATGCCCATTACCAGTTGAACCGAAGAGAGCAGGTCGTTGTCTTCAGACTTCGCACTGGCCACAATAGACTGAGGTACCACCTATTCAACAAATTGAAGATAGGTGGTACCGACGAATGCCCGTGCGGTACCGGTAAAATGACCGCTGAACATCTGCTGCAGAACTGCCCGACATACGAGGATCAGAGACAGCAGATGTGGCCATCACCAGTGGAACTGCAAGACAAGCTCTATGGCAGTGTCGACAGCCTCAGGATGACCGCCGCTTTTTTTGAAAGAATAATGGTTACTGTCTGACTGCGTACGAAGAAGAAGAAGAAGAAGATCCTGCCAGTAGTCATATGCTTGTCTCAAAGATTAAGCCATGCATGTCTAAGTTCACACTGTCTCACGGTGAAACCGCGAATGGCTCATTAAATCAGTCGAGGTTCCTTAGATGACACGATCCTACTTGGATAACTGTGGCAATTCTAGAGCTAATACATGCTTACTAAGCTCTGACCCTCGCGGAAAGAGCGCTTTTATTAGTTCAAAACCAATCATCGTTTCCCCTCGCGGGGTTGCGGCGGTCCCACTGGTGACTCTGGATAACTTTGTGCTGATCGCATGGCCTCATGTGCCGGTGACGCATCTTTCAAATGTCTGTCCTATCAAATGTCGATGGTACGTGACATGCCTACCATGTTTGTAATGGGTAACGGGGAATCAGGGTTCGATTCCGGAGAGGGAGCATGAGAAACGGCTACCACATCCAAGGAAGGCAGCAGGCACGCAACTTACCCACTCCCGGCACGGGGAGATAGTGACGAAAATTAACAATACGGGACTCTTTTGAGGCCCCGTAATCGGAATGAGTACACTTTAAACCCTTTAACGAGGATCTATTGGAGGGCAAGTCTGGTGCCAGCAGCTGCGGTAATTCCAGCTCCAATAGCGTATATTAAAGTTGTTGCAGTTAAAAAGCTCGTAGTTGGATCTCAGGCGGGCGGTCCGGCTCGCACCGGTTCACTGCCTGTTGTCTCTTGCCCTACCATCTGCCGGCTCTCTCCCGCTAGTGCTCTTTGCTGAGCGTCCCGGGTGGTCGGCGCGTTTACTTTGAAAAAATTAGAGTGTTCACAGCAGGCCTCGGCTGCCTGAATAATGGTGCATGGAATAATGGAATAGGACCTCGGTTCTATTTTGTTGGTTTTTGGAACTGGAGGTAATGATTAACAGGGACAAACGGGGGCATTCGTATTGTGGCGTGAAATTCTTGGATCGCCGCAAGACGAGCTACTGCGAAAGCATTTGTCAAGAATGTTTTCATTAATCAAGAATGAAAGTCAGAGGCGCGAAGACGATCAGATACCGTCGTAGTTCTGACCATGAACGATGCCGACTAGCGATCCGCAGGAGTTGCTTCGATGACTGCGGGCAGCTTCCGGGATACCAAAGTGTTTGGGTTCTGGGGTAAGTATGGTTGCAAAGCTGAAACTTAAAGGAATTGACGGAAGGGCACCACCAGGAGTGGAGCCTGCGGCTTAATTTGACTCAACACGGCCAACACTGAAATGATGGACAGGCCGAGAGCACTTCTGTTGGGTCTAATATGGAACGGGTGCTGGATTTAGACCCTCGGAAATCTGGGGCTAAGCTCTCTGTGGCTCGATTGGCCTCCATTCAATGTTCGATAAAGGAATTGACGGAAGGGCACCACCATGAGTGGAGCCTGCGGCTTAATTTGACTCAACACGCCAACACTGTAAAATGACTGGCAGACTGAGAGCACTTTCGTTGGATCTAATAGGGAACGTGTGCTGGTATTAGACCCAAGGAAGACAGGTCAGTTTTTACCCCATTAATGAAAGAGCGTCTGCCATGGTAATCTTGCTTAACCCTACAGAAATCGCAGGTTCCAGACACCTGGTCCTTGACTGACTAAAAAGCCCTCTATTGATTCGTCGGTCTAATAGTGAACGGGTGCTGGTATTAGACCCTCGGAAGTCAGGTCAGTTTTACCCTACTAATGACAGGACTTTGCTACGGTAATCCTGCTCAATTCGAGAGGAGCCGCAGACATTTGGTTCACGTACTAGGCTGATAAGCCAATGGCGCGAGGCTACTATGTGAGGGATTATGGTTGAACGCCTCTAAGCCGGAATCCCGCCCAAAATCTCAGCACCACTGCGATGGGAGGCTACTATATGGTCTCTGCCGCCCGCCGATCAAAGCGGGCGGGTAGCTGCTCGATATTCACCCCATAAGGCGATGAGGTGCGAAACCACCAGCAGAAGACTTAGTTCTTGGTCGGGGTGTCGTAAGCAGTAGAGCAGCCACCTCACTGTGAACTGTCGAGACTCAGCCCCTGACCATGAGATATGTCCGTACACCAGGCGAACAACATCTCCGTGACATTACCAGGCTTGTCCCCTGGTTAAATGCACTCCTGCCTCGCTCTCTACCTCTGTATGCTATCAGTCATCCCAATGGATGCAGAAGAGATGCAGGCTAGCGGACATTGCGCATCTGCCCTATTGTGTCAACCTCCCATGTGGCGGGAAATGCTAGGCATACCATCACTGCAGAGAAGCCGAGAAAATAAAGGGAGCAAAGAGATACCCCACTCACATGCATATGCTACGTTTCTGGCAGGACGTGATGATCCTGGGATACAGACACACTGGACTGCCTTTCTTCCGGGATAGTACAAACCAGTACATAGTCCATATCATATATCATATCTCATATATCATCACCGCACCCTATAGACACGAGTAGTGAAGACTCGTTAGTCCTGTAAGACAAATTCCATAAGAGAGACAACTCTGATCACAAACAACTGCTGCCTTGCAGATAGGCTGGGGACAGCCAAAGGCTAAGGAGGGCATCCCTAAAAAAACGCCTGTTGAAAGCGGATGCACTGGGCCACAGGCTTAACAAGTAACACAGTGCAACGTATATCGCTGTATGATGATAGTACGACCTAATAGAAAAAAGCGTGGCGCTCATCCTGTGGAGTCCCGCCAGGCAGCGAGAGTGCCGAGCCTCACGCCTCGAAGGGGCCCAACCATAGGTACTGGTGGTCACCCACCCATGTGTCGTGGAGTCAAGGCACATGGCGATGGGGACAAAACTATTGACCAAAAACACAAGACCTTCAGAATACTACAGTGGAATGCGGAGGGAGTCATTAACAAAAAGCTTTCCCTAACACATCACTTGCATGAAGGTAAGATTGACGTGGCATGTATCCAAGAAATGCACCTCAACAGCAACCATAAATTCTCAATCAGAGGATACCAGACCTTCCGCCTGGAAAGAGAAGGTCACATACGAGGGGTTCTGATACTGACACGTAACTGCATACCGAGTAGCGCGGTAGCTGTCAATCACCCCGGACAAGCAGAAATTGTAGGAGTTGACATAATGGCTCAAGAGACGAAGATCCGCATCTTCAACCTGTACGGACCACCAAACAAAGACCTGTCGCTCTCGAGTATGGAAGTCAAAGACCCCAACTGCATAGTAGCTGGAGACTTCAACAGCCACTCGGAGAGATGGGGATACTCGGACACAGACAGCAAAGGTGACGAAGTGGAAGATTGGGAGATAGACACAAATCTCTATCTAATTAATAGGCCGGAGGATAGCCCTAGCTTCTATTCTAGAACATGGCATACCACCTCTACTCCAGATTTGGCCTTTTCCACGGTGGACATTCACCACAAAATAGACCGCCAGGTGCTAAACCAATTGGCAGGTAGCGACCACAGGCCAATTAGGCTAGAAGTTGATATGGAAGTAGGCCCACAGTAAACAAAACCGCTCCCACGTTGGAATTACAAACAAGCCGACTGGGACAGATTTGCAAGCCTGACAGATGGGCTGTGTGAAACCATCAACACACGGAATAACAACATGAAGCCCATGGTGGAAAGCCTAAGCAAAGCAATAATGCAAGCTGCCATTGAAACCATCCCAAGAGGGGCAAGGAAAAATTATAAGCCCTATTGGAATGATGAATTGCAGAAAGCGGAAGACGAAGTCACAAATGCTAAGAACTCGGCAGAGAGAGAACAATCTATGGAGGCAAATATCGCCCTCAAAGCCACCACGGCGAAATACAAATACACTCTAAACCAAACAACAAGAGAAAGCTGGAAAAACAAAACAGAAAGCCTCAATTTAGACAAAGAAGGGAACTTCTTCTTCTTCGTACGCAGTCAGACAGTAACCATTATTTTTTAGAAAAAAGCGGCGGTCATCCTGAGGCTGTCGCCACTGCCATAGAGCTTGTCTTGCAGTTCCACTGGTGATGGCACATCTGCTCTCTCTGATCCTCGTATGTCGGGCAGTTCTGCAGCAGATGTTCAGCGGTCATTTTACCAGTACCGCACGGGCATTCGTCTGTACTACCTATCTTCAGTTTGTTGAATAGGTGGTACCTCAGTCTATTGTGGCCAGTGCGAAGTCTGAAGACAACGACCTGCTCTCTTCGGTTCAACTGGTAATAGGCATCGTTTTTGGTGTAACCAGTATGTTCGGTTTCCCATTTGGTCATGTATCTGGCTTTGATAAGCCGTTTTGACTCTTCGTACGTCATACTAGTATCTGTTTGTGGTAGTCTTGCACCTTCTTTTGCCAGTCTGTCTGCCTCCTCGTTGCCTTGGATGTTGCAGTGTGATGGGACCCACTGTACCACTACCCTTTTTGGTGCGGACTGCTGGCACAGTTTGCAGAGTGCTGCTCTTAAGTCATTAAGCTCAGTGTTTTTCTGGCTTTTTAGCGCTGTGACTACGGCGAGAGCATCTGTAAGCAGGACTATATGGCTTTCATTTTCATTGTGTGTCACCATTTCTTCCACTGCCGCCCTCAGTGCCTCTACCTCCGCTCTGAAATTGCTTGTGTACTTACCAGTAGCGAATGACAGTGTTATTTGTCTGCCATTTGGTAGGTTCAGGAATGCTCCTGCCCCTCCGTTCTGTGTAGTATTTGTTACAGAACCGTCGGTGTATGCATGGGTCCAGTCCATGCTTGGGTAGCTTTTCGATATGAAGCTTAGGGTAGTATCTCTCCTTTGTTTTTCAGTCTGGCAGTTTTTGTTTCCAATACGTGGTATATTTTCTACCACCTCTGGAAATATATCCTGCCTCCAGGTAGGTTTTCGTACAGTAGTGATGGGTTTTGGTGTTGTTAGTGCGTTTATGGGATCTTCGTGCATCTTTGCTTTGGCTATTTCTGCAAAGTTTCTCCGCTTTAGTTTCCCATTTCCCAAATGACAAAGAAGGGAACAAACTATGGAAGTTAGCCAGAGTCATGAATGACGAAACTCCATCAAACAAACAAATTACAATCAAGCAGGGTGACAGCATGCTCACTGGAAAAAAAGCAGCAAATGCCTTCGTTGAACATTATGCCAGAGCAAACCACATTGATATCCCTGCAGATATGCATACAGACATTAGTGAAGAGCAAAAGGGGCACGACAACATCAATATGGCACCAGAAGAGCATATGATGGCAAAATTAACAATGAATGAAATGGAAGAGGCTATGAGAACACTAAAGAAAAGGAAATCTCCCGGAAAAGACGGGATAACAAACGAAATGCTGATGGGGCTGGGCCAAACAGCAAAGAGGAAACTACTATCAGTCCTGAACCAAAGCTGGAAAAGGGGTATTGTACCCCAGACATGGAAAGACGCAGTACTTGTACCAGTACCAAAGAAAGGAAAAGACAAAACAGATCCAAATGGATACAGGCCTATGAGCCTACTGAGCTTCATAGGCAAACTGATGGAACGTATGATAAACACCAGACTGATGTGGCATCTGGAAGAAAAACACATACTAATTCCACAGCAAGCAGGCTTTAGACAGCACAGATCCTCTGAGGATCAGGTCATCCTCATCGCCCAGGAAATAGAAGATGCCTACCAGGAGCAAAAACACACAGTAGCGGTTTGGGTGGACCTAGAAAAGGCATTTGACAAAGTCTGAAAAGAGGGACTTAGAGCCAAGCTAAGAAGAAGTGAAGTTTGTGGGAAAATGTACAAATGGATCAGTCACTACCTCAAAAACAGAACAGCCAGAGTTCAAGTACAAGGGCAGATAAGCAAAAAGGTGACACTTGAGCAGGGAGTACCCCAAGGGGGAGTACTGTCACCCACACTCTTCCTGGTGTATATAAATAACATAACAGAGAATATACCAAGAAGAGTCCATAGCTCAATGTTTGCAGACGATCTGGCTATGTGGACCTCTGAAAAGAATCTCACCATAGCAAGTAATCGGATGCAGCAGGCCCTAACATCGATGGAAGAGTGGGCGAACTCATGGCTGGTCAAAATAAACGAGGAAAAAACAACATGTACGATATTCTCGCTTTTAAACAAACCCCAAAACACCGAAATAAGTCTTAACGGCAAATACCTGCAGCCAAACAACAACCCAAACTACCTGGGAGTCACATTTGATTGGCGCATGACATGGAAAAGTCAGATCGAGAGAAACCGAGTGAGAGCCAGAGAAAGAATGGCAATCATGAAGAAACTTGCTGGCACAAGCTGGGTTGCAGATGAAAGTATACTAAAGAAACTGTACACTGGAAGAGTGAGACCAGTCCTCGAGTATGGCATTGCGGCATAGACAACTGCAGAAAAGGCGAACTTCGATAAAATTAGCAAACTCCAAAACCAAGCCATGAGAGTTATAACAGGAGGCATGAAGTCAACGCTAATTGTAGAACTTGAAAAGATTACAAAACTGCAATCCATGACCGACAGAAGAGACTGCAGAGCCCAGCAGCAAGCAAAGAAACTCAGAAGACTGACTGACTATCCAATGCATCAGAGACTAAACAATTTTGGAAATGGGAAACTAAAGCGGAGAAACTTTGCAGAGATAGCCAAAGCAAAGATGCACGAAGACCCTATGAACGCACTAACAACACCAAAGCCCATCCCTACCTGGAGGCAGCATATATTTCCAGAGGTGGTAGAAAATATACCAGGTATTGGAAACAAAAACTGCCAGACAGAAAAAGAAAGAAGAGATACAACCCTGAGGTACATAACGAAAAACTACCCAAGCATGGAATGGACCCATGCATACACCGACGGCTCTGTAACAAACACAACACATAACGGAGGGGCAGGGGCATTCCTGAGCCTACCAAATGGCAGGAAAATAACACTGTCATTGGCAAGTGGAAAATACACAAGCAATTTCAGAGCGGAGGCAGAGGCACTGAGGGCGGCAGTGGAAGAAAGGGTGACAGCTAAAAGGAATGAAAGCCATATAGTCCTGCTTACAGATGCCCTGGCTGTAGTCACAGCACTAAAAAGACAGAAAAATACTGAACTTAATGATTTAAGAACAGTACTCTGTCAACTATGCCAGCAGTCCGCACCAAAAAGGGTAGTGGTACAGTGGGTTCCATCCCACTGCAACATCCAAGGCAACGAGGAGGCAGAAAGACTGGCAAAAGAAGGTGCAAGACTACCACAACCAGATACCAGTGTGACATACGAAGAGTCAAAACGGCTTATTAGAGCTAGATACATGACCAAATAGGAAACAGAACATACTGGCTATACAAAAAACGATGCCTATTACCAGTTGAACAGAAGAGAGCAGGTCGTGGTCTTCAGACTTCGCACTGGCCACAATAGACTGAGGTACCACCTATTCAACAAATTAAAGATAGGTGGTACCGACGAATGCCCGTGCGGTACCGGGAAAATGACCGCTCAACATTTGCTGCAAAACTGCCCGACATACGAGGATCAGAGAGAGCAGATGTGGCCATCACCAGTGGCAACACTAGACAAGCTCTACGGCAGTGTCGACAGCCTCAGGATGACCGCTGCTTTTTTCGAAAAAATAAAGGTCGAAGTCCGACAGCATAAGAAGAAGAAGAAGAACCCATCTGTCAATGGGTATCTGATGAAGTCAGGTTAAAATTTTTGAGCTGTTGCAGAAGAAGCTAAGGAGTTCGTGCTCTTTGTAGACACTTTCAACTATGAAATGGATGGGCACATATGGGTACGCTCTGATGCAGTTAAGTCAGTCCTATGATCCATTTTCCATTTTTAGTATATAATTAAAATATCCTGAGTGGTCCATCGGGATCTTTGTGTATGACAAGGACAAGAATAGACCCACACTATCTCTTAGAGAGCATGTCGTAAGAGGGGTCTGTGTGACATTGCATAACATTGGTTAGGTGGTTCGTTTAGAGCAGCATGGATGGCGACTAACAGGCTGTGGTCCTACTTTGCTCTAGTATTTGAGTCTATTAAGATGGACTCGCACATTTGTTAACCACCCTCTGCGGCACTTGTCACAATGCAGCAGAGTAATAAACTGCTCAACCCTAGCCCGCTAAGCAGAAAATCCTCCTCCCAGCTACATCCAACTCATACCAGAGCTGGGACCTGCACAGGGGCATCAGTCCTAGTAGAAGTACAGGTCGACTAAGAACTAAGAAGTAAACAAATACTTACTTGTTAAGTTTTTGACTAATTTCTTCAATTTCTAGTTTAAGCTTTTCATCCTCCTTTTGTCGTTTGTGTAAGAAACTCTGCATCTCTGCTAGGGTATTGGCCTTGATTTTGAGCTACAAAAAATAATATAATAATTAACTTAAGCATTGATAATTAAATGAATACATTTCCATATAAATATGTAAAGGTAAAGGTGGGTTCCATGACAATAATTGCCGTCGGAGATGAAGATAACTCTTCATGGACTAAGCCCCAGGCTATGTGAGGTGGGGTGGTCAGTTCCCTTCCTTGCTGTTTATACCTTCCTCAACTAATATGTCAGGTACACATTTACAGCTGGATCGATTGGAGGAGCGGTCATACCAGGAACAAGCCATGCCCCAATTTTTTGTGTCTGAGATTTTGAACACTGGCGTGCTGTAATCCAAGTCTTAGCACAAACCAGCTCATTGTCAATTAGGCTAGACGTTCATAAATATGTATATCACTCTAACTACAATATTAAGTGTTCTATGCAACAGCACATTATGTTAGATAAAAGTAACATCCTTGTAAACACATATAGGTGTTCCATGTATCTTTCAGCTGGTGGTAAAAGCAATGTGTGCTGATGGTTACTGTAGCATGCTGGTTGTACACATGCTTGATCAGTATTCTCAGACACCGCTACCTGATGACCTAAGTTTTAAACTTCTGTAGGCTCTTAATTGCTGATTGACATGACAATGATTATTGGGATATTTCAGTATTTCTCCTTTATACACATCTAATGTCCCCAACAATCAGTACCCTCAAAGCTAGGATATTAGCTCTTTAACTGCCATCAACCACCAACAAAACCAGGACAGCACAAATCTCTGAGAAGGTTTGAAGTCTTTCATATTGACTCTCATTCCTGTCGAAGGCGGATGTCTCGGACCAAAAGGTGCAAACATCGCAGTCAAACTGTAAATTAGTGACACAATGCATTCCATTCTCCTGTATCTCCAGTATCTCACACTCTGGACAGTCCTGAAGTATATGCTTCACAGTCTAAGGTGCCTGTCCCCATATACACATACTTGAGCTGCCAATCATAAATTTTGTATACATGTGCTATAAAATAGACCGCCAGGTGCTAAACCAACTGGCAGGTAGCGACCACAGGCCGATCAGGCTAACCATTGACATGGAAGTAGGCCCACAGGAAACAAAACCGCTCCCACGTTGGAATTACAAACGAGCCGACTGGGACAGATTTGCAATCCTGACAGATGGGCTGTGTGAAACCATCAACACACGAAACACCAAAATGAAGCCCATGGTAGAGAGCCTAAGCAAGGCAATAATGCAAGCCGCCACTGAAACCATCCCAAGAGGAGCTAGGAAAAACTATAAGCCCTACTGGAATGATGAGTTACAGAAAGTGGAAGATGCAGTAACAAATGCTAGGAACATGGCAGAACGAGAAAAATCCGTGGAGGCAAACATCGCCCTCAAAGCCGCCGCGGCGAAGTACAAACACACTCTCAAGCAAACAGCAAGAGAAAGTTGGAAAAATAAAACGGAAAGTTTAAACCTGGACAAAGAAGGGAACAAGCTATGGAAGCTAGTCAGAGCCATGAACGACGAAACCCCGTCAAATAAACAAATTACTATCAAGCAAGGCGAGAACTTGATCACAGATAAGAAAGCCGCAAACGCCTTTGTCGATCACTATGCCACAGCAAACCACATCGAGGTCCCTGCAGATAAGCATACAGACATTGGCGAAGAGCTAAAGGGGCACGAAAACATAAATACGGCTCCTGAAGAGCACATGATGGCCAAACTAACAATGCGCGAAATGGAAGAGGCTATGAGAACACTAAAGAAAAGGAAATCTCCCGGAAAAGACGGGATAACAAACGAAATGCTGATGGGGCTGGGCCAAACAGCGAAGAAAAAACTACTATCAGTCCTGAACCAAAGCTGGAAAAGGGGTATTGTACCCCAGGCATGGAAAGATGCAATACTGGTACCAGTACCAAAAACAGGAAAGGATAAAACAGATCCAAATGGATACAGGCCCATAAGCCTACTGAGCTGTGTCGGCAAGCTGATGGAACGGATGATAAACACCAGACTGATGTGGCATCTGGAAGAAAAACGAATACTAATTCCACAGCAAGCCGGCTTTAGACAGCACAGATCCACTGAGGACCAGGTCATCCTCATAGCCCAGGAGATAGAAGATGCCTACCAGGCACAGAAACACACAGTAGCTGTCTGGGTGGATCTGGAAAAGGCATTTGACAAAGTCTGGAAGGATGGACTTAGAGTCAAGCTAAGAAGAAGTGATGTTTGTGGGAAGATGTACAAGTGGATCAACCACTACCTCAAACAAAGAACGGCCAGAGTCCAAGTACAAGGGCAGATGAGCAAAAAGGTGACACTCGAGCAGGGAGTACCCCAAGGGGGAGTACTGTCACCCACACTCTTCCTGGTATATATAAACGATATTACAGAGAATATACCAAGAAGAGTCCATAGCTCAATGTTTGCAGACGATCTGGCTATGTGGACCTCTGAAAAGAATCTCACCATAGCAAGAAATCGGATGCAAACGGCCCTAACATCGCTGGAAGAGTGGGCGAACTCATGGCTGGTCAAAATAAACGAGGAGAAAACCACGTGCACAATATTCTCGCTCTCATTAAAACCCCAAAGTACCAAATTAAGCCTAAATGGCAAAATCCTGCAGCCAAACGACAACCCAACCTATCTGGGAGTCACATTTGATCGGCGCATGACATGGAAAAGTCAGATTGAGAGAAACCGAATGAAAGCCAGAGAAAGAATGGCGATCATGAGGAAACTTGCTGGCACAAGCTGGGGAGCAGACGAAGGCATACTAAAGAAACTGTACACCGGAAGAGTGAGACCAGTTCTCGAGTATGGCATCGCGGCATGGACAACAGCAGCGAAGGCGAACTTCGATAAAGTTAACAAACTTCAAAACCAAGCCATGAGAATTATAACAGGTGGCATGAAGTCAACGCCAATTGTAGAACTTGAAAAGATTACAAAACTGCAATCCATGACCGACAGAAGAGACTGCAGAGCCCAGCTGCAGTCAGAGAAACTCCGAAGACTGACGGACCATCCAATGTACCAGAGGCTAAACAATTTGGGAACTGGGAAACTAAAGCGGAGAAACTTTGCAGAAATAGCCAAAGCAAAGATGCACGAAGATCCCATAAACGCACTAACAACACCAAAACCCATCACTACTGTACGAAAACCTACTTGGAGGCAGGATATATTTCCAGAGGTGGTAGAAAATATACCAGGTATTGCAAACAAAAACTGCCAGACCGAAAAAGAAAGGAGAGACACTACCCTAAGCTTCATAACGAAAAGCTACCCAAGCATGGACTGGACCCATGCATACACCGACGGTTCTGTAACAAACACTACACAGAACGGAGGGGCAGGAGCATTCCTGAACCTACCAAATGGCAGAAAAATAACACTGTCATTCGCTACTGGTAAGTACACAAGCAATTTCAGAGCGGAGGTAGAGGCACTGAGGGCAGCAGTGGAAGAAATGGCAACACACAGTGAAAATGAGAGCCACATAGTCTTGCTGACAGATGCTCTCGCCGTAGTCACAGCGCTAAAAAGCCAGAAAAACACTGAGCTTAATGACTTAAGAGCAGCACTCTGCAAACTGTGCCAGCTGTCCGCACCAAAAAGGGTAGTGGTACAGTGGGTTCCGTCACACTGCAACATCCAAGGCAACGAGGAGGCAGACAGACTGGCAAAAGAAGGTGCAAGGCTACCACAAACAGATACCAGTATGACGTACGAAGAGTCAAAACGGCTTATCAAAGCCAGGTACATGTCCAAATGGGAAACCGAACATACTGGTTACACCAAAAACGATGCCTATTACCAGTTGAACCGAAGAGAGCAGGTCGTTGTCTTCAGACTTCGCACTGGCCACAATAGACTGAGGTACCACCTATTCAACAAATTGAAGATAGGGTGTACCGACGAATGCCCGTGCGGTACTGGTAAAATGACCACTGAACATCTGCTGCAGAACTGCCCGACATACGGGGATCAGAGAGAGCAGATGTGGCCATTGCCAGTGGAACTGCAAGACAAGCTCTATGGTAGTGGCGAGAGTCTCAGGACGACCGCCGCTTTTTTCGAAAAAATAATGGTTACTGTCTGACTGTGTACGCAGAAGAAGAAGAAGAAGTATACATGTGGCTGCGGAGTCGGTTGTGTCCCGTTCTGAGGAACAGTATGACAATCTGCTTTTGCCTACTTATATTATGATAGTCATCTTGTATTTGTGTTGGAAGCTCTCTCATTGATTTAATCATCTGTTTTCTTTTGATGGTATGTAACTGGTACATCTGGTTGCTCGTCTGCGGCACCTTCCCTCTACAGTGTGTCAGCTCTCTCATTTCCTGGTATTCCGCAGCGAGACGGTATCCACTGCACCGTGATTCTGTGCTGGTTGCACAATGTTGACATTAAAACTTGTAGATCTGACAGCTTCCCGGAACCTATGTACAATGAAGTCAATCCTATAAGCCGTTGTCAATTTTCCATAATGCATGAACCACGTTTAAAAAAAATGTAACAATGAAAGTTAAAAATAGAGCATTTTAAACAGGCACAGCCACCTCTAAGACAACGTACCAGATTCTCGCTTTCAACTTTAGCTCGCCTCATTTTACACATTCTTTCCCACACTGAGATATCAGTTCCATCAGGAGCATTGGTCAGCTTGTCAAGATCATCCAGTGCTGCACTCATCTGAGTTTTCTGATTAGCAAGTTGTGTTGATGATGAGGGATGATCAATGAATGGATTAAAGAACTTCCAATTTACTGCCTCATTTGCTCGATATTTGATAGCTCTGGCATGTGTACACAAGAAAGAAAATTATTACATTCACTGGCACAAGGCCAAGACACATAAACTTACTACACATATAGAAATGAAAATTATTACATTCACTGGCACAAGGCCAAGACACATAATAAACTTACTACACATATACAAATGAAAATTATTACATTCACTGGCACAAGGTCAAGACACATAAACTTACTACACATATACAAACGAAAATGACTACATTCACTGATACAAGGCCAAGACACATAAACTTACAACACATATAAAAATGAAAATTATTACATTCACTGGCACAAGGCCAAGACACATAATAAACTTACTACACATATAAAAATGAAAATTATTACATTCACTGGCACAAGGTCAAGACACATAAACTTACTACACATATACAAACGAAAATGACTACATTCACTGATACAAGGCCAAGACACATAAACTTACAACACATATAAAAATGAAAATTATTACATTCACTGGCACAAGGCCAAGACACATAATAAACTTACTACACATATAAAAATGAAAATTATTACATTCACTGGCACAAGGTCAAGACACATAAACTTACTACACATATACAAACGAAAATGACTACATTCACTGATACAAGGCCAAGACACATAAACTTACAACACATATAAAAATGAAAATTATTACATTCACTGGCACAAGGCCAAGACACATAAACTTACTACACATATAGAAATGAAAATTATTACATTCACTGGCACAAGGCCAAGACACATAATAAACTTACTACACATATAAAAATGAAAATTATTACATTCACTGGCACAAGGTCAAGACACATAAACTTACTACACATATACAAACGAAAATGACTACATTCACTGATACAAGGCCAAGACACATAAACTTACAACACATATAAAAATGAAAATTATTACATTCACTGTCACAAGGCCAAGACACATAAGATTACTACACATATAAAAAATAAAAATTAATATATTCACTGGCACAAGGCCAAGACATTAGCTTACTACACATATAAAAAAGGAAAATAATTTTCATTGTGAGGACATGTTCTACAAAGGGGGAGGTAATTTCACACACTAACAACACCCAAACTTGCTAAAAGACAACATGGAGTTCATAAACAGGGATGATAGGACACACAATGCAGAGCAATGCTCACTTCAATCAATCAATCAAAACCCATCAACTCCCTGTAAAGCATAGGTCCTCAACAAATACTTGCCTGTCATATGCGATCATTTCCAACCCCAATTCAGTGTCGCTTTTGCCATCTGTTTAGATTATGTTACCCAGGTATGTGAAATTTTTCACCTGTTTTACTTGTTGGTTTTGTATGAATATTGTTTTTTCTATTTTTTTCTTGCAATCATCATAACTTTGGTTTTCTCTATGTTGATTTTCATACCGTAATTCGCACAGTATGATTGTCGTTAGATTGTTGCTTCTATTGTAATAATCTGTGTTTTTGTCTCTGTGCACCCTCAGACCTAATTTCTGTGACGATTCAGTAATTATGTTTATTTTATTTTGCATTTGCTTGTGGTTATGTGACAGAAGAGCCAAGTCATTAGCAAAGTCCAGATCAGCAAATCTTTTCAATTGTCACTTCAATTAGCCACTTCTCTTCTACCATTGTGGGGGTATAGAAGTATTTTCTTGTAATACTTGCAATCATATGTGCAAACAAATAGGTGATTGGATTGCTGTGTTTTTGCAATATGGAGGTCCTCTCTTTGTTGGTCTTCCTATCAAGGAAATGATAAAGTATTATGGACCACCTTGTACTATGTAGGGGTCAGGAGTTCTCTACCTTGCTGCCACACCTTCCCTAACTGTAAGTTGAGTATTTCCTATTTACAGAATGGTAGAATGTGGCATGTTGAGATGAGACCAGGAAACAAACCCTGCCTCTTTGCATAGAGAGATAAGTTCTCTAACCCATCTGAAAATCAGATGCCTATAACATACAGATGTAAAAAAAAAAAGATTCAGAGATCATAAAAGTGTTCTCAACATAGCTTGTGAGAGATACAATATGAAGATTATCATAGTAATAAACATTAACACTGTAGGCTGGCAGAAACACAGCTCACTCAATATCCATATGAACAGTACCTTGATAAAGCTAGACAAAGTACAAATACCATTAAAACATAATCACAGCAAATGAAAGAATGAAAAAAGACATAGAAATGTATTTAAAGTTCCAAATGTAGAAGGAAAAATACAAAATAAAATCTAAAAGATGGTCTTAGTCTTAGTTGACCTGTACATCTACAAGGGTGATATCCCTTGTACAGGTCCCGACTCTTATGCAAGTTGGTGGTATCCTGTATGTGTATTTCCCTGCTTAGCGGCTGGACTTGAGCAGTGCTTCATTTTATGGTTTTGTGTGGGTCCCAGCTGAGTTTCCAGTCGGTCCTGTCTCAGTCATGGGTTGTCCTGTGTCAGTCCTGGGTTGTCCTGTCTCAGTCATGGGCTGTCCTGTCTCTGTCATGGGTTGTCCTGTCTCAGTCACGGGTTGTCCTGTCTCAGTCACGAGTTGTCCTGTCTCTGTCATGGGTTGTCCTGTCTCAGTCCTGGGTTGTCCTGTCTCAGTCATGGGCTGTCCTGTCTCTGTCATGGGTTGTCCTGTCTCAGTCACGGGTTGTCCTGTCTCAGTCACGAGTTGTCCTGTCTCAGTCACGAGTTGTCCTGTCTCAGTCACGGGTTGTCCTGTCTCAGTCACGGGTTGTCCAGAGCGAAATGCTAACTCATTTTTTTCAGAATCACAAGTGTTGTGCATCTCAAGCCCTTGCCACCGAGTGGAGGAGGAGGTTGGGGGGTGGGGGTGTCTTCTAGGAGATCACAAAGTGGTTGCTGTAAGTTGGTAGGAGCATTAATATGCATCAACAAGATACAAGAAAATGGTAAAAGTAGTCTCATTGGAAATAATGTCATAAAGAATGCATTTGAAGGACTTAATTATGCTGGGTCTTCAGCTTTATAACATGAAGTGAAAAGCTCCCTTCTTAGCTGCTTTTAACTCAGAGTAATCAGATACTTATCTTTACAGCTGAGTATGCTGCAGTATCTCATACCTGGTCATGGACCTCATTTCTGTAGTTTGAGAAACAAATGCTCTGACAGCTATGTCAATTGCATGACCTAGTTGCATTAGCAACCAGAAAATATAATGGTTGCAACCCTTCATGTAAAAGATCCAAATTTGCTTCCAAGCTTTCAATTGCAGAATCTGGGATTAAGATGTTGAGCAGCGCATGAGCTGCAGTGGTCAGAGACTCATAGCTGACTGCAAACGTCAGGGCCAGCGAACCAGAGCTCCAAAGACCCTTCTACACCTCCAAGTGATGATCCTGGATAACAGGCTGCAGCAGGGCTGACTGGCTAAAGCGAAGGGATCTCAGAGGGAATGCTAACGGCTGACTGGCTAAGGAGAAGGGATCGAAGAGGGAATGCTAACCCGGTACTCAAAACAAACATTCTTGCTGAAGTCGGATGTGTTGGACCGAAAGGTGCAAATATCGCAGTCAAGCTGTAAACGACGACACAACGCATTCCGTTCTCTGGACTACATTCTGCTACTTAAGCCTTTTCAGGGTTTGGTAGCGGGAGATTGAGAACGAACGAAGCCAACCCAATAGTAGAATCTGTGGCTTCACAGAAAGGGGATGCTCTGAAACTGTTTCTCCTTTTTATGGTTCGACTGTTTCAAAAAAAAGTACATTAGAGAGTCTATAATGTTAATCTCTAAACTGAACACAAAATATGGCATTGGAGCCCGGAACCAATATTATCAAATAGAGTAAACTGGCTAACCTACCGTGTCCTTTTCTTGAATTGTTTATACAAAACATCTACTAATCCTGCAGAAACATCCATAAACTCTCGTCTGAAAGTTTTGTCAAGGTACTTATCCTCAACCTGTAGTGTATCATATTCAGTAGCAAAATTCTCCATATTCTTCTTTGATTCAAAAACAGCTTCAGCTGCAAGAAGCTGAAAAATAAATATTGTGTAAAACATAATGTGGAAAACATAATGTGGAAAACAAAATGTGGAAAATATAAAGTGGAAACACCTGTTTGAATACCAGAATTTCTAGTATTTCATTATCAATCCCATTATATTTTTTGGACATATAGTTTCTTATTAGGAACTTAAATTGTTGCCCATTGTCTCCCCCTTGTCTGTATTTTGTACATGATATTGTCATGTTTTCTTACCATCTTAAGACAGATATGATGAGCAGTCTGATATTATTTCTTGGCAGAAAGTTGCAGTTATAATTTGGATGGGAGAATTCTGAAAATAAATCTAGCTTTGACATGCAAGTTTGTTCTTCTTACCTTGTCAATGTTACTTCCAAAATAGTGATAGTGGTGAATTTATTCAGTTATCGGGCCATTAATTTATCAATCTTATTTTTCATGATTTTTTTCTAATTTGTTTTCTTTGTTAACTTTGATGGATTGTAAATGAAGTCATAGCTTGGAATGGAGTGAAGGGCAAGTTTTCCAACTTCAATCAAATACTTCCATAGCAGGAATCTTAAATAGCCTCTGACAGCAAAGCCCAGCTCCTGACCTTCACATGGCAGACCTGGCTCTACTAATAGGAGAAGTTGTAATGGCTTGGAAGGCAGCTCACCTAAGAGAAGGACGACTCTAATTTCAAACTTACCTGTATCGTAGGTAAACTGAGGACAGTCAAAACTAAAGTAGGACGAATTAAAAAAAAAAAAAACATTTGCGGAATGCGGATGTGCCTGCTTGAAAGGCACAGATATCACAGTGCAACCATGAAATGCAGCACAACGTAACTCATGCTCACATCAACAATCCCATGTATTCACTATAGAAATGGTATTCCATCAGAGGACTCCAGTCAGGTAGAGGAAATACTGGGCATTAAACCTCAAAGAAATCTACCCAATGCTACAGTTACCCTGTTTACTTCTGGGCAGTCAGAAGGTAGAAACACTACTGGTCAAAATACCAAACAAGGTAAAACTGCTAAACATCAATGTCTGACCCGACTTTCTCCTGTAAATAGTTCTGAGAGCATGCCTATGATTTCTTTAATGCTCTATAGTCTTGTCAAATCTTAATGTTAAATTGCTGAAGCTTAAACACATTGCAGGTTGCAGAATATTGCTACGTAGGTCACACGTTTGTGTTTTAGATCTTTACTTTGCAGCAAACCATTTTCTGCTTTGTATGATTCTGAAAATTGCACAGAAAAGAGTTCTGATTACTGGAAAATGTTATCTACCTCACCTTTAATTGTTTCTTGTGTTCTAAAATATGAATGAGATCCTTTTCTTGAACCTCAATCTCTTCTTGTATTAACATAGCCCGACGCAGTCGTAAGATCTTAAGCTCCTCCTGTAAGACAGTAGACAAATAGTTCAAATCAGAACAAATATATTATGCTAAACAATTGCTTTGACTATCAGTTTTGTGAGTTGATACACGAAATAGGCTTATAAACAAAATGTAATGTGTTACATTAGCAAATGAAGTACACCATTATTAGCAAGTTTTAGTTAAGTAATTTCACGCTTAGCAGGAAGTATGACACTTTCCCTTTGAGACTTTTCCCCTAATTTCTAGGCTATAAAGTGTTTAAAAAATACTGGTTGTAAAAAAAAAAAAATTGACCCACTAGCCAATCAATGTTCCATCTGGCATGACATTTTGTATGTATGTATCTCTTTATATTATCTGATTTCAGTGGTTTGTTGGTTGGTTGGTTATTGATCCAGCGGCCTATGGGCTCCCTCCTGCCCTTTGGCCCAATGCCATATATTATCAGATTTCAGTGAGTTTATACATTTTTCTAGGCATTTGTGTTACTAGATTCTGTGATGAATGTTGACTGGCCAACATGCTTCAGCTGTTGGGAATTCAACCACTGCTTTATGATCCCTCTCGGGCGGATTTGGTATCACACAGGTCATGATGTCAACAATTTTTAGCAGACCATATGCATGCCAGATGAATAAACATGTGCTCGCTTGTTCATTGGTCTGTGCTTATTACGTGAACTGTGACGTCACCATGCTTTCCATGGGCTGACATCACGCCTGACGCAGCATGTACGCGTTTCATTTAATCATTCCTCGTATGTTTAAAATTACGAACATAAATTATTATAGAATCCATTTTTTTTACATATTTATGCCAAAAATCTTCATTGTCAAGCCTTCTTCTTTCAATTTTCAACAGTTTTGGTATATAATATGTGATAATTCAGTAAAGCTTTATTGAAAAACAAAAAAAAAGATCAAAAGTATATGATATGCAAATATAGATATGTGTCTAGAGACCCAAAATATTCTAGACGGGATGAGTTAATCAAAATGATCAGTATGCCAAATAAATAGACCTTAGTTGTTGTTATTATGGATTCAGCAGCATCTTGACTTTTGCAGTTCATAACCAATACCATGTAATGGTACTAGCACATATTTGTCAGTTGTTGTCTAGTGCCATACAAAGTCTTCCATTTATCTGGCCTCAGAGGAAGAAGCATTATCTTAAAATCGTTGAGCGCTGAGCACTCAAAAAGATGATGGTCAAAGGTTTCATATGGGTGTATACACAACTGGCAATGTGGAGTGTGTTGCAGTTGGATTCTGCTCAGATGCTTGTTAAGTTGATTGTGTTGGGTTCTCAACCAGAATATGGCGTTCTGATTCTTCCTTGTGAGTTGATCAATACTTGATTGGGGCTTGCTACATGTCTGTAAACCTCACTGCCTGTGTTTCCCATGTCCCATCTGTTCAGCCTAGTTTCTTTGTTTGCTGTTCCTATGAGCTGTTTCACTGTTTGTAAAGTTGTTGATGTGTGTGACTCTTCTTGCCTTGATCCCTTCTTTGCTAGTCTGCCTGCTTTGTCATTGCCAGGCGTGTTTGAGTGTCCAGGGATCCACTGCAGAACTATTTTGACGACATGGAAGGTGATAATGTGGTCAATATCTAGAGATATTTAGATAAGGTCAGCATAGACCTTTTAAAATTACATTTATTTTGTAAAAAATGCCATTAATGCACTTTAATCTTAAACTAATGCATGTTGGAAAGTACAATTTACCTGAAAGACCACCATCATAACTTTAACCTTGCGTAGAAACAGCACGTTGAGAGCGTCATCAAATGCTTGAAGGTTTTCTTGGATAGTCACCTGTAACTTTCTTAGCTCTGCTTCCAGGTGCTGTGTATCAATAAATTCACACACAAAAAGAAACTGTTATACATGATTAAATGGTTGTGGTAGAGTTTTTTGGTCAATACTATATGGTTATCCTTACCATGCACATTTCAGATCTATCCCAGTTCCTACTAAAAGTAATGACTGAAATGATTTAGATTTGTCTGCACATGTTATTCATGTGTTGTTGAAAGCTACTCGCAATGATTTTATCTAAATCTTGACAACATTTCTGTGGTAGCGGGTTACAGTGGTTCTTCATACAAGGGGCGCTCAAAAAGTAAGGCCTCCTATTTTAATCTATAAAAACCATAACAGGTCAAAAAAAAAGCACAATAACACCATTTGATAGAGCAATGTCTTGCCTTCGAAAATCTATTTTTCAACATAGTCATTGCCCTCGCTATACATTTTCTCCAGCAATAAACAAGAGCATACATGCCACACTCGTAAAAATCTGCACCAGCAGAGGTGATTCACTGTTTCAGAGCTGCTATGACGGTGTCGTTGATAGGAAAATGTTGCCCATGCTGTTCTTCTTTCATTGGACAGAACAGATGGAAGTCAGAAGGCGTCAAAAACGGACTATACAGTGGGTGTGGCAGGACAGACCAACAGACCAACCAAGACTGATAATGTGCACAAAGGTCTTCAGACATATGGAGTCTGGTGTTATTGTGTTGCAAAAGACAGATTATCTTATTCCCTGGCTTGACTCTGGAAATTTGAGCCTTCAGCTTAGTCAGCGTCACAATGTAAAGGTCAGAGTTGATGGTTTGTCCAGGTCCCAGGAAATCAAGAAGGACTACCTCTTTCCTATCTCAAAAGACAGTGCACATCATTTCGCCCTGTGAGGGCTGCATCTTGAACTTTTTCTTCAATGGGGAATTCACATATCGCCACTCCATGGACTGCTGTTTTGACTCAGGATAGTAGTGGTGGCACCACGTCTCATCACCAGTAATGATGCGATCCAGGAAACTGTCCTCTTCATCCCTGTAATGGTTCAAGAGGTCATGACAAACTTGCATGTGATGTTCTTTCTGTTCCTGCATCAGCATTCATGGAACCCACCTGGCACAAACTTTGTAATATTCCAACGTTGCCACCATCGTTTCCAATACATTGAAGCCGATATCCAGCTCTGTAGACAGTTCCCAGGTCACAATTGCGCGGATAAGCTGATCAAGATGTTCTTCATTGCATGGTGTGACAGCTGTGCATGGTCGTCCTGAACATGGCTTGTCCTTCGCGTGGCTTTCACCAATGCTGAAACACACAACCCATGGCCTCAATATGCTAATATACAGTGTTTGGTCTCCTTAAACGTTGAGCAAGCGTAGATGAATGTCAATTGGTGCAACTTTTTCTGCATGGAGGAATTCAATAACGCACATCTGTTTATAAAGCACTTCCATGACAGACACCATTTTGTCAAACTGCTTGTCACCTGTCGGACAGAAACAAAATTTTACGGATATTGGCGGGAATGTTCAATCTTTGCTGTCATACTACCAAAATACACTTCTGACATTGTGGGACATCATAATAAAATAGGAAGCTTTACTTTCAGAGCGCCACTCGTACATCCTGAAGCATGCTGAAGAAGGTGAACCAGGGCCCTCTCGGCTGTATGATGATGTCACAATTTAAAAGAAGGCAGTATGGTTCTCATCCTGTGGGGCTCCCCACCTCAAAGGGGCTTTCCTGATGCTACTTGTGGTCACCCATCCATGTGGTGTGGAGTCAAAGCACAGGGAGATGGGGCAAGAGCAATTGACCTAAAACCAAAGACGTTCAAAATATTACAGTGGAATACAGAGGGAGTCCTTAACAAAAAGGTTCCCCTATAAAACCGCCTGCATGAAGATAAGATAATTGTGGCATCTATACAAGAGACACACCTCAATAGTAACCACATAGATTCTCAATCAAAGGATACCAGACCTTCCGACTTGATAGAGAAGGTCACAAAGGTAGTGTTCTGATACTGACACGAAACTCCATACCAAGTAGCGCAGTATCTGCACATCACATCGGACAAGCAGAAGTTGTAGGAGTTGACATAATGACACAAGAAATGAGCATCTGTATCTTCAACCTGTATGGCCAACCAAATTTAGACCTGTCGCTCTTGAGTATGGAAAACAAGGACTCCAGCTGCCTAGTGGTTGGAGACTAACAGTCGCTCAGAGAGATAGGGACATCCAGACACAGACAGTAGAACAGACAAAGTGGAAGATTGACAGATAGACACAAATCTCTTTCTTATACCGGATGATAGTCATAGTTTCTATTCCAGAAGATGGCATACCCCCTCCAGACTTGGCCTTCTTCACAGGGGATATCCATCACAAAATAGATTGTCAGGTGCTCGACCAATTGGCAGGTAGCGACCACAGGCTAATTAGGCTAGAAATTTATATGGAATGGGGCCGCCAAGAAATAAAACCTCTGCCACGTTGGACCTACAGACGGGCCGATTGGAACAGATTTGCAATGCTGACAAATGGACTGTGTGAAACTATCAACACATGAAATAACAATATGAAACTTATGGTGGAAAGCCTAAGCAAAGCAATACTGCAAACAGCCACAGAGATCATTCCAAGAGGGGCAAGGAAGAACCATAAGCCATATTGGAATTAAGAATTGGAGAAACTCGAGGAAGAAGTTACAGATGCTAGGAGCACAGCAAAGAGCGATCAATCTATTGAAACAAATATCTCTCTCAAGGACATCACTGCACAATAGAAAAGAACACTGATCAAATAACAAGAGACAGTTGGAGAAAAAAAACATAACGCTTCAATCTAGATAGAGAAGGGAAATTAGTCAGAGCCCTGAACGATGAAATACCATCAAATAAACAAATTACCATCAAGCAGGGTGACAACATGCTTACCAAAAAAAGCTGCAAATGATTTTATAGAACATTATGCTAGAGCAAACCATGTTGATGTCCCTACAGACAGGCATCCATACAGATTTAAGTGAAGAGCAAAGGAACCACAACAACATCAAGATTGCAGCAGAGGAGCACATGATGGAAACACTAACAATGAAGGAAATGGATGAGGCCATGAGAACTTTAAGGAAAAAGAATTCACCTAGAAAAGATGGGGTAACAAATGAAATGCTGATGGGATTGGCCCAAACAGCAAAGAAAACGTTACTGTCAGTCCTAAACTATAGCTGGAAAAGAAGACTTGTATTGCAGGCATAGAAAGATGCTATACTTACACCAGTTCCAAAAAAAGACAGATAAAATAGATTCAAATGGATACAGACCTATCAGTCTACTGAGTTGTGTAGGTAAATTGATGGAGCGCATGACAAACACCAGACTGATGTGGCACCTTGCAGTAAGGCACATATTAATTCCACAACAAGAAGGATTTAGACAACATAGATCCACTGAGGACTAGATCACTCTCATAAAACAGGAAATAGAGGATGATTACCATGATAAAAAACATACATTAGTGGTTTAGGTGGATCTAGAGAAGGCATTCGACAAGGTGTGGAAAGAGGGTATTAAAGTCAAGCTACGAAGAAGCGAAGTATTTGGAAAAATTTACAGATGGATCCACTACCACCTCAAAAACAGAACAGCCAGAGTCCAAGTGCAAGAAAGGACAGATTAGTAAAAAGGTGACACTAAAACAGGGAGTACTCCAATTCTTGTGTATATAAACAACATAATAGAGAATGTATAAAATAGAGTCCACAGCGCCGTGCTTGGAGACAATTTTGCTTTGTGAGCTTCTGAAGACTTCACCCGAGCAAGCAATCGGATGCAGCATGCCCTAACATTGCTCGAGGAGTGGGTGAAATCATGGCTGCCCAAAATAAGTGAAGAAAAAACAACATGTACAATATTCTCCCTCTCAAATAAACCACAAAATGCCAAATTAAGTCTAAATGGCAAATGTCTGCAGCTGAACGACATCCAAAATTACTTACGCATCACATTTGATTGGCAAATGACATGGAAAACTCAGATCAAGAGAAACCGAATGAGAGCAAGACAAAGAATGGCAATCATGGGGAAACTTGCTGGCACGAGCTGCAGTAAGTGCCACTATCCTGTGTTGCTGTCAACATCTTCAATTGACAGTAGTTATATTTGTTAACATTGGAATATCCTCAGACCAAATCAGTTTCCATTTCCTCATTTGAAGGCTGGCTTAAATGGATCTACAAAGTCTTTTATCTCTTGCCTTAATGATGAAATCTAGCATGCTTTTTCCTGAACTTCTCTTGATCCTATCCTCCCCCTAATAACATTGTTTTTCTTTAGCATGTTAGCTTTCTATTCATTCTAGTATGGTTTATACATTATGTAAATTTATTAGGCCTAAATATTTCTACTTTCTGACAAATTTAATTGATTAATTCTTTATTTACCTATAACTTCTCAGAGACCTCCTTATTTCTTTTCTTTTCTTTCCATTAGATTTCCATTATAAAAATTAAATCCATGTTTTAAAGACCTCAATTTTTTTCTTCCAACTGTTTGTTCATTGTCACTTTATTACTACCATTTCTATTCTGTTTATTATTTTTGAGGGTTTAAATATCTGCCTCATGTTATTGAATATAGACTGGTTTTTCCTACTCCTTCCTATTTTCATTTAGCATTTCTTCTTCCATCATTACATATCCAAAATAGGAGAACCTCTTGACCTGTTCTAGTATCATTTAGTCTTTTCTTATATGCAGAGCTAATTTTTGTGTCTACCTAGCTAATTATCATAGTTTTAGTTATCTCAATGTTAATATCTAATTCCTATTTTTGACAAGGTTTTTATTGACATATGAGCACACACACACACAAATGAGCTACAACAGGTATAAAACAAATTCAATTCTTTGAATCACCTGGTATTAAGAAATATTTGTGTAGTAAGAGAGTGGTGAATGCTTGGAATGCATTGCCACAACAAGTAGTGGAGACAAGGACAATTAATGCATTTAAGAATAGATTGGATGTGCATAGCTTTTAGAGCAAGGAAATATAAATGAAACTGGTTGTATACAGACTGTGCAAAGTCTTTTAAACTAGTATAAAGCAGTTAAGTTAACAGAGTAACACACAAATGAGCTACAACAGAGAACAACACAAATAAGTTACAACAAAGTAACACACAATTGAGCTACAACAGAGTAAATATAAATGGCATAATCAGTACAAGCACTGCAACCTTGCAAAATGATACCTTACAGTAAATGCTTGCATAATGATACCTTACAGTAAATGCTTGCAAATTGATACTATATGCAGAAGATTCTACTGATTTATAAACCGATTTGAATTAGAAAAGAAAAAGTAAATAAAACAATAACAACATGTCTGTGAATCTTGATTTAATTTTAAAATATTAACACAAACCTTCTTGAACTTCTCTCTTTCCTCATTTAGATCCATAACTTTTTTCAGGTATTCCTTACACAGCTTCTGCTCTTCCTCGCTGAACTCTTCATCCTTCTTGGTTAACATGAAGGCAGGTTTGGGAATATCCTAACCAAATTATAATTCATAATGGATTATACATTGAAAAATCAATCCCCGAAGCATTGTTTCATATGTTTTACTATTCAAATAACAACTAACATATAAATTAAAATAATATATATTTTTTTTAAAACATGGAAACAAATAAAAACTGATTAACCAGATTATTTGTTTTATTTGTTTCCAGCCTTTAAAAAAATTCCTCAGTGGATATCTTAAGGCTGCTTATTGGGAGGAAAAAATAAGTCTACTGCACCAGGGCCAAAGATTCAGCAGTGAATGAGCTAACAGCAGCCATCTATGACGCATAGGAGTCAGTAAACCATAGTTAACCATCTCCAAGTGACAGCCCTGAAAACAGACTACACCCACGCAGTCTGGATGAGAGAATCAGGAAAGGCTGAGCTGAAACCGGATGTGACTGGTCAAAGGTGCAGATCTCACAGCTTCACTGTCCGCTATGACACAAACTCATCATATAAAATAGAGTACTATAGAAACCATCACTGCAAGATTACATTCATGTTTATATAAAGGATTCTTGTAAGGAGATTAACTACAGAGCTTGTCCCATGTGATAGATCCCAAGACAAAGGAACATGAGAAGGGATCCCTCTAACGCCATCACATTGGCACATAACCAGAATCTTATCAAGCCATCTTTGATTCATTACCAGGGTCTTAACTTAACTTAACTTAGCTTAACTTCATTACACTGGTTTAGAAGGCTCTACAGAGTCTGTATACAACCAGTTTATTCCACTTCCCCATACTGAAAATACTGTGAGCATATAATCTATATTTGAATGCATTAACTAACTCTGCCTCCACCACATTCTGCGGTAGTCCATTCCAAGAAATCACAACACTCTGACTAAAAATATATTTTCTTATATCTAATCTTGACCTGTCTTTTTGAACAATTTGAAGCTGTGCCCTCTTGTTCTTGTAGTCGGTTGTACTTGAAAAACTGAGACAGTAGGGGTGATAAGTTCAGTAAAAAAAAATATTATGGTCAAAGGACTGACTAAATTCTACCTCAACTGGTTTTACTCACTGAAATGTCAAAGGACAGGTCAGGAAGTAGACAGAATGAGATGAAAAACATGATGCAGGTGTAGAAACTAATGACCTGTTACGCATCCAGAATCTATTTTGGGATTTCAGCCTAGAAATTTGATAGTATCTTTGTAGAGGAATTGAAAAATAAGTGAAAGGATATTGATCGGATGGGTTTCAGTAGGTAACCATGGAGACGGACCATGGTTAACCTCAAGTCTCACAAGTTGGATCATGTGATTCGCTTTCCTCAGCAATTGAAATATGAGGGAAGGAGTTTATGAGACATTTAAACTGATGAAGCAGTGTTTCAAGAGATTCCGAGCAAAGACAGACAGGATAGATAAATCAAAAACTCTGTGAAGCTTTGAGATTTGCACCTACCATCTTGGGCTGACACTGATACACTGAGTCAGTGTGTCTCAAAGATCTGTCATAGCCCAAGAGTGGCTCAGATCTGGAAGTGTTTCTTAACCTGAGACCTGAGAGAACAAAAGTGTTGGTAAACACAAAATGGACTATTCCCTGAGACCCGTGAGAGAAAAGTGTTGGCATAACAGAAAAGGGATTGTTCCATTAGACCAGTGAGAGAAAAGTGTTGGCATAACAGAAAAGGGATTGTTCCATTAGACCAGTGAGAGAAAAGTGTTGGCATAACAGAAAAGGGATTGTTCCATTAGACCAGTGAGAGAAAAGTGTTGGCATAACAGAAAAGGGATTGTTCCATTAGACCAGTGAGAGAAAAGTGTTGGCATAACAGAAAAGGGATTGTTTCCCTGAGATCGGTGAGAGCAAAGTGTTGGCATAACAAAAAAGTGATTGTTCCCTTAGACCTGTAAGAAAAAATTGTTGGCATAACAGAAGAGGGATTGTTCCCTGAGACCAGTGAGAGCAAAGTGTTGGCATAACAGAAAGGAAATCGTTCTGGTACCTGAGAACCACGGAATATGAGCCGTGGTAATTGTCACAAAGTCTGTGGTATAAAATGTTTTGCCCTAAGACTTGAGACCCACCATCAGAGGATTAGTGTAATTGTCGCAGAGTTCCTGACTTCGAGACCAGACTACCAGAGTTGACCGAAGTCACAGTCGAGGCAAGACGAGCAAGGAACAGAAAACCAAAAGAAACAAGAACATATTCCCTTTACTCAAGTTAGTTTGTGTGGTGAAAAGAATAAACTAGATTGACCAAAGATAAGAACCTGGGCAAATTTGCGACAGGGAAAAAGATCAGTGATATTTACCAAAATCTCCAATCTCTACGGAATCTTAACAATAGAGCAGACTAGCATTCTGCTACGTTTAGCACTTTATTGGTCTTGTTTTGATATGATTTATTTATGAATCTTTATTTTGTTTCATAAAAATTTTCAATAGTTAAATAGTTTCAATAAAACTATTTATTTGATTTCAGGAATAGTTTGATTGACCAGTCTTGAGCAGAAGAGTAAGAGAACAGTTTTAGAGTAAGGAAATATAAAATTAACCTGATTGTATACACTCTGCAGAGTTTTCTAAATCAGTATAAAGAAGTTAAGGGAAATCATTTAAATTGTAATTATGTCTAAGGCAGATAACCTGCTCATCCTATGCTCCTATTTGAGCAAAAAAAGATGAACAATGATTATGTATGGACCCTGCCTTTTATATTCAATTACTCAAACCAGTTCTCAGGTGAAGTGTGAGATTGAATAAAATTTCTATATAAAGACCCATTGTAACTTTTTCAGAACCATCTACCTTAAACATACCTTTTTCAATTCATCTTCTTTCTTAATCTCCAGAACTCCACCCATCATCATCTCTAAAGCTCTGTCCCTGGCATTGTCTCCTTTCTCTCTTGCAATTCTCTCCTCTTCTAAACGCTTCTCTTCCTCCATCTGTTTCCGCTGCTCTGGTGTTAGATATTTCTCAGCTTTGATCTGAAATTATTATTAAAAATTCAATTACAAGAATATAATTTGCACTAAAGACTAAAAACTTTTCTGACTAAAATGATTAAATATTACTTTTTCAAAGGAATTTAGTTTATTATAATGTGTTGTGGGGATACTGAGACGCTAGTTCAGTCAGTCACAAAATACTGACCAAGACATCGCATCAGGGTCAATACACTGACAAAGACTACAATATCTCTTCCATGTAGCGTTCCCTGGAAACAAGCTGTTTTCAAGGCAGCCTGGCTGACAAGATGTGAATTGATGTGATCCCCGTAGTAGTGAGCGTTACGAAGATGAAGCCAAGCATAGCACACCCGCCTGAAGGGTCGCGATCCACCTTCATCACCATGCGCAGGATGTGACGAAAGCTAATACAACTGACCACTAAACGTCTTTTCAGGGCGCACAAAAGAATAAACTTACTCATTGTGGGCATTAAACAACACCAACAATGATGTGCTGGGATATGTTACCTTAGACAACAAGAAATCTAACAGAAAAAGGTACTCAAACTAGTCATTATTAATTTATTAAGTTAGCAATGATTTGTAAGTAAATTAACAAAATATTTATGAATATGCTCAACTAGAAGATTAAACATCTTTTTTGAACACTCCATGTGGCTGATTCAGTGTATGTGAATTCATATATAATTTAATTTCCCTTCATCTGGACATTCTTTTCACATAAATGTAAATGTTACTAAATCTAATAGATATTACTACATTTGGCTGTGAGATTAGTGCTTTCAAATAGTTATTTATTTTGAACTGCTGAAAGATTGGAAAACATTGAATTTCATTATACCTTGTTGTAACTTATGAAGAAGTCAAGAGGCTTTTCAAGAGCAAATATAGGAGCAAATTGGAGGCGGTGTATCAAGGTCACTCACATAATTGTGCACTTTAAATTTTAAAAAGAGCGCATGAGCTGCAGTGGTCAGTGACCCATAGCTGACTGCTAGCATCAGGGCCAATGAAACAGAGCTGCCAAGACCCTTCTACACCTCCATGCAGTGATCCTCGATAACAGGCTGCAGCAGGGCAGACTGGCTAAGGAGAAGGGATCGAAGCAGGAATGCTAATCCGGTACTCAAAAAATTATTGCTGAAGTAGGATGTCTTGGACAAAAAGGTGCAAATATCGCAGTCAAGCTGTAAACTACGACACAACGCATTCCGTTCTCTGGACTACATTCTGCTACTTAAGCCCTTTCAGGGTTTGGTAGCGGGAGATTGAGAATGAGCGAAGCCAAACCAAGCCAAATGTTAAAAAGAAGTTAAAACAGAGATATCTTATTTCAGTGCCTTTTCATAGATGTCTCTGTTGTGCATACACAATAATTTCTATGTGAATACGTGCATAATCAATGCTACTTTATATTATAAGGAATTTACATTATTGCACTCCAGGCAGATCTATAGGTCTACAGTATCTTAGCAATTGGCAAAGAATATGAATGCTAATGGTTTCTTAGGTCATACACACTCCTGCATATTCTTTCCAAATGTTGTTCCCTATTTGACCGGTGTTTGGTGTAAAACTCCTGCAGTTCGCGGATTGCTAATTCATCTATTGCTGTAGTATCATCCAACAAACAATCATTAATTGACTTCTGTCAACACTATCCATATCTAATATCCTTTGTGTGCCTTTGGAGCCAGTTTTTTCTATTACCATAAACCCCAGCATGGCTAGAACAGCTGATCCCCACAAGCCTCTGAAGGTTTGAGGCCATTATGTCCAATACCAATTTTTGCCATACATTTTCTTTCTTCTTTAGCTTCCATAGCAGGTATTGAGATTATTGACATAATGTCTTAATTAATGAGGTTTCCAATAACCACTTCAGAGTTAAAGTAACTGTCTTTTTCTTCATTTTCATACTGAAAGTTGTTGTCATGTATACCTCACTCTATTTGGTAAGGACCTTACCTTTCACTTTCCTAATTTCTCACCAAGCAATACAGATCTACCAGAATATATGCAAACACCATTATCTGCAGTATGATTCCTCATTAGCTATTTAACTGTCAGTACCACTCTCTCTATTCCCTGCTAAGGTGATACTATGTGGTAGTCAATAATTTTATCCCTCTTTATTCTCAACTGTGCTTATGCGTCTGATCAACTAATCTTTCTGAGCCATTCAATCCCATCCCTCTCCTGCTTGTCGCTCCTTTTTGATGTCTGCATTATTCATGTGAAGTTCTTTTCTTTTACTTTGGTGCGCAGTAATTTCTATATAGTGTGAAAATGCTATATAGACTGGCAAATGTTTAAGTTAGTTCATTACAGATTGGGCTCGCCGCCTCCACAATGAACAAACTTCGCCGAATATAGAGTAACAGTAGGCTCTCCCTTTAATCCAAACTATGTATCTACCAGTCGAGTGATTCCTGTACTACTGTACAGCTTGAGACATGGATGTATGTACCAGTCGTGTGATTCCTGTACTCCTGTACGGCTTGAGACATGGATGTATCTACCAGTCGTGTCATTCCTGTACTCCTGTACGGCTCTGAGACATGGATGTATGTACCAGTCGTGTCATTCCTGTACTCCTGTATGGCTCTGAGACATGGATGTATGGACCCTGCTTAAATGTGACATATTAAAACGCAAAGTCTTTGACGTGCGAAATCAAAGATGTATTCTCAGAATCTGTTGAAACGATTTTGAAACCCAGAGGTCACCATAAAAACAAAACTCCCTATGGTGCTAATACTGACCCCTGGGGCAGAAGATGTAGCAAAGTGAATGAGCTGATAGCATCCAACAACTCAAACCTGACTGTTTACATCAGAGTCAGCAAACCAGAACTGATCAACTGTTTGGCTCAAGTGACCATCAAATCATCCGTTGGGATCTTATTGCAGGGAAAGAAGTAAACATAAACACGCGAACAAACGACTACTCTAAGGCAGATGTTAAGAGGATGAAAGAGGCAGCGAACCACATAATCTGGAAAGATATTGTCGTAGGAACAGATGTTGAACAGGAGTGGGAGAGTTTTAAAACAGTTCTAGAAATGCTAAAAGAGGAATGTGTTCCATATAGGGAGGTAAACCCCAAGCGTAAAAAGTGGATAACTAGATTTGTAGTGAAATGTAGAAGAGCGGAAATAAAGCATGGAAAAATATATAGAGGCAGGTAAATCAAAAGAAACATTAAAAATATTTGGACAAGCAGAACATATTTCAGAAAGCGAATAAAACAGCAAAAATAGACTTCGAAAAAAAACTTGCTCAGAGGATCAAGACTGACAGTAAAAGCTTCTTCTCTTATGTTAGAAATAAACAAAGAACGAAAGACAAAGTAGGCCCTCTTATAGACAGTACAGGGAAAATAATAAGTGAGAATAGGGAGGCAGCTAATCTACTCAATCAGTACTTTGGCACAGTCTACACAAAAGAGGACTGCTCCAAGATCCCAGAGCCTATAGATATTTTTCAAAGAGACATGGATACAGTGGGATTAAGATCAATTTGTATTACAGAGGAAATGGTTTTTAAAAAATTGGAGGGGTTGAAAGTGAATAAATGTCCAGGTCAAGATGGTATTCATCCAAAATTGCTGTATGAAATTAGAGACCAACTAGCAAAACCATTGGCTATATTATGTTCTCAATCACTTACAAAAGGGATTGTTCCACGGGATTGGAAAGATGCAGGAGTGATCCCCGTATTCAAAAAAAGGCAAAAAATCAGATCCAGCAAATTTTAGACCAGTGAGTTTAACGAGCAAATTCTGTAAATTGTTAGTGTCAATAATCAAAGAAAACTTTGTAATGCATTTAGATAAATTTAATCTAATTAGAAATAGTCAGCATGGGTTTACTAGAGGGAGATCATGCTTAACAAATCTATTAGAATTCATGGAGGAGGTTACTAAAATCATAGGTAAAGGGGAGCCGGTGGACGTTATTTATCTAGACTTTGCAAAGGCCTTTGATAGAGTACCTCATCAAAGATTATTTAAAAAGTTAAAATCACATGGAATAGGTGGGGAAGTTGCCAAATGGATTGAAAATTGGTTAACAGGAAGAAGGCAGAGGGTGGGCATAAATAAGGAGTACTCTGAGTAGTGTGAAGTGAAAAGTGGAGTGCCACAGGGCTCGGTTTTGGGACCAATTTTATTCTTGATATATAAATGATTTGAACATTGATATGGGATTCATGAATGCAAAATTTGCTGATGACACAAAACTATGCAGTAGTGTCTCATCTAAAGTAGAAGTGGATATATTGATGTCGGATTTAGATAAAATTCGAGAATGGTCTGTAAGCTGGCAAATGGAGTTTAATGTAGATAAATGTACAGTCATCCACATGGGTAGATCCAATATGGAACATAATTACAGAATGGGAGAAAACAATATTAGAAAGATAGATAAGGAAAGGGCCCTAGGGGTTATAATAGATCATACAGGAAAGGTGAGTGAGTAAGTTAAAGTAGCAGTGAAAAAGGCAAATGCAATGTTAGGTATGATAAAAAGAAATATTAAACATAGGAGCAAGGAAGTGATCGTCAAACTGTATAAAGCTTTAGTTAGACCTAGATTGGAGTACTGTGTACAGGTGTGGAGTCCTTATCGTAGAGGGGATATAAACATGCTGGAAAGAATACAAAAAAGAGCGACATAGATGATAGTGGGATTCCAGAATTACAGTTATGAGGAACGACTCAGAAAAACCGGCCTACAGTGTCTCGAAGAGAGAAGAATTCGTGGTGACTTAATACAGGTTTATAAGATGATCAGAGGAATGGATAAATTAGACTATAACAAGTTTTTTTAAAATACAGCCACCCACAATAACATGAGGGCATAGCTACAAGCTGAATAAAGAGAGGTCCAGATTAGATATTAGGAAATATTTTTTTAGTCAGAGAGTGGTGTCTGCTTGGAATGCATTGCCAGGGGAGGTAGTGGAGGCAGGGACAGTTAATGCATTTAAGAATAAACTGGATGCGCATAGCTTTTAGAGCAAGGTGATGTAAATGTAACTGGTTGTATACAGACTCTGCAGGGTCTTCTAAACCAGTATAAAGACGTTATGTTAAGTTAATACACTATTCCGCCTCCAAGTGGTGGCCCTGGAAACAAGCTGAACTAGTGTAGTCTAGTTAAGAGAATAGGAATCGCAGTGGGAAGACAAACCTGGTACCAAATTAAACCAGCTGAAACTGGACGTATTGTGCCAAAATGCAAAGATATCACAGCCTAGCTGTAAACTTAAAAACAGCGCCACAAAATCCTTTTCAGGATGAATGCAAAGAAATAAGAAGAAGAAAAAGAAGAGATTTTTGGAGAATATGTTTGAACTAACAGTGGTACAAACCCGCTGGGGGACGGGTTCGGAAATAATTAAGTAATCAAGCAATAACGTATTTCCTCTGGCATTGGAAAAATGAGATCCCCTACAGGGTGGCTTGCTATGGAATTATCTTTACCATGACACTTTTTTGTATTCAGAATATGATCAATTGTGTACTTTACTGCATTGCTAGGAACTTGCAGAATAATATAAATAAAACAACACAAATATCTACCTCACTTTCATCCACTTCAAAAAGTAGCTCCGGCTTTTCTGCCACACTCATGACAGGCTCAAACATTTGTTCATCTAGACCAAGGTACTCAATGATCTTGCCAATTCTTTTGTTCTTTTCCTTCACTTTAGTAATCTCCTGCTCTTTCTTGCTATATACGTCTTCAAACTCTTTATTAAACGCCTCTTTTATTCGATGGATTCCATCCTAAAGACACAGTATGTAATACAGTTATTGTAAAGAACATGCTACAGTAGATTTGACAAATTATTAATGCGGGACAATAATGGAGATGTACCCACCAGTAACATAGATGGGGACATCTGGCTTCCTTGTACCACATTTTGTATGTAGTAAAAGGAAACTAATGAGGGTTGTGCATGAGGTTGAAAAACTTATCATTTAACCAAATTGCTACAGAAAGTATTTCTGTACAGGCACGTAACACATTGTTTCAGGCTTCCTTCAAAAAGGTCAGTTGCAGTGCCCATAGCCGTCATAGCATCACCTGAGACACAAAGAACATACGTAAGCTCTTGAACAATCTGTAAAAATGATTTTTAACAACAATCATGACTGTCACTAGGCAGTCATCTTCATATAGGAATGTCTGTACTGTAAGCTCTGAAGGGTGCACACACTTCCGCACCTAAAGACTGAACTAAGTAAAGTAGCTGCCAGAAAGTGAACCGTGCTACAATGGCATACCAAAGAGCAAGAAGACATATAGGGTTGCAAACAATGGTTGAGATTGTGAACAAGAAAACATTCAAACACTTACTTTGAGAAAAAGAGCTGTCAGCTCATGACCAGCTGCATCTTGACCATGGGAACTCGTCTGACAGGTTAAACATCAAAGATGCAGCCACAAGAAGAAAAAGAATGAACTGACCTGGCCACTATGGATAGAGAAGGGTGCAAATCTTGCTTGCATCAAAGAGCCTTAAAGGAGAATGAGTATCACATATATGTGAGGGTCAGTAATTAAAAAACAGCAATTTTCTTAAAAAGTGCATGGAAAAGTATGTACAATAGAAAATCTTATTTCAAAACACAAAATGGCTCTTTAGAAATACTCCATGTATGGACTGTGATGATCGAGCAGTATGCATATGTACAATATAGCGTCGACATATACTGTCGACTTGCACTGTCGAAGAATAATGAGGCGTTATTAATTTTTTGTGGCCAGAGAGTGTGAAACCTTCTGAAATCTAAAGAAGAATGAAGGCTCAGTATTGAGACAGTTGTTTGAGTCAGAGGAGAGTTTATGAATGGGCAGAAAGATTTCAAAGTGGAAGACAAAATGTCATTGATAAACCACGGAGTGGTAGACCAGCAAGCATTGCTACTGACACAGTGAAAATGCAGATCGACCAGCTAGTCTGTGACAACAGGCGAAACACTATTGATGAAATAGCTGTAGATTTCAACATGAGTCATGACGCTGCGCATAAAATTGTTCATGATGACCTTGGTTATAAGAAAATGTGTAGCAGATGGGTTCCAAGGCTGCTGACAACGAGGTAATTGAGGCAGTGCAAAATTGGTCAAAGGTCACACCAAAAGACTTTTTTTCTACAAGTTAGTCGACAGATGGACAAATTGTGTTGCCAGGCACAGGGACTTAGTCAAAAAATAGGACACAAAAACATTGTGGTTCGCACTCTTGTAAAAATGTTATTAATCAAATTGCTGTTACTTAATGACTATCCATTGTATATGGACCAATATTGCATTTACAAATACACAGCTGACCTCTAAAAGAACTATCTGTTCAATCTTTTGCTCTCTGCAATGCAGGTCAAACTGGTTGTAAAAGAGGTCATTTGTTCCTCCATACAAGGCACCTGTAAATTTTCAAGTGAATAATTAACAGTTCAGACTGTTTATTTCAACCACTGATTAAAATGTTACAATTTTAAAATTCAGACACAGTTCATCCTTATGTATAAAATGTATACAAGCAAAACTATTTCAAACAATAGAGCTCCTAATAACATAACTGTACAAAAACTTATTTTATGTAGTATAATTGGTATGCTATCTTCTAATAAAAACTTCTTTATGTATGTGAATATGTGTGATCATATATTCATGTCAATCAGTGAAAATCTTTGTCATAAAACAGGGTTGTTAATTATGCTTTAATTTTCATCACTTTTAGTTTTGTTGTGTCCCATGTAGAACACATACATGTTTCTACAGTTATCTATTCTCTCTCGCAGCAAAGACTTGACTTGTACATTTAAGTTTGCTTGGACCACAGAGCTACAACTGTCTCTGTTTTTGGCACATGCCTTGAATCTTGAAATGCAGATGAAGTTTAGTTTTGGTTTCCTCTTCTAATGTTCTTTACCAAGTGTTCTTCAGCCTCACCTTTGTTTCCTTCTCTGTTCTTTCTTATCAAGTGCATTCTTAGTTATACCATTTTGCTGTTTTGTGTGAATATATCCAGTGATCTCGATGTAAGGTGTTCTCTTCGGGTGCTGGAGGTTTGCGCGTTCAAATCACAGTGGCGACAGGATTTTTTCACATGGACCATCCAGTAAATATTTGCCCTGATCTCTGATTAGTTAGATCAGACACCCGTGTTCAGTGGCGCGCACATTAAAAATACCTTAGCAGTTGAAAATCAAAAAAAGTAGGCCTAACGGTCGCTGCTTGGGCAAAATTCAAGTTAAAAATCTACTCAAATTATTCTGGGGATATTCGCCCCACAGAGAATATGTCGCAAAAAGGGGACTGTGTGGCTATAACATCAAGTCTTGGTTATGTGGTTAGTGGAGCATCATAGATGGCGTCTGACAGGCTGTGGGTCTACCTTGCTCTAATTTATGGTTCCACCTCCGCCAGTCTCAAAAATAGGCAATCGAATATTACAGGGGCTAACAGATTCTGGGATTGACATGGCAAGTCACCGTTGGATTTTCACCTGCCAAAAAATATGAAACAAAAGAGGTCGCTCCTCCCCATGACATCTAACGACATGAGTGGACTGAAGATAGATAGATAGATGTCCAGCTCTTCTTTCCCTCATCAGTCTTATGTTGTATTTGTTGTTATATTCTGTTTTACAAGTCTGTATTTGTTATTACATATGACCAACTAATTTAAAGTCTGCAATTGAGACATCTATCGGTGAGCTTTGTCAGATGGAAGTCTGCAATTGAGACATCTGCTGGTGAGCTTTGTTAGATTGAATTCTGTAATTGAGACATCTATTGGTGAGCTTTGGCAGATTGAAGTCTGCAATTGAGACATCTGTTGGTGAGCTGTGGCATATTTAATGTGATATTCTTGATTATATACCATGCTTCCAAACTATTGAGTAGAACAGAATTTACAATTGTAATTTTGTCTTATTCTTCTTGTTTTGTTAGCATGTATCAAGTTGTTTTGCTCAGCATTCAAAGAAAAAGGTGATTATTTGATCACTCGTCTGTTGCCAAGAAGCACAAACAGGAGGATGCATATAACTGAGTGGATTTTGGAGCCAATATAAATGTAGAAATTCACCAATGGCTGATCAGTTGCATAGCAGTTACCTTGATGGAGAAAACAATTGCACTTTGCTTGGGATCATGGACACCGAACCTATATGCATATGTCTGGGACTGCCCCAATGTTCTTCCCTCTCACATGCGTTATCCAACACCAACATAATGGAGGTAAGCCATACTATAACATCATACATGTCCTTAGAATGAACAACAACCATCTTCCATTGCAAGCACTCGAATAGACACCGAGAGGCGTTCAGAAAAGAGAGAGAATCCAAGAAAACACCCAGAAGAACAATCATCCAAGAGGGCTCAATTATGGGCATCAGCACCATACAACACTTAAAAACAGTGGAATCACACCATTCTAACTGGAAATCATTTGTTTCTGCCTTATGCGCCGCATTTGGTGGGCAAAGAACATAGACATAGATACAATTACACATGGAGCCAGGATGAACATTATAATTTTCAGATGGCATCTTAACATACAGAGACTGGCTCAGACAGACATGAAATTGTTAACAACAGACAAGAGAACTTACAAACAATATCACAGTGGTGTGGGGTGTCCAGCTCCTAGATCAATCCCAAAAAGGCAGAGACCATCTCATGCTCTTTGAAAAACTCTTCAGAAAAGATTGACTTTCTTATCATTACTCTTTATGGATATGCCATTAGAGAGCTGAGCAGTTTGAAATATCTTACAATAACATTTTGCCACAACCTGTTATTTAAATACCATGTCAATCAAACCATTCAGAGATGAAAATGATATCAAGACAATAGCAGCTGCAAATTTGGAACTGGGGCTGTTTTTTTAATCTGATACCTTTCGTTGATCTCGTCAGTTGTAAATTATTGACTGGGCATTCTCTCAATGTTATAGTTGCAGTGTGAGAGGCTAGAACACATACAGAATAAATGCAACTGGTCCTAGGTTGCACCAGGGACTCTTAACATTGTAAAGATAGATAAGATGCATGCTTGGACTTTTGTCTATAAAATTCATTATGCACTGACCAAGATCACAACTGTTGTGCAAGTAACCACTCACTGACCAAGATCACAACTGTTGTGCAAGTAACCACTCACTGACCAAGATCATAGCTGTATTGCAAGTAACCACTCACTGACCAAGATCATAGCTGTTGTGCAAGTAACCACTCACTGACCAAGATCATAGCTGTATTGCAAGTAACCACTCACTGACCAAGATCATAGCTGTATTGCAAGTAACCACTCACTGACCAAGATCATAGCTGTATTGCAAGTAACCACTCACTGACCAAGATCATAGCTGTTGTGCAAGTAACCACTCACTGTCCAAGATCACAGCCGTTGTGCAATCAACCACTCACTGTCCAAGATCACAGCCGTTGTGCAATCAACCACTCACTGAATGTCCAAGAGCACTGCAGACTTCAAGTGAGTGAGAAACAAGAGAGAGGTGCTATGAATGGAACAGGCACAAAGAATAATTGGACAGGCGACAACAGTTGATATCACAGGTACTTATGAAAAAGTTACAGACTTTCGTAAATGGTCGACTGCGCAAAATACAAGAATGGAAATGGTATGACAAGTTCACCAACGTGGAACTGATGGCAAAAACTGGATCAATACCAGTAGAGCATGAAACACGAAGGAGACAATGGCGATGGATAGGCCATACATTACTGAAACCAGTTGATAACATTACCAGACAAGCTCTGATCTGGAATCCACAGGGCAAGAGACGTAGAGAAAGACCAAGACACTCATGGAAGAGGGAACTGGAAGCAAATATAAAGGCAGCAAACAGGACGTGGTTAGATAGGAAGACTTGACAAGAATTTGTTGAGGACCTATGCTCCACAGAGAGCTGACAGATCTTTAATTTGATTGATTGATTGACAACAGTTGACTTTATAAGCAATGGGAAAGATTGAATTTGTACAGGCAACAAAATGAGACTACCACAGAGTCATCATGTCTTCGGAAGGGAATGTAGAGAGTGGTCCAATGGGATAAAAAAGCTTGATGTTAAACAGCTGAAAATTTAAAATACTTTGGAAGATAATGCTGTTATAAATACTGATGGATCTGTACTGCATGGTTACAAATCGGGTTGGGGAATATATGGAAAGTCATTAGCAAACAGAGTGGGGCATATATGTCAAACATTTCCAATATGAAAATGAAGTTTGAGGTGCTTTCAGATTTTAGGTGCCTATCTGAGACCCTTTATTTAGGGCATTTCTCTTATCAAACTTTCAATCCAGCTGAGGAGAGTACAGAAAAGGACTTCTCTAACATAAGTGGATAACAAACATTGAGGCAAAAAAACGGCCAGAAACATGTATGAATCTATAGTCTGGGTAATCCAGGGGTTCATGGCAATGAAAGAGCTGAGATCCTGATCTGAAAAGACTTCATTTGTTAGGGACATCGGTTATGAGATGTGAGCATTTACTAAAATCAATTATTGACAGCCTTTTAGATGAGGACACTGAAATCAATGAACGAACAATTCACAGGCTGAAGAATGTTTAAATCAGAGATTAAACAGAGAGGGAGTATTCAAAGAACAGAGTAGAGCAGTGTATAAACCAGGGGTAACCTGAATGATGATAAGAAACCCTGAGACAAGTTTATTACTGAAATAGAGAGAGAATCCTGAGACAGACTGCCAAGTTTATGGCTGAAATAGAGACAGAGTTTGACGAAGACGGATGTGTTGGACCGAAAGGTACAAACATCGCAGCCCAGCTGTAAACTAGCTACACAATGCATTCTGTTCTCTAGACTACATTCTGCTACTTGCAAAACCCTGTTCAGGGTTTGGTAGTGGGAGATTGAGAACGAACGCAGAAGAAGAAGAAAAGAGAGAATCCTGAGACAGACTACACAGTTTATGGAGGTAATAGATAGAGAACTCTGAGACAGAATAACAAGTTTATGAGAGAAATAGAGAGAGAACCATGAAACAGACCACCAAGTTTATGAGGGAAATAAAGAACTCTGAGACAGACTACACAGTTTGAGGAAAATAGGAAGAAACTCTGAGACAGACTACACAGTTTATGAGAGAAATAGAGAGAGAACCCTGATATAGACTACACCATTTATGAGGGAAATAGAGAGAGAGCCTTGAGACAGACCACCAAGTTTATGAGGGAAATAGAGAGAGAACCCTGAGACAGGCCACCAAGTTTATGAGGGAAATAAACAGAAAACCCTGAGACAGACCACCAAGTTTATGAGGGAAATAAACAGAGAACCCTGAGATAGACTACACCATTTATGAGGGAAATAGAGAGAGAACCCTGAGACAGGCCACCAAATTTATGAGGGAAATAGAGAGAGAACCCTGAGACAGACCACCAAGTTTATGAGGGAAATGGAGAAAAAATCATCAGTATCCCCATTTGCTGAAAAAGACTGAGTACCTTTGGGTGTGTTTGGAATGCAGTGATGCAGATTCTTCATTACAAGTATAAGATAACCTTTCTTTTCCACTTCTTTATATACATACTAAAAGACAAGGTAATTGTCTGTTCTCTATGAAGAGAAGCCATACCCTGGATACCAATATAGACACAGAAAATATACGATATAGCAATCAAGCTTCAACATATACATTTCATTACCCAAGCTTCCGCTAATTGAAAAATGTTCTGCGATGCTTTCAACGTCATCCTCAACTTCTAATTCCTCTTCCTGTGAGCAGATAAATTATTTGTGTTACATTGCTTTACTAATTCATTTAAAATATTAATCAGTTCCTGGTTCTTTAACACCTGGAGTTTTGTGATAATTACAAAATACAGGGAACATGAAAGGGGCCTCTGTGAAGAATGTCTTTAAAATACTTGGGCTTTCTTTGGAAACGACTACCAAGTTGGCCAATCCTTTCAACACCAAAGCACCATGACAATCAGGTTGACTGAACACTGGGCATCTGCCATATTATGTGGTGCTATGGACTCGGTAAGTAAGTAAGTAAGTATTAAAAAACACTATATAAGCACTGAAAACATCATACAAATCTAATGGAGTTGCACAGTGATTTCAAACCACAGCAATATCTGGTTAATATGTTACAAGTTTGACAATTTGACCAATGAATTCTATTTAACTCATATCTAGTCGTCTATTCACAGCTACAATCATAGCATATATGTTTTCTTGTGTACATAAAGGAATTACTCAAATGTGCTAAAAAGATCAATAAGATTTAATTCATTGCTCATGATATCAATAGACTTCTAATACCCATCCAAAAAAATTATCTGTATTTGCAAGAAATAAAAATGCTTAAATTGTTACTTTGTAAATAGACAAAGTTAGCTAAGCTTCTAAACTTCCAACAAGCACATTTGACATACACAATTATTTGTAACCCAGATTTGAAACAAATACTGCAGTTAATGTTAGTTCCTTCACCTGTATGTTACTAGGGCATAAAGGGGGATCCTAAAATTGCACACTGTAACCTGCCAGACATATAATAAGCAGCCAAGGAAAACTGGGTGTGAGGCTGGCTCTCCTATTCTGTAGAAACTATAAGATACACAAATTTAAACAGATATGGGCAGGTCATTTTGTTGAAGATCTGTGCTCCACAGGAATTGCTTGGTTGACATTTATTTATTTTATAATGCTGTTTGAACTGTGGCTATGTTAACCCTACATGATTCATATCAGATGTATGCTCACTTAACAGACTGTTTGGTAATGGGATCCTCATTGCTGTCTAAAATCGCTTTGTTATCCCTGTTCTGAAAAATGTTCTTAATATTTCTACAAATTTAAAAAAAAAAAACACTATTAATTAATCTGGGGGGACTCAGTGGTGTCGAGGAAAGGTTTCCGCCTCGGATGCCGGAGGTCGTGTATTCGAATCATGGTGGAGACCACAAATTTTTATCGTGGATCTTCTGGTAAAAATTACCCTGATTCCAATCAGATCACGTTAAAAATTCCTTGGCAGTTGGAATTCGAAAAGAGTAGGCTTAACGACCGCTGTACGGACAAAAATTCAAATTAAAAATCTACCCAAGTTATTTGTGCCTCTCCCCAGGTGGTTTGTTAAGAGCAGCTATAGATGGCACCTAACTGGCTGTGGGTCTACTTAACTTAAGCTTTTGAATCCATTAAGATGAACTCGCACATCAATAAAAACCACCCTCCAAAAAACTGGTTGGATACAGACTCTATAGAGTCTTCTAAACCAGTATAAATATGTTAAGTTAAATTAAATCATTTTTTTCATACAACACTAAAGAACTGTACAATGATGTTAAAAGAAGGACATGAGTTAACGCAACAATATGCGCCTGACCTGGTCTTGGAAGATCTTTCGTTAACTCACGTCCTTCTTTATCGTTGTCCAGGTCTTCACTGTTGTCTTCGACACACTTTTGTGCCCATACACTGCCTGCATTCTGCGATGAATGTTAACTGGTCGACATCTTTCCGCTGTTAGAATCCGAATCATCACTTGCTGATCAACTCTGGACAGATTCCGTATCACACTCACCGTGTTTTCAACGGTTTGCTGAGAAAACTATGAGCTGGAGGATAATGAATTTTGGCAAACTTGACGGTTGGTATGTGCTGTTTACACCAGAAGTAGGACAATGAGGCTAACATCTGGTCAGGCAAAGCACACTGATCAGACAATGTTAGCCAGGGTCAGGAGAAATAAGGTTCACTAAGATTAAGAATGGAATAACAAAGATTGAATTCTAGTGGCATCTAATAATGAAAATGGTTGCACCTAGCATTACCATGCTGTTTTATAAAAAACAATATATTTTAATATCCTCAAAATGAAAGAATAATTACAATAATTGTGACATTGATTACATATATGTACACAAACTTCCATATATAAAAGTACATACAAGACTTCGTGCTTTTGCTGGAATTTCAGCAAGCTGCTTTCTAGCCTGAAAAGTTAAAAAAAGTATACAAATTAAAGTATTGATAATTGATAGTTATTCTGCTTGTGTTTGTTTTTTTATTTCATTCCGTTTTTATTTATTTTATTAAATTTGGTTTTTCTTTACTTGCTTAACTTGTATTGCAATTTCTTTCACTATTACTACAAATATTTTTCCTTCATTTTACTATTTCTTTTTCCATTTATTTTACCTTACTTTCCTCAAATCTTGTATCTATAATTTTTCAAGCAGTTTTTTTCCTGATAAATAAAAATAGAATTCCGATAACATTACATGCTCACAGTTGAAAGATTTTAATTTCTATTTTTACCATAAAAAAACTATTATTACATTTCTCATACTGAAATTACATTGTTTTGAATCTGATTATAATTAAATGTCCTTATATTCCTTAACAAACAAGGTCAATAGATGACTTCTGTCAAAATGTAGAATGAGTCCTCACAAATAAAATCCAGCATTGTTGAAAGAAATAAACATTAATGTAAATGTAACAATCACTCAACAGAAAATGGGTACCCAAAATCTTGATTTGATATTATTGGACTGACTGATATGGGAATGTTGATCAAAACACCACTGCATATAATGACTATAATACATATATTGATCAAATAGGATTTATGAATTGTTCTAAAATGTATTTTTAATTTGTTGTTGTTGTTGTCTTGAATGCTCACAATAAGTAAGTTTACTATTTTGTGCACACTGAAAAGGACGTTAAGTGGTGGGTTGCAGTAGCTTTCCTCACATACCAAGCGTGCTGATGAAGGTGGACAGAGGTCTTCCCGTCTTCATCTGCATGTCGCTCACTACTACAAGGATCACGTCGATCCCTCACCTTATTAGCCAGGCTGCCATAAAAACAGCCCATTTCCAGGGAGAGCTATGACAAAACTGAGGTGAGGGTCTTAGTCAATATGTTTTGCCTGACTCTGACTAACATGTCTGATCAGTATATTTTGCCTGACCAGACGTTAGTCTTCCTAACCTTTTAATTTGTTAAAACTGGTTATAATTTACTTTAGTTTATTTCTAAACGTTATATATCAATGGGTAACTGCATAGATGGAGCATCATAGCATAAAATAAAATGTAGAAGATACAAATTAGCTACATGATAAAAAAAACTAATTACTTTCATTACTTAGCCATAGTGAAAGATATTCTGTAAAATACTGGAAAAAAGACCACACCCAATCACAGAACCGCAGATTAGCAAAGCACAGATGGGATTTAGGAAAAACAGCTGTACAAATGTAATCGTCGCACTCAGGCAACTAGCGGAGAAAATAATTGAGTATGATCAGGCACTACACGTTGCTTTTGTAGACAAAGAGAAGACATTCGATTGAGTGAATGAATACCAACTGTGGACAATATTATAACGTTAGGGAGTAAATACAAATTTGATCAACCTAAGTAAGTCTTTATGTGAATAGTTAACGTACAGTAAGAATACATGCAGGATATTCAGAAAAATGTCATATTTGATCTGGTGTTCAGCAAGGTTGTGTACTATTTCCTTTACTGTTAATCACATATATAGACGCAATATGTAAAAGAAGCCAACATTAGTGAGAGAAACAACATCAGTGAACACTTAAATGAACTTCTCTTTGCTGATAACCAAGCAATAATAGCAACCTCAGAAAAACAACTGAAGGAACATATCAACAATCTTAATGAGGTCTGTACAGATTACAGTATGAAAATTAACATAGAGAATATCAAAGTTATAACAATTGCACAAAATGGAAACTGAAACACCCAGTTAAAAATAGGCTAAAGAGAACCAGCTTCATCCATATATCAAACCACCTACACCAAAAATATGGAGAACTAATTCCCAACCAACCTACAGAAATAGAAATGCTTATCAACTATGAAGAGCCAAGCTGCAACATAAACAACATCGAAATAAGTACAGAGATCCCAGGAATCACAAGAAAAGACCAATACAGTGTCCACGAGCTGAAAATTTTAGCACACACAATGATTGAGGACCTTTATAATACCAAGGAATGGACACAGGTGTACACAGAGGGTTCAGCAGATGGGGCAGGCCGAAACGGGGGAGGAGGCATATTCAAAAGACACAAAAGAGGAAATATAACAGAAGAGGCCCTCCCAACAGAAAAGTTGTCCACAAACCTCAGAGCAGAATCGATGGCTCTCCTGCAGGCACTGAGAATACTTCAAACAGGAAGGCAACCTCAAACAAAAATAGTTGTATTCACAGACTGCAGAGCACTATTAGAGACAATACAAAAAACAAACAACGAACCACTGTTATCAGAGATAAGAGCAGAACTAGGAAAACTCCAGAGATCCTCAACAATAGCGTTCCAGTGGCTACCCTCCCATTGCGGAATCACGGGAAATGAGAGAGCTGATGCTCTGGCAAAAGATGGCAGCAAAAAGGCACAATTTAATAATCGAGTACCATATAGAGAAATCTAGATCATCAGAAATCAGTATATACACCAATGGAGAGAAGACAGAAACATAAGCAGTATACCAGACCCAATTCGCCAACTCAAGAAATCAACAAACTACCTTATTTCGCCTGAGAACTGAACACGGCAGACTACTAGAACATCTATGCCGACTGAAGATCTCACACACTGATGAGTGTCCATGTGGAACCGGATGCCAGAACCCTGAGCATATTCTACAGGAATGCCCAATCTATAGGGAAATGAGATGCAACACCTGGCCAGAGGGTGCGGAGCTGAGACAAAAAGCTGTGGGGCAGCCGCTCCGACCTAGTGAAGACTACAGACTTCATCATGGCGACTGGCCTGCAGATATAGCCTGACCAAAAAATTATGAACGCAAAGAAGAAGAAGAAGCACAAAATGAAATAGAAACAATATTCATACAAAATCAACAAGTAAAACAGGTAAAAAATTTCACAGGGTAAAATCATATCATGAGATGGAAAAGGTGATACCGAAATTCAAAACAGATGTAATAAAGCAACTCAAATGAATTAGGGAATAGCGTTGTCTTCTTCTTCTGCGTTCGTTCTTAATCTCCCGCTACCAAACTCTAAAAGGGCTTAAGTAGCAGAATGTAGTCCAGAGAACGGAATGCGTTGTGTCGTAGTTTACAGCTTTACTGCGATATTTGTGCCTTTCGGTCCAACACATTCGACTCCAGCAAGCATTTTTTGAGTACCAGGTTAGCATTCCCTCTTCGATCCCTTCTCCTTAGCCACTCTGCCCTGCTGCAGCCTGTTATCCAGGATCACCACGTGGAGGTGTAGAAGGGTCTTGGCAGCTCTGTTTCGCTGGCCCTGACGCTAGCAGTCAGCTATGGGTCGCTAACCACTGCAGCTCATGCGCTGCTCAGCGTCTTGATTCTGAATAGCGTTGGATGGTGGTTAAGTGACACGGCTCACAAGTCGAAGGTGCTGGGTTCACTCCCCATTACAGCACTGACCTTTACCCCAGGGAAGCAAATCCTTAGAAAATGTAGGAGGAAGCAGACCCATAGATAAGATGCATGCCGAAGTTGGATGCATGGGCCGACAGGCGCAAAATAAAAATCATAGGCAACAACACACAGCGCCTTGGAGAATTGATAAATAAGGCACACGCAAAAAAAAAATCATTGGGCAAATGTCCCCAATATTACTATATAAGCACATGACAATTGATAACAAAAAACCACTATACAACCTAATATTCCTACCAACATTGTGCTATCAGTGCCATCATTGGACATTAACAAAGTTGAAAGAAACATCGTAACAGCAGAGATGAAATGTCAGTGCAGAATGCTTGGAGTAACAAGAATGGATAGAATCAGAAATGAAGATATTAGGAGACAAGTAGGCAGAACACCAGTGCTAGACTTCATCAAGAGACAGCAAACCAAATGGTTTGGCCACATGACACAACAAACACCAGATAGTATCTCTCAGAAAGCAATGCTATACAGATATAATGGATGCAGAGCCAAGGGCTGACTGCAAAAGATGAATAGCAGAAATAACAGAAGTTCCCCATGTACAAAGCACATACTAGGGTCCGGTCAAGAAACCTCTTCATAACTTGACACTGAATGGCACAAGCAGGACAAAAAAAGTGAAAAGAAGACGAAGAAGATAGACAAACTATTTACTCAGAAGCAGGTTAAGGTGTTGACTTGACACTCAAAATAGAGACACAGAAAAAAAATGGGAAATCAACATAATGAAACCGAAACCACTTACACAATCTTCTCCCTATCTCCCAAACCCCAAGAAATAAAACTAAAATTAAATAGTCAGATTATACCTCTAGACATAAGTTCAACTTATCTAAGAATAACAATGGACCCAAAACTGATATGGAAAAGCCAGATTTAAAAAACCATCCAACAAAGCTAAGAACAGAACGACCATAGTGAGAAAGATAGTGAGCTCAACGTAGGAAGTTGACATGAGCACCCTAAAAAAACTGTACTACATGTTATGTAAGACCAGTGGTAGATATGGGATAGCAGCATGGTCCACAGCAACAAAAAAAAACTTCCAAAAAATTAATACAACCCAAAACCAAGCTAGAGATCTAAAACAAACATGCCAAATTCCACTATGGAAAAAGTCAAATCCCCAAAGATAGCATAATTCATAGAGGGAATAGAAAAGAAGGGAACTCTGACAGATTTATCTTGGAAGAATATCTTAAGAGAGTATGCCTGCCAGAAACATGGATACATATATATATATATATATATAGATGCCTAGTTAACAAAGCCATGTCCAGTGTAAGTGGAGGGGTCTATTATAGACTGATAAACGAAAAATAAAAAAACTAGTACTAACAACAGAAACATACTAACAATAACTTCCGTGCAAAAGCAGAAGCAGCTAACCTTGTAATGCAAGATGAAAATATGCACAAAAGAAAAGAGTATTCCTGACTAATGCCTCTTCAGTATTAGCAGCTCTAAAAGAAAATAAATATGGAGATCTTGAGCAATGCATGTACTCACTGCCACAGCTCTCAGCAGAACACCCAAGGTTGGTCATTCAGTGGATCCCCTCCCACTAAAACATAAAAGGCAATGAAGCTACAGACAAACTAGCAAAGCGTGGAGGAGCTTCCCCACAAACAGACCTGAGCATCTATCTTAATGAAGTCAAGGTTATAATTAAACCCAACTTCAAGGTAAAATGGGTTGATAAACACCCCCAGTGAAGAAAACTATTCTGATTTTACTATAGAAGACTAAGACATCATCTTCAGACTTAGAACTTGGCATAAAAGAATCAAGGGCCATTTTTCAACAAATTGAGGGTTGGGACAGATGACAGGTGTCCATGTGATGAGCATATCATAAGTATAGAACATATCCTACAAAGCTGCGCGTTTATGCAGGAAGAGAGAGAACAATACTGGCCTCGTGAGACAAAAGTTATAAGGAGATGAAACAGCCTTACAAATAATGGTGTCTTTTGTAAAAGAAAACGAGACCTTGAACTGAGGATGAACAAAGAATAATAATAAGAAGATGTAGAAGACAAACAGTGAAAGTACCTCAGCTTCTTTCATCTCAATACTTCTGCGTATGGAAACTGTCTTGATAAGCTTCAGGGTGTCAGCTGTTCTTTCTCTGAGCGGAAAGTTGCTAACTTCTAGAGTTGAATTGAATGCCTATTAAAATAGAAACAAATTAGGACAATAGGTTCTCATCCTTAACCCAACGACGATTTCATTGAAGATAATTATATTATCGATCTGAAAAAATATGATAAATTGCATGTATGACTCTGGACTTAACGTGAGTATTTGCATATATAAAGATGCATTTATATATACGAGGCGTGTTCAAATGAAACCAGATCTAACTGCAACAAGTGAACATTCGTACGATGTGCATAATGACGTCACATACCAACCATCAACTTTGCAAAATTTAATAATCTCCCGACTCATAGTTTTCTCAGCAGACCATTAAAAACATGCCGTATGTGATACGGAATCCGTCCAGAGTTGGTCAGCGAGCGGTGATTCGGTTTCTAACAGCTGAAAGATGTAGACCAGTTGACATTCATCGCAGAATGCAGGCAGTGTATGGTGATAAAAGTGTGTCGAAGACAACAGTGAAGAACTGGACAAAAATGTTTAAAGAAGGACATGAGTTAAAGAAAGATCTTCTGAGACTAGGTCAGGCGCATATTGTTGCATTAACTCACGTCCTTAACTTAACTTAACTTAACGTCTTTATACTGGTTTAGAAGACCCTGCAGAGTCTGTATACAACCAGTTACATTTACATCACCTTGCTCTAAAAGCTATGCGCATCCAGTTTATTCTTAAATGCATTAACTGTCCCTGCCTCCACTACCTCCCCTGGCAATGCATTCCAAGCAGACACCACTCTCTGACTAAAAAAATATTTCCTAATATCTAACCTGGACCTCTCTTTAGTCAGCTTGTAGCTATGCCCTCGTGTTATTGTAGGTGGCTGTATTTAAAAAAACTTGTTATAGTCTAATTTATCGATTCCTCTGATTATCTTATAAACCTGTATTAAGTCACCACGAATTCTTCTTGATTGATTGTATGTGCTGTTTACACCAGAAGTGAAGTTAACATGCGCATCATACGTATGTTCAGTTGTTGCAGTTTGGTCCGATTTCATTTCAACACGCCTCGTATATTTATATATATATATAAATGTATTTGCAGAAAGCATAAGCAACAGCATTTATGCACTTTTCCAGTGTTGGCTACTGCAGAACTTTGTTGAGCATGATGAAATTGGCAGCCTTGTGTATAATCTTCTTCTTCTTATTCTGTGTTCATTCTCAATCTCTTGCTACCAAGCCTTGAAAAGAGCTTTGCAATCAGCAGGAAGTAATCCGGAGAACGGAAATGCGTTGTGTCGCTAGTTTACAGTTTGACTGCGATATTCGCATCATGATGTCCGACACATTCGTCTTCAGCATGATATTTTTGAGTACCTGGTTAGCCTTCCCTCTTCAATCCCTTCTCCTTTGCCAATTTCCTTTGTTGCATCCTATCCAGGATCACCCAGTGGAGCTAATGAAGGGTCTTGGCAGCTCTGATTCGCTGGCCCTAACGGCTAACAGTCAGCTATGAGTAGCTGACCGCCGTAGCTCACGCGCTGCTCTGCGTCTTGATCCCTATATAATCTTCATTAATCACCTTCTATGGCTCACACAAAAGAGCGTATTGGTGCTATTCTTTACTTCACAATTAGAGATACACACTCAGACACTCAATAGAAATGTAAATATATCGGCTATGAAATGTACACATTTATAATGGTTTTATGCCTGCTACTACCTGAAGTGCTCTGCCCTTTATTTTCATTTTATCCCAACATTCATCTTTGATCTTTTCACAAAGGTACAGCTTGGCCAAGTTTTCGAACTCAATGTCTTCTCGAACCTATAATAAATAAGACAAGTAAATAAGGTTATACTTTTGTTTTTCCGGTCACACTTCTACGTATTTCCTAATCTTAACTGCGCAGAATAATTGGAGAATTCTCCTCTCACACAAATAAATTAATAAAATAAATAATATTCTGTCTAATTGGAAAACAAAATATATATTATGAAGAAAACACACACAAAAAAAAGATGTATGAAAACAATTTAAAATGAAAATTTGTCTGTGAATAGCAACCTTCTGAATCTCAGCCTCGCCATCTGCTTGAAGTCTGTTCTGTTCTTCAAGATCAAGATCGAATTCATTTCGACTGAGTTTTTCAATGTCTGGCAGGTTATTATTTTGTGCCATCATCTGCTGGATCTGGAAGCAATTTAAATGGCAAACAAGTTATTTCAAGACTTAAATAAGTACAGTGTTTATGTTTAAGAAATGAGCACTTATTTACTAGCTATATTTAACATAACATTTTTATAATTCACTATAACCCACTAAGTCAAGAAATGTTTTTAAAATTTAGTTATTTAATTATATCAGCATCTACAACACTGGACTAATATGTTCACGTTTTTATTTGGGAAAAGAAAGCAATAATAGCTAAATTAATAAAGAGCAAAAAAGAGTCATCATTGAGAAAAGTTACAGCATTTGATAAAGCTAATAATCAAGTGATTACAAATGTGAATAGAATGTTCAACACAACCAAAATTGCCAACAGAAAAATATGTTCAGCGGTGAACATACTGCTGAAAACAAAAATTAAAATGCTAGATATAATGTGAAGAACTTACAGTTTTCCTGATATCTCTGATCTGAGTGCGCAGTTCATACTTAACACTTGAATAATGCTGACTTTCTTGTTGAAGAGACTGCAAGAAGTTAACAATAATATGCATTTAAGATAAATCTATTTATCTGTATCAAATATTTTCAACTAAAGTTTTGAATAATTGGATTTCTGAATTATGTAGCGATGCATTTTATTTAATGTTATATTAATGAGAAAGAGTGTCCTTGGAAGCTATGTGGAACTAGTGCTGACATATGGCAGTGAATCATAGACAATCAGCAAGCATGCACTTAGATCTTTGGATGCAATGGAGATGTAATTTTACAGAAGAATGCTGCGGATCCCATGGATTGCAAACAAGACTAATGATACCGTACTCAAGGAGGCACAAACAGGGAGACAACTTATTGCAAGGATCAGAACAAGACAGTCATCCTGTTTTAGGCATGTTATGAGAAGAGGTGGCTTAGAGCATGTTATGAGAAGAGGTGGCTTAGAGCATGTTATGAGAAGAGGTGGCTTAGAGCATGTTATGAGAAGAGGTGGCTTAGAGCACGTCATGACAACAGGAAAGATAGCAGGAAAGACATAGGAAGGTCAAGAGAGAAGATGCTGGACAGTCTGAAAGAATGGCACCAATGCTATGATCACCAACACCAACCGGCATGACACCTGATAATGATGGTGATTAATGACAAATTAATAAAATTGCAAACTGGTGTAATAAATTGACATATAAAAAAACAATCAAAATACCTATGAATAAGTAAAAGGTCTGTGTGATAATATTTAGCCTGAAAAGTTGAGTACTTCTTCCTGAAAATGACGTTTTGTTGTGTTGTGTTGTAGTTGACACTGAGGATGTGATTTCTGTGTCACATTGCTCCTTGCAATGAGTACTTTATCATATCGTGGGTTGCATCAGCTGATTAGGCAGAAGATAGGCAGCCAGTTGGTTAAAACCAGTAATGTAAATATCTGCATCTGTGTTAGCCCTTGCTTTGAGAATGTTGTATTAGTTTAAATCATGCTTTGTTCTATTATATCTTATAGTTACTGCTCAAGTTTAAGAAATACCCTCGTACGACAACCGCCTCAAGTGTACGTTTGTCGTGCTCTGCCACCAACATGCTTTCAGACAACAGATGTCGTCCTTTGGCAGAAAATATTGAGAGACTTGTATTTTTGAAAGCGAATGCATTTTTATACAGCAATGACTTTTCAACTGAATAAAAAAACTGTTAGTAGTTAATATCATGAAATTGTTGATATTTTCCCCACTTTTTAAATCAAGGTAGCACTTTGAAATGTCATTTGCTTTTGTTGATTACTTTAAACTTTCTTTTTCCATACACTTGTACTGTTAAGTGTTTGGGGAGCTTACATCACTTTTCTTAAGCTAAGTGCGTTGCATCTGTTGTTGTAAAGACATGCTATTGCAGGATTTCTCTCATGTCTTCTTCTTCTGCGTTTGTTCTCAATCTCCCGCTACCAAACCCTATATATGGTTTTGCAAGTAGCAAGATGTTGTCCGGAGAACGGAATACGCTGTGTCGCTAGTTTACAGCTTGGTTGTGATATTTGCACCTTTCGGTCCAACACATCCATCTTCGGCAGTCTCTCATGTCATCTATGTATCTACCACATAGCCTACCTCACGCCTTGTAACTAGATCTTCTTGTATTGTAAGCATGCAGTGGTAGTTAATTTCTCATCTGATCTGTCCTGGTGACACCAATAACCTTGCTTAAACATTTAATTTCACTCTTTATAATTATTAGCTTCTGTGCCTAGGATTAAGTTTTTATTTCTGCAGCAGTCAGCGACCCATAACTGACTCCTAGCGTCAAGGCCAGCAATCCAGAGCTGTCAAGACCCTTCCACACCTACATGCGATGATCCTGGATAACAGGCTGCAGCAGGGCAGACTGGTTATGTAGAAGGGATTGAAGAGGGAAGGGTAACCCGGTACTCAAAAATGCCTGCTGAAGACAGATGTGTCGGATCGAAAGGTGCAAATATCATAGCCAAGGTTTAAACTATGGCACAATGCATTTCGTTCTCCGAACTACATCCTGCTACTTGCAAAGCCCTTTTCGGGTCTTGGTAGTGAGAAATTGAGAATGAATGAACAAGAAGAAGGATTAAGACTAAGTTTGAAATTGGTAGCCCAGAGTTGGCCTAAATATACTGTCTATTAGTAACTGTTGTGTTGCCAAGCTGATGTTCAGGCGTGTAAGTTATGGTTGATAGACAGTTGATAAATCCCAACAGAGACTTTCTGACAGAACGGTTTTGATTTCACTATAAAGTCCTTCCCTCTTCTGTAAAAAATACATCCCAATACACAAAAGTGTGGCAAATGTAAGCTCCGGTGACTGTCTACCCAAATTGCTGCATCAATTTTGGCGATGGCATCTTTTGACGCAACAATATGCTTCTGACCTGGTCTCGGAAGATCTTTTGTTAACTCACGTCCTTCTTTAAACATCGTTGTCAAGTTCTTTACTGTTGTCTATGACCCACTTTTATCACCATACTGTGCCTGCATTCTGTGATGAATGTCAACTGTTCGATATCCTTCAGCTGTTAGAAACCGAATCACTGCTCGCTGTTAACTCTGGACGGATTCCATATCACATCCGCCATGTTTTCAACGGTCTGCCAAGGAAACAAATAGTCGGATGATAATTAAATTTTGCAAAGTTGATGGTTGATATGTGCTGTTTACATCAGAAGTGACGCCATCATGTGCATTGTATGTATGTTCACTTGGTGCAGTTAGGTGACCCGGTTTCATTTGAACATGCCTCGTATGATGCAATAGGTTCATCTGCTATAGAACATTGTAAAGTGACTGTTCATCATAATATCAAAACCTATCATTTCCCTGTGGTGCACAAGTTTAAAAATAACATACGCCAGTCCTCCTGTCATGAGTTCCAGTTCTTTCCATGTTTTCTTTATCTCTGTTGCAAGTTCTTTTCTCTGTGAGTGTTTTGGTATCTTGGTGATTCCAGGATAGAGACTGCCTCAGCATGAGTTCTATCCAATGCCAGTGTTACTTTTCTCATTTTCACATCCACTGTTGTTTTCTGATTCTTTACAAAGTTTCAAATTAGTGATTTTGTCATGCCACTAGAACAAGAACTGGTCATAAGACAGGAATTCAATTTAAAAGCACCAATACTTAATGAAAATTATATCTATACAAATACTTGCAAAAAGATAAATTTTAGGTGAGAACATCAATTGTCCTTCCACTCATCCTTGATGGAAAGAAAACTGGAAATTTATAGTCTATAAACATTAAGTGTGTGTTTCTATACATCTCTAAACACTTGAATATGAGATACATATTTAAACAATTTTGCTGATACATTTAACAGGTGGGGACCATGAGAATTGTATCCTCTAATTATTGTAATTTCCGTATTAAAAATCAAACTACGTTTTTTATATCCAGTTTTAAACAAAAGTCTGAAAAATCACAGAGAGGCACAAGCAATATCTGACTTTCCACATTTTTCTTTGGTCAGCGTTACTATTTTTAGAAGCATTAGTAACAAATAGACTAACAGAGAGAATTAGGAAACTACAGTATATATATATATATATATATATATATATATATATGTATATTCTGCATAAACACACATTTATACAAATGTGTATTTTTTCAGTTGTTATGTTTGTTGTTCTCAGTGTTGAAATGATTGTTGTTTGATGATTTTTCTATTTTGGGCTATATATTCAGTTTCAGCCTTACAGCCATGAATTAACTATCTTGTAAGTCTCTGTTTCATTTGGCATCCTCTTGTAACATTCTTCTACAAGTTTTCTTTGGCCAAGACACTTCTCATGCTCTGTGGGCTTTAGTCTGGTAATATCTGGTCAATTTGATCATTTGGTTTTTGAGGATATGTCATCTGTCTTTGAAGGCCAGTTATTTCGGGTGATGTCTGATTCTTTTTTCCAGACACCAGAATTTTAAAATTATCTCTGGTCATCTAATATGATAAATGTGATGGAAAAATGTTGGCTAATGTACAAAGTTAGATTGTTGTTGCTGAATGCCCACAATGAGTAGGATTACTTTTTTGTGTGCCCTAAAAAGGATGTTAAGTGGCGGGTTGTCATAGCTTTCCTCACATCCAGAGCGAGCTGATGAAGGTGCACCTGGGTACTCCAGGTGGTTGTGCTATGCTTCGCTTCATCTGCGTGTTGCTTCCTACTACAGGGATAATGTCAATCCCTTACTTTGTTAGCCAGGCTGCCATGAAAACAGCCTGTTTCCAGGGAGAACTGTGGGGAAGTCAAGGTGAGGGTCTTGGCTAGTATATTTTACCTGACCCTGACTAACATGTCTGATCAGTAGGTTTTGCTCGATCAGACGTTAGTCTTCCTCCCCACAAAGTTAGAAATTACATTATTGGTAACTTACAGCAAGATAGCTGTGGCTGTGGTCGAGAATTAAGGAACTTGTCTCTCAAAGCAATAAACGGATTCGGGAGATCAAATCTCGCAAGTTTTAAGCAACGCCTGGTCTCAAGGGAGGTGAGACAAGAGTGCCTGCATCCTGAGTTACCTCCAATCTTTTTGACTAATGTCTTGCTACTAGTCCTAGGTAGTTCGGGATCAAAGAATTAGGTTCATGACCAGCGCAGTTTCTTCCTCACTATAATCCAAATACAGTGCAAGTTACATCATTAAGACAAAACTGTCTGATGATATCACCATCATCACTTGTGATGGGCAACTAACTAACAATGTATCAATTCAAATACTTCGACTGATTTTTGTGTGGACAATCTGAGCTACAGCGTTCTAAATCCTATCTAGATCCTGCTTTCATCCTTAGTCTGAGTAATGTACTTTCCAAATATTACAGTCTTGAACTGCAAATATTATTCTTAGTTATTAGTCGACATGTATTTCTACTGGGGCAGGTGGCCCTGTGCTGGTTTGAAGGATTTCCTAGCGGGCTAGGCTTGAGCAGCTTAATACTCTGCGCTGCATTGGGACAAGTGTTAAACCTATGTGTGAGTCCATCTTAATAGGCTGAAACACTAGTGCAAAGTAGACCCGCAGCCTGTTACGCGCCATCTATGCTGCTCTAAACAAATCACCTAATCATAGCCAGTGTTATGCAATGCCACGGTTAGTCACTTCTTACGACATGCTCTCTGTGAGGCAGTGGTGCTATTCTTGTCCTTGTCATACACAAAGATCCCGGCAGACTACGCATATAGTATTAGACCACTAATCTTTGCAGACATCTTTGTTTATCATTATTCTAATTTCTTGTATTTTGTTTCCACTGGTCTGTTATCTTTGCTATGCTTCTTCAGCTGTTAATGAGTCTTCCTAAACATATCTTGTTGATTATCTATAAGTCAGATCTCTCCACAAATGTCTTTATGCTTGGCTGAACCTTCGAGAAGCATAATGTTCATTACTAAAAAAGCTAATTGAATCCATAAAACATATAAGCAATTCCACTACTTCAAAAGTTAAACTTCTGGAAATTACACTCATAAACTTTTATAAACATCCAAGAGCATCAAAAGGGTCCTGACAGATAATTCAGTTGAATGATCATGTGCAAAGTTCGCAGAAATCAGCCCCTCATGCAACTATTTGCATTGCAGCATGGCATTTCTAAATGTATAAAAATTCCACTGGAAAACTAATATTGCTGTGCAAGTATTTGTTTTAATGTACATTTTATGATGCTAATAATACTTCTTGGAATGATAAAGATATCAGTCTTTTAATTGTTAGCTAATAATATCCCATGTTTATTTACGAAGTAGAGGGTTAAATGTTGAATAAAGGTTGCTGTTTTTTTAAATCAACATGGGGAACTGAGAGGCTAGTCCAGTCAGGCACAACATACTGACCAGGACATTGCGTCAGGGTCAGGCATTTACACCAACCAAGACAACAATATCTCTTCCATGTAGTCTGTTTTCAAGGTAGCCTGGCTGACCAGATGTGGATCGATGTGATCCCTGCAGTAGTGAGCACCACGCAAATGAAACCAATCATAGCAGAACCGCCTGAAGGACCAAAGTCCACCTTCATCAGCATGTTCAGGATGTGAGGAAAGCTACTACAACCTGCCACTTAATACCCTTTTTAGGGCGCACAAAAGAATAAACTTACTAATTGTGGGCATTAAACAACAGCAAATAACAACATAAAATCAACATACATCAATTTCTCGCTGTTCCAACCAAGTTGCATTGAAACTTGGAGCTGGCGGAGGTGAAACAAAAATCTCATCTCTATCTTGTGCAGCTTGCTTTGAGAGTTCAAGATTTAACTGTTAAAGAAGCATTAAAAAGTATTTAACCACAGTTCTTTCATTTATTTTAAAATACTTTCAACTATCATTTCTGCTATATTAGGGTTTCTATAAGAATACAGATGGGTTTCGTTTTTTCAGACAAGGTTACATTCATGAAAAGTGAATTATAAAAAAAATTAATCCATCTTATGACTTAACATTGTTCCTTATCTTTTACCATGTGGTAGCAAAGTCTTTTTTCTTTTATCTTGTGGCTTGTAGTTTCTGCAGGTTGGGGTAGCTGTCTCTATGAACAATTCTCATTAGTTTCCTCTTACAACATTTGTAATAACATTAGGATTACCTTGACTTTTACCTTCCAGTCGTGTGTAAAAATGTTAAGAGTCACATCTCATGCTGTTGTTTGTCCATCGTTTCCCTAAATGTAATCCATCTGGTTTCTTTTAGAACCTAGTCTTTTACAATTGCTCGCCTGCCCTGAACTTCTTTACTACCCTTCTTCACTAGGTATTCATTAAACTTATGCACTTCTGCTCCCTTCGAAGTTCTTGCCTGAACACCATTGCTATTTACATGTTTCTAAACAATTTAAATGGAAACAGTTTTTAAAAAGTAATGATCTTGATTTACATTCCGCGTGGCATATGGGGAATATGGTGTTAGGCCTATATGTGGCAGAGTTCAGGTTTTCACTGGGGGTAATGTATCTATCTGTAATGTTACCACATACATCCACATCATTCACAACCACACACAGCAAATAACATACAAACAGCAGGTGGCATATTTATTAATATCACATTTAAAAAAAAATGATTGAAGTGAGTAAAATGAGATTACAAATAACACAAGAAATACATCTTAACTAAATAATTATAATTTATCTATTAATATTATTTTTATTAATTACGGAGGTTGTAAGCGTTAGCTTTTGAATATTGCTCCCAACTAATCCAACCCAGTTCTAGCCGCTACCCTCTCCTCCCCTTATCTGCACACTGACCACACTCTCACAAACTCGTCTTTATTATCATTTTCTGTGCAGTCACTCACACTCAGATCCCCTCAGGCGGGGACGGCGTGAGCTAGTGGTTAAGTGAAACGGCTCACAACCAGAAAGTGCTGGGTTCGATCCCCATCAGAGCACCGGCCGTTACCCCGGGAAAGCAAACCCTTTGAAAATTCAGGAGGAAGCAGGCCCTTACATAAAATGCATGCTGAAGTCGGATGCACTGGGCCGACAGGGGCAAAATAAAAACCACAGTGCAACGCACACCGCCTTGGGGATTAGAGAAATAAGGCGAACGCAAACAAAAACAAAAACAAAAAAAATCCCCTCAGGTAGGTGATCTTTACATTATACATTCAGATCCCTTCAGGCAGGTGATCTTGACATTTCACATTCAATCTATTCAACCTATACTCACATGTGATCACACACTCAATCGATCTGCGTATACACACACTCTAGAACATACATCATTCCCTAGGTATCCCGCACACACCACACACATCCAAATCTCTTCTAGCCACAGGATGCCCAACACACACCTTATAGAGCAACTGACCAAGACTCAAAGGTGTATGCTGGTTCAATCACCCTGCAATTCATTCCATCTCTCGTAAAACAGCTAAACTAGTAGCAGGCTAACAATCGCTCTTCTATAAAGTCGGTGAGCTAAACAATCTACTAGCTAAATTCTCAGTCTCTCTCTCTCTTTCTCTCTCTCTCTCTCTATGGTCAGTCTGCTTGAGTTAAACTTTGCCTAGTATTATATAGTCCCAAGCAGTATCAGAGCTGACCAATGGTCTTCTGTGGGTTGCCTGACTCAGCCATCACTCTAGTTTGGATCTACTTCCATTTAGTTGTTATTGGAACGAATCCCTCTGAATTCATATCACTCAAAATGTCACAGCAAGACCTGATGGCCTTTGTCTGTCACTAGCCCCCAACTACCCCAAATCGGAATGCCAGAGTGGTCAGCTCCTAATCCCTGCCTGTATCAGACACATTCTTCCCCTCAACCCCCTGTTTTCCTTTGTCGACTTAGTGTCGAGACGGTGAGTGAACTTGGCACACATTCAGGTACCTTTGTTCTCAGAGTCGCCGGACCCTTACCCCTGACCTTAACCCCCAATGCTCCGGCTGAAACTGTTACATATATTTTCTTGACCAACAGGCAAAGGCAAAGGCCGTCATCCATCGTAGACGATGATGACATCATTAATTTTGCTAGCGCTATTTTTAGTAAAGATTAACTGCACTACTTTTTATCCTCACTCTCTCATCTCGTGTCGCCCGACCCCAGTGGCAAGTCAAGGACAAGACGACTAGGGGGTGACTATGAGATGCAGGGGACTATGCATCAAGCACCCGTGAAAAATACGGCGGAGTCCGGAGTCGAATCCACACCACCTGATCACGAGGCCAACGGCTTAACCACGTCGCCACGGAATCCCTGATCAACAGGACACTGAGGGTAATATGATCAGCATCATGAGGCTTACTTTTACCTACTTAAACAGGACATATCAAGACTTGATGCCTTTCATATGCGCAACCAGTGACGCATCCTCATTATCCAGTGGTTTAATCTCGTACGTAATGTTTAGGTGTCTGCAAAGATGAGTCTTCCCCCCATCTCGGACACTCTGGTCCACCAACGCCTGTCTGTGTTTGGTCCCGTGGTTTGACTGGACCAGGAAGTTCCAGCTCACCAGATGATATCCAAGTCTGCTAAGTGTAACAATTGTCTCCTACCGGCCGGCTGGAGGCCTGGGAAGGGCCGCCCCCATTCTACATGGCTCAGACAGATAGCAGTCTCTCTTTTGGTATTGAATGAGACTTGGCTACAAGCTTCAGCAGTTGGATATGGTAATGGTCCATCGAAGCAACGGACCCTAGATGTCTAGGCAAACATTATTATTATAATGAGGCCACCTTTACTTACCATTCTTGTTCTTGTACCAAATTTTGTAGGCTAAGTCAACCCCAAAGCCATTTTCAATTAAAAAATATCCTGCATACCAATTGGAGATTCAATCTAGTTTAATAGACCTACCTTTTCTCACATTAACATAGAAAACACTAAAACTTCTTTCAATATAAAAACACATGGAAATTCATTTATTTCATGGTCAAATCATTTACAACATTTTCAACTTATCAAATTATATGACTAATCTTTCTTAGCAGAGTTTACTAGTTTCTAGCTTGATGGAATCTCTGTACCCAGGTACTGTCTTCTATCACTAACTAACAATAGCAACTATTAAACTATCTAATCTCTTGAGTCTTGTCTCTGGTGATGTATCTGGTCACTGTCAGTCTCTAATTTCCGTCTATCTGATCTCTGCTGGGGACCAAAATTATTCTCAATCATTTGGGGATGAGCCCCTTTGGTGTCCGCAATTCATCATTTTCTGAGAGGATATGTTTCCTGAGGTTTCAGGTTACACCCTACAGACTCCGATTTCATCCTCTATGTACCAGTTCTCTCATTGCTGAGTTATTATCTCAGCTTGTTGTTCCTTTCAGCAGACTCAAGAACTGAACCTGTGAACTACAACATGTTTGCCACCAGGAAATTTTCTCTCAGTCGCTGGGATTGGTTTACCGGCCTTTCCATTTGGTCATTATTGTGAGATGCCCAAGAAACTCACGGTGAATAATCTCCCAGCCAGCTCTCAAAAATATCCCTCTTGTATTCCATTTTATCCCATTCATATATTTTCTAAATCCAGCCTTTTACTTATCAGGTTCTAATTTGGCTGCCTGTCAGAAAGTACGTTTGTCGTACTCCTATTGGCCAGCTTGTAGCTCATGTCACTGATTGGCCAGTCTTGCTTGTCAGTACATCGATTTCCCCATCTCTGGGATCTCCGCAAACTTCTTGGGACATCTCGTCTCTGTGCCAATTCTACTGTGATAGTTTGTCCCCATATCATAATCAGCTCAAAACCCCCCATCCATTTTGCATGTGTCTTTTGGCCACTACGGCAAATAGGCGGACTCACACCCCTACCAAATTCTTTCTATGACAACTCTCTCCATTCATTCATTCATTGGCCCTTTTCGTCTTGTCAGACGATAGTAATTGTGCTTTTAGCACAAAGCCAGGGCAGAAATATAGAGACCATGTGTTGCCCATGCAGTATGGTCCCTCTCTTGGTCTGCCTTGTTTGCTCCAAGGGAAAGGTGATACCAATACATTTGGAACAAGGCAAGCTATTTAAGCTGTTGAATCACCATGACAACTAAACACTACAATATTGGCAATATGCTAACTTTTCTCCCATCCCTCAGAGTGACTTGCCCCCATCATTTTGAACACCCCTATTACTTGTTTTTTAAATCTTTAGCATTATCACTCTGGATAGTGATAATGCTTACAACAATTCCTAAGTTTCCTATGTCCTAATTATTTGTAAATGAAAAATTCCCACTGGCTTTGTTAGAATTGGCAGATGTTCTGAACTCTGTTTAAACCCAATCACACCTGCGCTAAAACATGTTTCTACTGTCCAAATCATCATCAGCTTCCAGTCAAATTGAACGTTGTATCTCCTGCACTTTATACGTGACATTTTCAGATATACTTGACAGTAACGTTGTCACATGCCTCATTTCACACATACCGGACAGTACCACCGTCACACCAGATCACTTGGCTGGTACGCTAACCACTGCACTACTGTGGCGCTCATGCAAACAAATAAATTCACATACATTATGCAATGTCCCTGATGTGACTCTACCGTAATCACAAAAACATATCTAGGAGCATACCTTTCTTTCTAGTTCAATCTCAGAAGCTCTCCTGCTACTTGAAAAACTCTGATAAAAATCTGGGAGTGCTGCCAATTTTGTATTTTCCCGATTAACAAAATCCATGTCTCTGTCTCGCTTCAATTTAAAGTTGCTGACAGGTCCAGATTTACCTTTAAGACGGCTGTATTACAAAGCAATATTTTGAAAAAAATTATTTGAAAAGAACTATATTTTTGCATAGTTTGTAAAAATAAATTCAGTAAAGAAAAGATAAAACCATATAATATTCATGTAAAGGACAGACTAAGTTTGATATAAGGAGGAGAAGAAGAAGAAGAAGAAGGAGGATGAAGAGGAGAAGAAGAAAAAGAAGTAGATGAAGAAGAAGATGAAGAGTTGTCCGCAGAGTTGGAAAACTCATATTATAACAGAAAGAGCCATAGAAAACACATTTATGAGTTCAAGAACACATAAATGCTTAAATGTCAATTTCATGCAAAGGAAGACAACTGAAATGGTAGCGCCACGCTTCACTGGAGTCAAAAAAGACAAATGACAATTATTCTATTTATTACTCTATTTGGGGATTCCGTGGCAAAGTAGTTAAACTGTTGGCCTCGTTATCAGATGGTGCGGGTTCGACTCCGGACTCCACCGTCTTTTTCACGGGTGCTTGATGCGGAATCCCCTGCATGTCGTGTCGCCCCCTAGTCGTCTTGTCCTTGACTTGCCACTGGGGTTGGGCGGCTCGAGGCGAGAGAGTGAGGTTAAAAAGTCGCGCAGTTAATCCTTACTAAAAATAGCGCTAGCAAAATAAATTATGTCATCATCATCTACGATGGACGGCGACCTTTGCCTTTACACTATTTGGATAATTTTTCAGCTTTTTGTATCATTGTCACTTGCATACATTCCCTAACAAAGAACTTTTAGTTGTAATATATGCTATGTTTACACGCCGGTCATCTCATACCCCAGTCTACCCAACTGTAAATGTGTACCTGATTTACAGCTAGGAAAGGCAGGGCAAGAATGAAAGTAACCAGTCATTCTACCTTACAAAAGCTGATGTCTACATGCCTCTTAGTGGTGTTGGTGAGAAACTCCCGGTAACAAGTCCTGATACAATGACAACTGAATGGTTACCAGCACCAACAAAGACAGAATGCAGGCTCCATACTGCTTGGTAGGCTAAGTGTCAACAGTGAAAAGCCTGGAGACCGGACATACTAGAGCTGCACCTTCCTTGGGTCTAGTAAAACGCAGAAAGGAAACCACCAACAAAGATACTAAAAATAGGAAAACGATAGTTCAAAAGCCAAACTATGGAAAACATGTAACAATACCTTCTAAGGACTGACTAGATGGACTTCAGAATAAATTGATAGCATTTTTCATCCTGGGGCAGGCACTGTTAAAGAGCAACAAAGCTGATGGTGGGATTCCAGAATTACAGTTATGAGGAAAGACTCAGAAAAACCAGCCTACATTTCTAGAAAAGAGAAGAATTCGTGGTGACAATACAAGTTTATAAGATAATCAAGGGAACGAATAAATTAGACTATAACAAATTTTTACAACCTCCCACAAGAACAAGAGGGCATAGCTACAAATTAACTAAAGAGAGGTAAAGATTAGATATTGGGAAATATTTTTTTAGTCAGAGAGTGGTGAATGGTGAATGCTTGGAATGCATTGCCGCAGGAGGTAGTGGAGGCAGGGACAATTAATGCATTTAAGAATAAATTGGATGCGCATAGCTTTTAGAGCAAGGTAATGTAAATGAAACTGGTTGTATACAGACTCTGCAGAGTTTTCTAAACCATTATAAAGATGTTATGTTAAGTTAAGTTAAAACGTCCTATTGTAGTTCAATATAAATATAAATATATATATATATATATATATATATATATATATATTTATATATATATATATATAGATTTATATATATATATATATATATATATATATATATATATATATATATATATATATATATATATATATATATATATATATATATATATATATATATATAATGATTGTTTAGTTTAGATGTACTTTGCTTTTTGTTGATACTGTGCAACGATTATTCTTGTAAAAAATAATATTGTTTTGTTTTATGGTCAGGATAGTGTTTACTGTGTTTTACTGTGTGAAGTCGTGTCGTGGTGTAGATACACGTTGTAACTCTTTACATAAGTAAACTACTCAGCTAAACCTACACAGAGTATTCACCATTTACAGATATTGTCTAGGTTCAATCAATAGTCTACTCATCTGTAAATAGGTACCTCACTTGGAGTTAGGGAAGGCAAGGCAATGAGAGTTGAAACTGATAGCCTCACCTCAGAAAAGTTCAGACCAAATGCAATGACGCCTTTAATGACTTCTCTCTGACATTAGTGTCTGCTATGGGACTATGTTATCCTTCAATTCTATTATGATTATAATAGTTGTTTAAGCCACTGTTTTGTTTTATTTCTACAATGTCATAGTAATAACTTCTATTAAACGCCAAATCATAAACAGCGTTTACATTCTTGATTTGTTCAGAGTAATTTAATGTTCAGAAAACCATTTACCAACCAGGTGCTACTTACCTGAAGCAACCAAAAATATATGCACACAGCCATAGTTTAGCTGGGTTGACAAATTTAAGATTGGCCTTGTCCTCAGAAAATACCACAATACCATCAAAAGAACTGCCATGAAATTAACCTCAGAAGGAAAGCAAAAAAAAAGAGGTAGGCCTAAAACATTTGGTTGACAAATGTAGAAACCAAAATGGAAATTACAAACCAGAACTGGTACTTTGTACAAAGCATGGCCACAGATCAAGCAAAGTGAAGAGCATTGATTACTGCCATAAAAAAATTGTTCAGAGAAGAAAAGACACTCTTTCTGAAACTCACATCCAATGGCAGCAGCTGATACATCCATCATATCCAATTGACAGAACAAGCTGGCAGTCATCTGAAAAAATTACAGCTCTAACTCCTCCATCTCGATACTCAAACGGTGTAAATATGGCTGTTCTTTCCTGTTGGTAAAAAGATTGTCATACAATACAACTGTAAAATATGTCTTAATAGATCGGTTTGGAAATATGGCATACTAACAAAAATATAATTTTCAAGCTGCACTCAACGAAAACGTTCTTTCTGATTGGGTGTTTTTTTTTTATTGTAGAAAACAATACACATACTTGTGGATAAGAATTTTGGAAATTAAAGTCATAAAGAGAAGATGGACAGAATATGCTCTAAATTAAATAAATTATATAACCAGATGGGGATGGCGTGGGCTAGTGGTTGAGTGACATGGCTCACAACTCAAAGGTGTTGGGTTTGATACCCAACACAGCCCCGACCATTACCCCAGGGAAGCAAACCCTTAAAAAATACAGGGTGAAGCAGACCCTTACATAAAATGCATGCCGAAGTTGGATGCACTGGGCCGACAGGCGCAACATAAAAACATAGTGCAACACACATCGCTTTGTGGAATAGAGAAATAAGGCGAACACAAACAAAAATTGTAAAACTTTAACCAGATATGCACTTACTGTAACACATCCAGCAAAAACGAAAAGTAGTAATGTCAAAGAAAATGTATGAGTGGCTGGTAAGAAAAGAGGGCTAAAGAAACTAATAAGTGGAAATGAAGAAGATAGACATCCTCCTGTCAAATCATAATATGGTAGCAAGCAATTGTAACAGATCTATGATCTTTAACAAAAGATAAGAATGGATATTTTTGTTGATAATAAGAAAACATATTTCCGATGTTTGTCATATCCACTGATGAAATCAATTTTGGCATGTGGTTCCCTGTACAGTTAAGACATCTTTGGAAGTGGATAAATAAATCCACGGTCACTTTAGCTGAGAGGTTAAGGCACTTACCTCTCAAAAAGTAAAAGCCTGAGACGGTGGGGTTTAAAATCCCATAAGTTTCAAGCATTCCCTGGTCTCAAGGAAGGTGAGACCATTGTCTAGTCATATTTTAGTCATAAGTTTCAAGCATTCCCTGGTCTAAAGGAAGGTGAGACCATTGTCTAGTCATATTTTAGTCATAAGTTTCAAGCATTCCCTGGTCTCAAGGAAGTTGAGACCATTGTCTAGTCATATTTTAGTCATAAGTTTCAAGCATTCCTGGTCTCAAGTGAGGTGAGACCATTGTCTAGTCATATTTTAGTCATACGTTTCAAGCATTGCCTGGTCTCAAGGAAGGTGAGACCATTGTCTAGTCATATTTTAGATTCACATAAAGCTCAACGATTCCATGTACATGCTGTTCACATTAAAAAAACTATAGACAGTAAAAAATCTATAAGAGTAGACTGTTAGTCACTGTCCGAGAAAAATTCTAAAAAGTAATGAAATTCATACCCAATATGTAATCTACCTTCTCCCAGGCCTAGTAAGGTGTAAGAAGCATAAATTGCTAAATAAAGAACTTACTACAGATAGCGTTTGACTACCTGGCAGTAGGGGAGGACAGCTAATGTCTGGTCAGACAATGCATACTGATCAGACATGTCAGTGGGATCAAGATGCTGAGCAGCACATAAGCTGCAGTGGTTAGCGATCCATAGCTGACTGCTAGCGTCAGGGCCAGCGAACCATAGCTGCCAAGACCCTTCTACACCTCCACGCGGTGATCCTGGATAACAGGCAGCAGCAGGGCAGACTGGCTAAGGAGAAGGGATCGAAGCGGGAATGCTAACCCGGTACTCAAAAAATGCTTGCTGAAGTCGGAGGTGTTGGACCAAAAGGTGCAAATATCGCAGCCAAGCTGTAAACTATGACACAACGCATTCCGTTCTCTGGACTACATTCTACTACTTAAGACCTTTCAGGGTTTAGTAGTGGGAGATTGAGAATGAACGAAGAAGAAGAAGAAGACATGTCAGTCAGGGCCATGTAAAATATACTAAGACCCCTACCTCCACTTCCTCATAGTCCACCCTTGAAATGGGCTGTTTACATGGCAGCCTGGATAACGAGGTGGGAGATCAATGTGATCCCCATAGTAGTGAGTGACACCCCGATGAAGTCACGTATAGCACAACTGCCTGGATGACCCTGGTCCACCTTCATCAGTATGCTCGGGATGTGAGATAAGTTACAACCCATCACTTAATGTCTTTTTCAGTGCGCACAAAAGAATAAACCTACTCATTGTGGACATTATTCAACAACAACAACCTGGCAGAAAACATAACCTGCCTATTTGAATACCAGGATTCCACGTATTCCAAGTGGGATCAAAATAAGCAACAATGAAGATTGACTGTATTTCTAAATGTTAGCAATAGTAGTGCTGTACAATATGTAAGTATAAGACTCACCAATGTAGTAAAATTTCTAATTTTTATGTAGCCATCCGGTGCGTAAGTGAGAAGCCACTTGAGGTGTGGCGACAATATTACATTTCCACCAGGCAGATGGTGACCAGGGAATTCTGAGACAGGGCTCAAAAGTAAGTCAATCTGGAAACAAATGTGAATTATCATAATGCTAATTTTAAAACTATGCAACACAAAATCTTCTTCTGCTTTATCATTTGTCCTGCAAAGCTGCAATATCTTTCAGCCCAACATCCAATTTCAGCACGCAATTTGTGGAGCAGGGCTTACCTTCCCACATCAATCCCTATTCTTTTAGACAAACTGCATGGGTGCGGTCTATTTCCAGACTGTCACTTGGAGGCAGAATAGAGTCTCGGTCAGCTATGATCTGCTGACCATGAGGCAAGCAGGCAGTTATGTGTCGCTACATCTTTTGCGCCTGTAAAACAAATGACGCGACGTCCTGGTCAGTATGTTGTGCCTGACATTGACACAATTTCCTGGTCAGTATGTTGTGCTTGACTTGACCATCGTCTCAGTTCTCCATACTCATTAATAACTCCTATCTTTAGTCTGTTGAATACATGGTATTTCATTCAATTGTGGAAGTTTGTCATTTGTTCACTTCTCTGGGACTGGTAACATGTATAATTTTGTGGTTGGTTGGATGCTGAAATTGAGAAAGAGAGTACTTGGATGCTATGTGGAGCCAGTACTGATATATGACAGTGAATCATGGACAATCAGCAAACTAGCACAAAAATCACTAAAAGTGATAGGAGATGTGGTTTTACAGAAGAATGTCAAGAATTCCATGAACTGCAAAGAAGACTAACAAGAAGAAGCACAGACACAAAGACAAATCATCACAAAAATCGATTTAAGGCTGAAATCCTTTTTTGGGCATATCATGGGAAGAGGTGGGTTGGAAAAAAATGTAATAATTTGTAAAATAGCATGGAGAAGAGATAGACGACGAGAGAGAAAATCTTGGACAGCCTGAAGGAATGACACAGGGGACGACCAAAAACAGGGTTGATAAACAACACACATGATAGGAGTGGGTGGAGATCCAATTGGAAAATGGTGTTTCACCCTATTATCTTGACCAATGGCACACTAGAGGTAATGTTGATCTAAGTTATACTAGTATCAAGAAACATCAATACTAACCTTTCTTAACTTCTTTTCTTGGTCAGGCAGATTGAAAACAAGAAGTCTCTTGGTACTAGCACTTAATGCAAAGACAGCTTCACTCTCTCCTATTGCGAAACCACAAATGGCATGTCGGAGGCCCATCCTGAGAGTTCGACATGACTCTTCTTTGATGTCACACATCGGGCTCTTATAATGGGAGCTAATATCTGTAAGCATTCAATTAGCAACTTGTTTAATGTACTCAAAAAAATTAAAACTACCAAAAATATTGATTCTTTCATTTCCTAATTGTACTGTGAATGGCAAGGTGAGTAGATTGAATTTTAGTCTTTGACCATGAAGGACATGTGTTCAAATCCTCAATAAGGCATAAGTTTTTTTCTGTTGGATGTTAAATAAAAACCTAGCCTGAACAGTGCAAGGTGACTGCAGTGGCAAGCAGTCTTTATTTTTCAGCTCTAGAAATCCTTCTAGTGGACCTCAGCAATGAGAATAAGCACTGAAGTGATAGTTTAGATAGTAATAGTAAGGCCAGACAGGTCCTGACATGGAATCCACAGTGGAAGAGGAAGAAAGATAGGCCAAGAAACACCTGGAGAAGAGACTTCTTTCATCTTAGCTTTGCGTTCAGGATCTTCTGGTCATGCTATATCTGCAGGCCAATCGCCATGATGAAGTCTGTAGTCTTCACCAAGTCGGAGCGGCTGCCCCACAGGTTTAGTCTCAGCTCCGCACCCTCTGGCCAGATCTGGCATCTCATTTCCCTATAGATTGGGCATTCCTGTAGAATATACTCAGGGTTCTGGCATCCTGTTCCACATGGGCACTCATCAGTGTGTGAGATCTTCAGTCGGTAAAGATGTTCTAGTAGTCTGCAGTGTCCAGTTCTCAGGCGAAATAAGGTAGTTTGTTGATTTCTTTTGAGTTGGTGAATTGGGTCTAGCATACTGCTTATGTTTCTGTCTTCTCTCCATTGGTGTATATACTGATTTCTGATGATGTTCTTGATTTCTCTGTATGGTACTCGATGATTAAATTGTGCCTTTTTGCTGCCCTCTTTTGCCAGAACATCAGCTCTCTCGTTTCCTGTGATTCCACAATGGGAAGATAGTTACTGGAGCGCTATTGTTGAGGATCTCTGGAGTTTTCCCAGTTCTGCTCTGATCTCTGATAACAGTGGTTCGTTGTTTGTTTTTTTGTATTGTCTCTAATAGTTCTCTGCAGTCTGTGAATACAGCTATTTTTGTTGGAGGTTGCCTGCCTTTCTGTTTGAAGTATATTCAGTGCTTGCAGGAAGGCCATCGATTCTGCTCTGAGGTTTGTGGAAAACTTTCCTGTTGGGAGGGCCTCTTCTGTTATATTTCCTCTTTTGTGTCTTATGAATATGCCTCCTCCCCCATTTCGGCCTGCCCCTCTGCTGAACCATCTGTGTACACCTGTGTCCATTCCTTGGTATTATATTTCTCCTCAATCATTGTTTGTGCTAAAATCTTCAGCTCGTGGACACTGTGTTGGTCTTTTCTTGTGATTCCTGGGATCTCTGTACTTATTTCGATGTTGTTTATGTTGCAGCTTGGCTCTTCATAGTTGATAAGCATTTCTATTTCTGCAGGTTGGTTGGGACTTAGTTCTCCATATTTTTGGTGTAGGTGGTTTGATATATGGATGAAGCTGGTTCTCTTTAGCCTATTTTTAACTGGGTGTTTTAGTTTGATATGTATGGGATGATCAGGCACGTGTAGCATCTTTTCACTATGTGTCAGCACTCTTTCCTCTCACCTAGTATAAAGGGGTCTTATATTTGTGCATATTTCCATTTTCTGGATTGGTGTAGTCTTCATTCCTCCTGTTATTATCCTTAAGCCTGAATTTTTAATTTTGGTTAGGCGTTCCGTGTTTGTTTTTGATGCTGTGGTCCAGGCTGTCATGCCGTATTCAAGTACTGGCCTGACTGTGCCAGTGTATACATTTTTAAGGATGTTGCTATTTGCACCCCAGCTTGTTCCGGCCATCTTCTTCATGAGGGATAGTTTTCTGGTTGCTTTTTGTTCTATCTCCTGTATGTGTTCTTTCCATGTGAGTCTCTTGTTCATTTTAACTCCAAGATACACAGGGATATTTTCTTGTACAAGCTCTTTGCCATTTAGAATAAGTTTTGTTACTTCCTTGGTGTTGGACAGTGAGAAGCATGTTGTAACTGTCTTTGAGATGTTAATCTGCAATCCCCAATCTGTAACCCATTTTCCAACAGTGTCTAGTGCTGTCTGCATTCTATTTTCAGCTGTTGATAGTTTTTCCGCAGAACTCCACATTGCGAAGTCGTCAGCGTGTAGGGCACTGGATACTTTCTTTTGGAGTTTTCTCGCTATGTCGTTTATGAACAGGATAAAGAGGGTAGGAGAGATGACTCCTCCCTGGGGTACGCCTTGTTGGAGAGTTATTCTATGGCTCAGTGATCCATCTAATTTGACTCTTGCTGTTCTGTATCGGAGGAAGTCTTGTATCCAGCTGTACATTCTCCCTTCTATTTTGTTGTTTAATAGTTTTAGGAGGAGTCCTTCTCTCCATACCTTGTCAAAAGCTTTTGCCATATCCACAAAGACCACAAGTACTTTTTCCTAACCTTGGAATGCATTTTCTATTTCTTGGGTTAGGTACACTAGTTGGTTTTCTGTGTTGCGGTTTTTCCTAAAGGCTGACTGTGAATTGAGTAGGAGATGGTTTTTTTCCAGATGTTTTATTAGTCTTGCGTTTACCATTTTTTCCATGACTTTTTCAACACAGCTGAGCAGGCTTATTGGCCTATAGCTTTCCTTGCTTGTCTTGTCCTTTTTTGGTTTTCTGATGGGGATAATGATAGTCTCCCGCCACTGGTCTGGGATCTTACCTGTGCTCCATGATTGATTGAAAATTTTCAGGAGTTTTCTTCTTGACCCTTGGTGTAGGTTTTTAATCATTTCATTTGTAATGCCATCTTTTCCTGGAGCTTTCTTGTTTTTCAGTTTCTGAATAGCAGTGTTTAACTCTATCATTTTGAATGATGACTTCATCCAGGGATCCGCATTCTGTGTCTTCAGGTTCTCTTTTATCTCTTTTTTTACTTCTAGTTTGCATTTTCGTGTCATCTCTGAAAAATTCAGCTAGGATGTTTGCTGCCATTTTCCCTGTATGATGTTTCTCATTTTCCTTAATGACTGTCTTCCCATGGCTCCCTCTGGTTTCCTCATTTAAAGCTCTTGTCAGGTTCCAGAGTTTACTTGTATCCCTGTCCATCTTGAGGCTTTCAGTCTTTTCATGCCAACTTCTTTGGATCTCCTCCTTCTTTTGCTCTATGAATGTGTTTTTAATTTTGTTGTGTTTCCCTATATTTTCTGGGGAAGTATTTTTTTCCATGGTATCTCTTGCCTCACTTAGTTCCTTGTGCATTTTCCCTAGTTTATTGCTCCATTAGGGTTTATAATTTTTCCGTTTTCCACATGGAATTGATTTCTTTGCTACCTGGATGATAGCCTCCGTCATGATGGTAACATTTTTATTTAAATTTTTGGCATGAGATATATCTTGACAGAGTTTATTCACATTTTCTCTAAATAGGGTCCAGTTTGCTCTTTTAAAATTCCAACTTGGGTTCATATCTGTTATCTCTGTTTGTCCCAAGTTGCATATTTCTAAAGTTATGAGGTGTCTCGATTCTTCTATTTTGACTTTGTGTATTGCCAGAGCTGTGGCTGGTGGACTATAGCAGTTTGTTATCATTGAGTCTCCACTGTTTAGGATTATCTTTACTGAGATGCATTCTAATTCATCTGATCCAGATCTTTTTGTTCCTACTGCTGGTATAGAATTTGTTTCCTAGTGTTATTATTCCTCCTTTGGATCTTTTTTCCCCTATCTTGACGGAAACTTTCATATCCTCTGATGGAAAATTTTTGAGTTTCTTTTAGGTGTGTGTCCTGAATACAAATGATGTCTATTTCGTTTTCCTTGAGAAATTTTTGCAGTTCGGGTTTCTTGTTTCTCACGCACTCTGCATTCCATTGTACCACTTTTAGGTTCCTTGTTTGTTGATCAGTCGCACTACTCTGCCTCCCCTTGACCACTAGGTTAGCAGAGGCACCGGTTGCTTGGGTGGGTCCCCTCGAGGCTGGGGGCCCGGCACCGCTCCTCCCCGGTTGTAACTTGTAGGAGCGATACCATGATGATAGGGTAGACTGTCGCATGACCATATCCTGTTGATGCGTGTGTGCCCTGATTTTTCCCGGTTCCTGCGCCGTAGCTGACACACTCCGTCTTCGGCAGGTCGGGTTGAGTTTTCTGTTTTGGGTTGTCTCCCATAGCCTTTCCATCTCCTGATGGTACCTGCAAGGCAGTAGGTTGGTTTGTCTACCGTGGTTTCCTTCCCGTGGCTAGAGCATATAGCGGCTCTTACCCGCTTGGTGTACCCGTCATAGGACACATGGGGTATTTCAGTTGGGAAAGCAGTGCCACCTGTTGTCCCAACACATCCTGCTGGAATACACCGCCGATTGGTTTACGACTGCTTATTCGTCCAGTTATTATACCTGGCTTATATCGCAGCCTACGCTTCATATCTAGAGGTCGTTCCACTATCCGCCACCTGTGGACGTGCCTGGTTGGGGTTGGTCGTTCCACTATCCGCCACCTGTGGACGTGCCTGGTTGGGGTCGGTCGTTCCACTATCCACCACCTATGGACGTGCCTGGTTGGGGTCGGTCGTTCCACTATCCACCACCTATGGACGTGCCTGGTTGGGGTCGGTCGTTCCACTATCCGCCACCTGTGGACGTGCCTGGTTGGGGTCGGTCGTTCCACTATCCGCCACCTGTGGATGTACCTGGTTGGGGTCGGTCGCCCCTGTCCTCCAGGGGAAAAGAGACTGAAAATGAACTGGACATCAAATGGAGAGAGGCAGAAAGGGCAGCTCAAGACGGAACTTGATGGAGGAGGGTTGTCAATGCTCTATGTCCTGAAAGTCTTCACTGGGCACGTTCAGGAAATATAAACCGTACTGCAATCCAGAGCTGGAGGCAGCCGCCAAAGAGAGGAGAGAGGCCAGGAAGAAGGTAGAAAAATCTCCAAAAACAGAATACAATAGATGGACAGCAAAAGTAAGATATATTACTAAACAAAGCAAACGTGAGACTTGAAGAGAAAATTGTAGCAAGCTGGATCTAAAAAGAAAAGGGAACAAGGCATGGAGATTGCTGAGCAATCTTGAAGGGAACAAGTGAAAGTCAAACCCAACACCCTTGACCAGAGAAACTGGGGATGAAATAGTATCAAACACCAAGAAAGCTGAGATTTTTAACAAATGTTACGCTGGAGTAAATAAAGTGCAACCAAGAAAACTGCTAGATAAAGCACTTTTAAAGGACTCTTTTAACATCGACTTCATCAATATAGCTGCTTTTAAAAATCCCTTCACTTCCCAAGAACTGAGCATGACGATGAGGAACTGACAAAAAATAAAGCACCAAGACCAGATAAAGTTAAAAATGAGATGATAGGTAAATTAAGACCAAAACAAAAAATGTACTTTTATGGTTTATCAACAGAACATGGGATGAAGGACAGTTGCCATCAATATGGATATCAGCAACTATCAAACCCACACTGGGATCAAGATGCTGAGCAGCGCATGAGCTGCAGTGGTCAGCAACCCATAGCTGACTGCTAGCGTCAGGGCCAGCAAACCAGAGCTGCCAAGACCCTTCTACACCTCCAAGTGGTGATTCTGGATAACAGGCTGCAGCAGGCAGACTGGCCAAGGAGAAGGGATCGAAGAGGGAGTGCTAACCCAGTACTCAAAAAATGCTAGCTGAAGTCGGATGTGTTGGACCGAAAGGTGCAAATATCGCAGTCAAGCTGTAGAACTACGACACAACGCATTCCGTTCTCTGGACTACATTCTACTACTTAAACCCTTTCAGGATTTGGTAGCTGGAGATTGAGAACGAACGAAGCCAAGCCAAACCCATACTGAAGAAAGGAAAAGAATCAGGAACACCTGGAAGCTATAGACCTGTGTAGCTCACCTCATGTTTAGGTAAAGTAGTTGAAAGAACGGTAAACAGCAGACTATATTGGTGGCTGGAAGGAAAAAACCTCCTTGATAGAAACCAGGCAGGGTTCAGGCATGGACACTGCGCAGATGATCCCCTCTTTAAGTTTTTTTGATGGATGGATTCCAAGAAGGAAAAAGCACACTAACAGTGTTTATTGATCTACATCAAGCACATGACAGGGTCTGGAGGAAGGGCCTTTTGATGAAAATAGGAATAGAAGGAAAGATGATCAAATGGATACAGGCCTTCCTGAGCAACAGAACCATAGATACCAACTTTGCAGGGGCAACATCAAGTAAAAGAACGTTAGAAGAAGGACTGCCACAGTGCTCTCCTCTAAGCTCCACCCTTTTCCTCATCTATATAAATGACATCACTAAACATCTAAACGATATTGTTTGCTGATGATCTTGCAATTTGGACCACTGAGAAATATCCCCATTTTGGCAAAGTCCAAGATCAACAGAGCGCTACTAACAATTTCAGTATACTGCGAACTGTGGAAACTTAAGATAAATACACAAAAAACCGTATACACCATCTCCTACTGCAGTCATAAAGAAGCAGAGATCAATTAACATCAAAATAAATGGAGAATTACTAGTAAAAGAGGATACCCCAGTTTATTTGGGAGTAACAATTAAGAGACAGTTGAAATTTGGTAGTCACATCAGCAATATTAGAGGTAAAGCAACCAAGCGATTAAACTTAATCAAAAGACTTGCTAGTACAAATTAGGGAGCTGATAAATAAACCTTTTGGCAACTATACCTTGGATATGTATGACTGGTGATGGACTACAGCATTCCCATACATACCACTGTAAGTACAAATAACATCTCATCTATTGACCGGATGCAGAATCAATTTGTGGGGGGATGAGATCAACACATACAGCGGCGTGCGAGATAGAGGCCAACATAGAACCGCTAGATATCAGGAGAAAGGCGGTACTGACTGAAGCGGTAGAGAGATACAAGAGACAAGAAAATCGCCATCCAAATATGGTACACATAGACACTTGGAAGCAAAAGAGAAGACTGAAACAATTGTCCCCACTGGATGTAGCAGAAGAGGAAAGCCATATTCACCATCTACCAGAGGAGAGAGAAACGGAAAATAGGTTTTTTGGACCACCCTCCTTGGGAAAATCTTTGCCAGCCAGTCAGAAAAACACACCTGACAGAAAAGGCGGCTACCAAGAAGACAACACCTAATATCCTGAAGACATGTGCCTTGGAGATAGTCTCTAGCTACCCAAAATTGACAGTCCTGGTCTATACGGATCGATCAGCATTCAAATCAACCTCTTTTGCAGGGTATGGTATCTATATGAAATACCTGCATGGGTCCATTTACGAGTTTTGTGATTCATGCTGTGAAAACCGTTCAAATGATGAATCAGAGGCAGAGGCTGAAAACAACAGTTGAGATTTTGCACCAACAACTTGACTTAAACGAATTGTTGCCAATGGACTTTGTGATTTTTAATGACCCCAAGTTGGTTCTGGAGGCGCTGAAGAACATCCTATACAAAGAAAAGTAGATGTGGGGACAGCGTGGGCTAGTGGTTAAGTGACACGGCTCACAACCAGAAGGTGCTGGGTTCGATCCCCATTACAGCACCGGCCGTTACCCCGGGGAAGCAAACCCTTAGAAAATGCAGGAGGAAGCAGACCCTTACATAAGATGCATGCTGAAGTCGGGTGCACTGGGCCGATAGGCTCAAAATAAAAACCATAGTGTAACGCACACCGCCTTGGGGAATAGAGAAATAAGGTGAACGAGAGAAGAAAAAAAAAGAAAGAAAAGGAGATATTCTTGGTGGGGAGGGCTATCAACAACATCATCCCTTCCCACAGGAGTAATGTCACCTTCCAATGGATCCATGGACATAGCGGGCTACTAGGGAACGAGATGGCCAACAGGTTGGCAAAAATAGGAGCCTCGAAACAACAATTGGATTGATCCTGCAATAACCACACAGTAAAACGAATTATTAAGAATAATGCCCGAGAAATCTGGATGAACTGGTGGGCGACGGGAACAACAGGTAGCAGTGTATTTAGCTAAATGCCACAGTCAAAAAGTAACGATGACATAAATAAACTACACAAAAGAGATAAAAGTCTCACCTTTCAGTTCCTAACAGGACATATGTGATAACAACAACAACAACAAACTATGCTGAAGTCATAACAAACAGACAATGTATTCAACAAGTTAAAGGTATAAACTACAAAGGTGTATAGCTGTGGTACTGACAAAATGATTCTGGACATCTTTTGGAAAAGTGTCCAACCAACCTACAGTGTCTAGAATAGAAAAGAATTTTGGGGAGATTTAATACAGGTTTATAAGATAATCATTGGAAAGGATAAATTAGACTAAAATAATTTTTCAAAGTAGTGCAGCCTACAAAAAAAGAGGGCACTGCCACAAATTTATTAAAGAAATGTCCAGATTAGATACTAGGAAAAGTTTTTTTAGTCAGAGAGTGGTGAATGCTTGGAATGCATTGTCTTAGGAAATAGTGTAGGCAGGGTCAGTTAATGCATTCAAAAATAAATTGGATGTGCATTGTTATTTTTATATCAAGTGAAGTAAAGAAAACTGGTTGTATACAGACTCTGCAGAGTTTTCTAAGCCAGTATACAGACACTAAGGTAAATTTATGAGGAACATAGAAAGTATACGTCATTCTTACTTTTCTGGCATCAATGTCACCACCATGGTAACAGTGTATTGTGCTGTTGTGTTCTTCTGCTTCTTATAATCAGCTACCATGAGCGATTAGCTCTTGGGGATTCTCATTAATAGAGCTGAGGGTCTTATGGCTTTCCTTCCCACCCTGGTCAGAAACCAGAAATGTATCTGGCTCTTTCCTGACCACAGAGGGGAACGTGATGTATTCAAAAGCGTGCAATGTCAAGTGCCGAGCTAAAACAATTTTGAGAAGCATCTGGTGGGCCCACCATCTTTACCAACATATGGGATCTCAAGTGGAGTCCTGTATCTGTCAATTCATTTTTGTTTCAGTTTTGCAATCGGGCAAGGGACAGGTTTCTTGCAGCGCAATGCTGAGTTGGACACACTGCTCTATGCAATGTTGAGTTTGCACCCTCAGTGTAATGCTGAGTTGGACACACTCTGCTCTATGCAATGTTGAGTTTGCACCCTCAGTGTAATGCTGAGTTTGACACACTCTGCTCTATGCAATGTTGAGTTTGCACCCTCAGTGAAATGCTGAGTTGGACACACTCTGCTCTATGAAATGTTGAGTTTGCACCCTCAGTGTAATGCTGAGTTTGACACACTCTGCTCTATGCAATGTTGAGTTTGCACCCTCAGTGAAATGCTGAGTTGGACACACTCTGCTCTATGCAATGTTGAGTTTGCACCCTCAGTGTAATGCTGAGTTGGACACACTGCTCTATGCAATGTTGAGTTTGCACCCTCAGTGTGATGTCAAGTTGAATACATTCAGCATGGTGCAATGCTGAGCTGGTACCAGAGCCCTGGTCCACCAAACCATGGGGTCTTGAGAGAGCCCCATGTCGGTCAGTTTCCACATTTTTCAGTTTTTAAAAAAAACCTGGGATGCGCATTTTGCAGTGCAATATGGATAGTGTATAGCAAATATACCAGACAGCTAAATCACTTCTACATGAGCTGTCTGCGCAGGACTGTTTAGGATCAGGTGGCAGGAACAAGTGCCCAACTCTTAACAAGTCAAACATGCTGAGGATTAATCAAAGCAAAGGCAGTCGTCCATCGTAGACGATGATGGCATAATTTATTTTGCTAGTGCTATTTTTAGTAAGGATTAACTGCTCTACTTTTTATCCTCACTCTCTCATCCTGTACCGCCCGACCCCAGTGGCAAGTCAAGGACAAGACAACTAGGGGGTGACTACGAGATGCAGGGAACTCCGCATCAAGCACCCGTGAAAAAGACGCCGGAGTCGAACCAACACCACCTGATCACGAGGCTGATGGCTTAACCACTTCGCCACGGAATCCCCATGAGGGTCAATATGCTTCTGCAAAAAGTACAGATAAGATAGACGGGACATACTGTTTCCATTACCAATGAGTGCCTCACTAATCCGCTGTTATACAGTGAGCTCAGAACAGGCAGAAGCTCATCAGGGGGACAGAAGAAACACTACAGAGATGCCCTAAAAATGTCTCTGAAAAACTTTAACATTGACGTCACCTCCTGAGAGATGCTTGCACAGAACCATTCCACTTGGCGCACCAGTATCACACAATGTGCTCATATCGCAAGGAAAAACATCATCGCCAAGGGTCAAAGAAAGCGAGCCCCCTGAAAAAACGTACAATGACCCCACAGCTGACATGTGTGTCCCAAGTGCAGCTTGAGTCTGCCATGCCAGGATTGGGCTTTATGGTCATATGACATCACATCTCACAGCACGTAAGATGCTATGATCATCGTCGCTTGTGATAGACAGCTATTACTATCATTTCTGGACAAATCTATGAAGATTCTAATAATCTCAGGCTGACCCCTGCATTCTTTAAATACATTCAAGCTGCCATTCTGAAAGCCTGTGAAGGACAAGAAGATCTTACTGATTGACAAGAATCTGGTATTCTTTGCTTTTATCTGTTCTACTCATAGTTGAGTTCTAACAACTTTTTGTGTGATATCATACTTTATTTTGTATCTTACTGATTTTTGTTGGCATCATCTTCCTTTGATACCTAATGATAACGGATGAAATATGTTACTCATTATGCACTTTATCAAATATTCATGTTTGATGATTTGCAATTTGTGAAAATATAACACACTAACAACTTTCCAGGCAACAAATTTCAGGAGTAAAAAGTTTGCTAAACCTTCCAAGCACAACAAAATAAGAATCCAGACTGACATGTTCATAGGAAAACTAAACACTAGCTATTATTACAATTTGAAACCAATTGTACTTACCAGCATTAGCCTTTCAGCATTAGCAATAGAGAAAATAACTTTTGAAATATTTAGAGTGCAAACTTACCTTTGATAACATCATCAGTGAAGACAAATTTGTAGAGAAGGTTGCAGCCAAATAACTGTGGATTATTGTTGCAGGCAGCCATGAGTACTGTGCTGTGGTTATTCACACACGCCGCCAGAGCCTGCGTTTTGCCATGCAAAGCTGTGAGGTTTAAAAAAGTGTGACCAACTTTTACAAATCAGATTATAGAATTAAGATGTGAGTGCATGAGGTGTAGTTGTTAGTGACTCAAAGCTGACTGCTAGCGTCAAGGCACGCAACCAAAAGCTGTTAAGGCCAGAATTTTACTAACCAAAATGTACGCTTTGTCTCGAACTACGTAGGTGGGAGTTTAGGTAATCTGATGTAACTTACAGGTAATGCAACGCAGTCAAGGCACATGTGGGCGATAGCAGTGATAGCCAGTAAGAACGGGTAGACTTGTTGTCGCCAACAAACCTGCAAGTCTGGAAACCACGCGACCAGGATGGAGGAAAATGGCAAACAGTCGTACAAAACGCACACCGTTTGGAAATCAAGCGATCTGGGGATGGAGATCAAATATATGTCCCGGTCGAGATACGGGAGAGGGATTCAAAATAGATAGGCAGCTGAGAGTGGACACTTAGTACTTGAGAGTAGACACACCGAGAAAGAAACAGTTAGAGGAGATACACAGAAACAAGCAGTTAAATTGGACTAAGCTTTTGAGTTGAGATTTGGACACGGAGAGGAGCAGTTAAATTTTAGGACGATACTTACCAGTAAAGTTGAGATAGGCAGTTAAGAGTAGGCGATGGAGAGAAACATTTGAGGTAGACACACAGCTGAGAGTAGAGACATTCAGATGAGAGACACATTAGAACGCGATTGAGCTGGACACATAGATTTGGAAGACAGTGAGATTGAGCTCAACACAGGAGAGACATTCAGTTGAGAGACACATAAGATCGAGGTTTAGCTGAGATGAGATGCAGATGAGAACGCCATATTAGAACAGAGTCAAAGAAAATGTGAGCGAGGAAGAACAGCCAAGGTAGGACCTCTTTCAGTATTAGCAGTAAGCAAGGTAACCATCCTCATATTATGTATTGGTTGTAATTACAGTTGTCAGTAACAGATAGAGTTAGTCGTACATTGATCACATTGACGCAGTCCCCCAACGACCACGTTGACACCACCTTGAGCTCATAAATACAAGTCATTAATAGCAGCTAGAGGCAGTCTTCCAGTGATCCCATTGATCATATTTGACACGGTCTATCCTGGTCATGTCGATACCACTTTGATCAACTGCCGACGAAGAGGAACAGGACTACGGACGTCTACCTGGGTTTAGAACATTCAAACTTACCATCAGCGGCAATCCACAACAGAGTTCGATCACAGCAGGCCAGATTAGGAGAGGAGAGAGAACCGAGCCATAAAAGTATTAATAAGGTTAGGTTTTAGCAAGCGTGCGAGAGAATTTAATTAAATTTATAGTTGGTAGTAATAAAGAATCTGTTGTATTGTATTTTTATTTAAATAGTGTTACTTGAATTTTTTCAAAGTGAGTGTAGAGTGAGATAGAATAGAGCAGACCCCTTTACAGTTTGCTACAGAGCTCCAGCAAATCGATCAGTTCTGTAACAGAGTCATGGCAGGTCAAGTATTTGTCAGTAGAAGGTTAAGTATTTGTTAGTAGGAGTCATGTAGGTTAAGTATTTGTTAGTAGTAGTCATGACAGGTTAGGTATTTGTCATTAGGAGTCATGGCAGGTTAAGTATTTGTCATTAGGAGTCATGGCAGGTTAAGTATTTGTTAGTAGAAGTTATGACAGTTTAAGTATTTGTTAGTAGGAGCCATGGCAGGTGAAGTATTTGCTTGTATGAGTCATGACAGGTTCAGTAATTTGTTAGTAGGAGTCATGTAGGTTAAGTATTTGCTAGTAGGAGTCATGGCAGGTTCAGTAATTTGTTAGTAGGAGTCATGCCAGGTTCAGTAATTTGTTAGTAGGAGTCATGTAGGTTAAGTATTTGCTAGTAGGAGTCATGGCAGGTCAAGTATTTGCTTGTATAAGTCATGCCAGGTTCAGTAATTTGTTATTAAATGGCATAATCTACTCTAGAGTTGAAGACTCTGCAACTCAAGGCATTGCATATTCCTCCATTTACATAAGCCTGAAGCCTGAAGCCTGCTTGCAGAATGTAAACTAACCTTTTGAGTTTGATAGAAATCTCTAGAAACAATACTCCATATTTACATGATCATCCTCTGCACCAGAAGTTCCAAGAGAGAACAAAAAACAGACTACTAAGGAAAAACCCCAACCATCTGGCCAGAGAAATCCACAGAAAACACGCAAACATCCTCGAAGCTGAAACCAAAAGGTGCAAAGCACTCATTCTAGAACCTTGGACATGGAGCCAGGACCAATCCAAAATAATCTTGGAGGTTACAGGGTTAATGAAGATAAATAAACAGTTAGCAACAGAACAAAAATTCCACATTCTGCAGGAGCAACTCTTGGACACATGTGTATACAGATGGATTGGCCTCAGTGAGCAATAAAAGGGGAGGCAGTGGAATCCACATCACACACTCAAATGGCGACGTAGAAAATCACGCCATACCAGCAGGAGATACGTGTACCAATTTCAGAGCTAAAGCAAGAGCTGTTCATGCAGCAACTCAACTTGAGTTCATGCCAAAATATAGCTACAAGGAAAACAATCATTCTAACAGACTCTTGGAGTGTACTCTAAGCCATCTCAAGCCCCAAGCAAGATAGACTCTCACATGAAATAAAATACAACATAGGATTGCTGTCTCAAAAAACAGATTTAGTCCTACAATGAATTACGGCCCACTGTGGGATCCCTGGAAATGAGAAAGCAGATGAACTCGCAAAAGCCAAAAGTGGTAACACATAGATTCCCCATCCACATAGCTAAAAAGAAGCAAAGACACTCATCAAATGATCCATGAGTACAGAATGGAGATACCAGCACAAAGAATACAAGCCAGAAAATGACAGCATAGACAAACTTGGCAGAGATGGGCAGACAAAGATCTTCATACTCAAAACGGGACATTATAGATTCAAGGCCCACCTCCACAGAATTGGTCTCAGAGACACTGCCACGTGTGATTATGGAGCACCAAAGCAAACACCAGAACTTATTCTGCAGGACTGCCCTACTTATGCAGGCCAAAGAGAGGTAGTCTGGCCTGGGGGAGCGACCATGTACAAAAAGCTGTGGTCTCTTTTGTGAACCTCACCGGACTAGAAGCATAGCATCAGTTGATCGATGAAGAAGAAGACTCCATATATTAATATTCTACATAAATAAAAGTGATTCATAACTCATTTTCACATGGATTATGGAAAGGATGGGTTGGGGGGATAGAGAGAGAGAGAGAGAGAGAGAGAGAGAGAGAGAGAGAGAGAGAGAGAGAGAGAGAGAGAGAGAAGAATGAGACATATCTAGTAACATATTTTGTCCATAGTGGACATAATTAGTCCCACACATGATCTACTTACACAGATAACCAAGAACATTGAAGCTCATTGTTGCTCTTGCATCAATAACAAAGATACTGTTAATACTGGATGCTACAAATAAAAGAGTCCCTGCATCACCATTGAAACTGAAAGTTTAGAAAGTGTCTTTTTAATAAAACAGTCATGGGTCTTAATGACATACTGTGCTAGGAAATATCATGAGATTTTAAAAGTATAAGCTATTAGGTTTTCATAAGATTACAGATTTGATAAACTGTTTCTGTTTCTAAGAATCGACATCCCTGCCCTCCGGGCATCTCCATAGGTTCTCATTCTCTCTTAGCAAATGGCGTCGGGTATGGATGCTGATGGTCACTGTAGCTCGCTCTCCTGCTCTGTCCTTTCATGTGCCATACTCCGCTCGAACCTCGTTTAATGTTGAAACTTTGCAGTCTGTGGATTGCTGCTTCATCTATTGTGATGTCCTCATTTAGCAGGCAGTCATTGATTTATTTCCAAATGTCACTTCTATCCATCACTAATGTGCCCATGATAGGAGCTTGTGAAGCCATTATATCAGCTCTTTCATTGCTCTGAACCCCAGCATTAGCAGGATAGTTCATATTAGACCCTGAAGGTTTGAGGCCTCAACAGCTATCCATTCGTACCTAAGCCATCACTTCTGTACCTTCTGAAGTACGGCTTGCGCATATGTCATGATGACTGCCCTTGTTATAGAAGCCTCAGATATCCAATTCAGTGCTGAGGTCATTGCTTCCATCTCTATTCTCATACTGGAGGTTTTGGCATGTATGCCCTACTGCACTTAGCAACGACCTGTTCTCTCACTTTAGCCGAGAAACCCCAGTCTAATGTCCCACTGGGCAGCACTGATCCAACGGTGTATATGAAGGCATCACTCTTCTGGGTGTTCTCAGTTATCAGCTGATTTACTTCGTGCTCTGCTCTCCTGCTGCTCCGTTCTCTGCATTCCTTGCCCAAGGTTATGATGACTCTCTGGTACTCCATCATTCTATCCCCAGTGTGGACCCATTCTTCCCCTTCGGCTATCGTCTCAGCTGGAGTGACGTGTTCGATTGCTGTCTCTGCCTGTGCCATCCATGATGCTCCTCTCTTGATTCTTGATCCCTTGATTTCTGAGATAGTACTGTGCAGAGGGTGCCGCGTAACTGTGGTGACACGCATATAGGCTTTGACTTGTGCCAGTTTATGTCTGGATGTCACTGATAACAATCCCAACATGTACCGCATCAAAACAATCGAGATATCTCTAGTGCAGCCCAGAACCAGTCGCATACCTTCATTCTAGATGCCTTCCAACCTTTCACACTGTGTTCTTGATAGTGTGAGGATGCCCAGTCCGTAATCTATAACAGACAACATGACCCGACGAAATAGGAGGCCTTCCAAGTTGGTAGCAGCCACAGTCTTGAGTGCTCCTAACCCTCGCTTACATCTTTGTATGATCTGGTCAACATGGCAATTATAGGAGAGACTGCGATCAAATGTCACTCCGAGGTATTTCAACCTGTCACACCTGTCAATGGTGCAATCATCAAAAGTGATGTCCGGAATTTTAGCCTTTACTATGGAATTATTCAAAGAGCACCACATCATGTAGGCCTTGTTCAGATTGATCTTGGAGCTTGAGTCGCCACACCACTGTGAGATTTCTTGCAAGGTATCATAGATCTCTTTGACTAACTCTTGCCTGTCTGAGCCAGTCCTGTACGTTAGGATGTCATTATAAACTATTCCATATAAACTAAGGTAAAATCTTTGATAAACTATTCCATGTCAACTTAGATAAAAACTTTGATAAACTATTTCATGTCAACTCAGATAAAAACTTTGATAAACTATTCCATGTCAACTCAGATAAAAGCTTTGATAAACTATTCCATGTCAACTCAGATAAAAGCTTTGATAAACTATTCCATGTCAACTCAGATAAAAGCTTTGATAAACTATTCCATGTCAACTCAGATAAAAGCTTTGATAAACTATTCCATGTCAACTCAGATAAAAGCTTTGATAAACTATTCCATGTCAACTCAGATAAAAGCTTTGATAAACTATTCCATGTCAACTCAGATAAAAGCTTTGATAAACTATTCCATGTCAACTCAAATAAAAACTTTGACGAACTATTAAAATATCATTGCTTTGTTAATAGCATGAAGCCACCATTGCCGTTGTTCTCCTTGCAGGAATGATGCTCAAAGCATTTGTGTACTATCAGTAGTTGTATATGTGACACTTTGTTTTATATGGTGAGGTTGCTAGTCCCTAGCACAACCTTCTTAGTCACCATTTAAAAAATGAATAATAATATGTAGTAGCCTGTTACTCTCTCTTCCCTAAAAAAGAGCCTCAAGTATAGTATCTGGCAAACAAAATTAGCTGTTAACAAAAACAATTAAAGATGTTCACAAACTTAGTTTTAGTCTTAGTCTCTGGAAAGAGCTGACTGTAGCAGCTTATTTGTTACTCTGTTACCGGTGGGACACGTGCTGCGGAGGGAAGTAAACCGATGTGCAAGTTCATCTTAAAAGACAAACATCATCATCATCATGAAGCATGTCCTTTGTAGAACTCGTTCTCTTGCCAAAACTCCAGCCTCTGCCAGTCGTACTCAGGCATTCCTGGATATCTTGGTGCCATCGTCTTCTTGGTCTAACTCTTCTTCTTTTGCCTGGCACCATACCCTTCCATCACCGTTCTCTCGAGACCGTTGTGTCTCTTGATGTGACCAAAGTATTTGCATTTTCTAGCCAAAATCAAATTGATAAACCAGTTCTCCTCTATGCTCAACTCTTGCCGAATGTCTACATTTGTTTTTTTCTCTGTCCAGGGTATTCTGAGGATCTTTCTGTAACATTTTGACTCGAAGGATTCGATTATTTGTCTGGAAGTTTTGGTAATCGTCCATGATTCGCAGCCATAAGCTGCCACAGGAATAACACAGGCTCTCAAGACTTTTACTTTTATCATTTTGTTGGTGCTCTATCATAATTTTTCAGGCTGTTCAATCTCTGCATTTTGCCATAGCTAGTCTTCTTCTGATTTCTTACGAGCAGTCGCCACTAGAGCAAAATAGACCCGCATCCTGTTAGACGCCATCTATGCTGCTAACCATGGCCGGAGTTATGCCATGTCACACAGTTAGTCACCTCTTACAACATACTTTCTGTGCAGCAGTGGTCCTATTCTTGTCCTTGTCATACACAAGGACCCTGGCGAACCACTTGGGACAAACTACCAACAACAATAGTTGTCTTCCCAAACTGCAGATATCTAGATATCGCTGTTATCAAAAATCAGAGCAGAACTAGGAAAACTCCAGAGATCCTAAACAATAGTGCCCCAATGGCTGCCCACCCACTTCTGAATCACAAGAAACAAAAGAGAGCTGATGCTCTAGCAAAAGTTGGCAGTAAAAAGACACAATTTAATCATTGAGTACAATAGAGATCAAGAACATCACAGAAATCAGTATATGCACCAGTGGAGAGAAGACATAAACATAAGCAGAAGACCAGATTAAATTCATCAACTCAAAAGAAACCAACAAACTACGTTATTTCGCATGAGAACTGGTCAGTACTAATTACTAGAACATCTATACCAACAAAAGATTTAATTCACAGATGAGTTTCTTTGTGGAACAGGGGGCCAGAATGTTGAACACATTCTGTAAGAATGCCTACTTTATGATGTATAGTTATTTACAAAATACTTGCATTGTGATCAGTACTCAACAGTAAACCATAATTCATTAGACATATATGAGTGACATTAAACTTACTTTTTTCTCTAAGTGCTAAGCAATCTATTGTTTTTATGTGGTGTTCTAACTTTCCTCTTTTCCTAACATGTACTGTAAAATGAGGCTACCACTTTACAATGACCTCTTTCGTAGCCTCATAATTTGTCCTTCGTTACTTGTATATTGAGTATTTAACATTCTTCTGTAATACCATATCTCTGTCGCCTCCAATGGTCTTCTTGTTTGTTTAAAAACTGTCAACAATTCATTTCCTTGCCATAGCTTTGAGTCTACATAAAACTGACAACTTTATGAAAGTGTGGCTCAACTTAATGAAAGTGTGGCTTAACTTAACGAAAGTGTGGCTCAACTTAATGAAAGTGTGGCTCAACTTAATGAAAGTGTGGCTCAACTTAATGAAAGTGCGACTCAACTTAATGAAAGTGTGGCTCAACTTAACGAAAGTGTGGCTCAACTTAACGAAAGTGTGACTCAACTTAACGAAAGTGTGGCTCAACTTAACGAAAGTGTGGCTCAACTTAAAAAAAGTGTGGCTCAACTTAATGAAAGTGTGGCTCAACTTAATGAAAGTGTGGCTCAACTTAATGAAAGCGTACCTCAATGTAACTAGTAGTATTAACTTTACTTTTATCAACAGTGTTTTTTAAAACCCAATAGTGGAAAGGAAGACTAACATCTGGTCAGGCAAAATATACTGATTAGACATGTTAGTCAGGTTCAGGCAAAATATACTGTCCAGAAATGTTAGCCAAGTTCAGGTAAAATATACTGGACAAAACCCTCACCTTGGTTTCTCGTAGCCATTCATGGAAACGGGCTGTTTTCATGGCAGTCTGGCTAACAAGGTGAGGGATTGATGTGATCCTCATAGTAGTGAGCAACACGCAGATGAAGCCAAGCATAGTACAACCGCCTGGAGGATCCCGATCCATCTTCACCAGCACGATCGGGATGTGAGGAAAGCTACGGCAGCAACCTGCCACTTAATGTCCTTTTCAGGACACACAAAAGAGTAAACTTACTCATTGTTGGCATTCAAAACAACAAAATCCAATAGTAAAATTATCATTTTCATTGTGTCACCAGAATCAAGATGCTGAGCAGTGCATGAGCTGTAGTGGTCAGTTACCTAACTGGATAACAGACTGCAACAGAAGAAGGGATCGAAGAGGGAAGGCTAACCCGATACCCAAAAATCCTATGCTGAAGTCGGATGTATTGAACCAAAAAATGCAAATATCGGAGTGAAGCTGTAAATTAGGAAACAACGCATTCCTCTCTCCAGACTACATCCTGCTACTTGCAGGAGTTTGATAACAAACGAGGAAGAAAAAGATTGTATTACCTGACCGTTCAATTTATCACTTTTAAAAGTGAATGAGTGCACAAAAGTTCTAACAACATCTTTTAAAAGAGGCTTAAAATGCTGCACTGAAACTTACATCAAATGCTGGATAGGTTGTCTGAACAGCCTGTGCTTTATAAGCAGTCTTGGTTTCTGAACGTTTGTAAGGTCAATAAAACACAGGCATCCCGATTTAGTTCCGACCACAGCATACTGAGCTATACGACTGCAAGCTAATGTTTCAGCCTATAAGAACAAATACAATTCTTTGAACATTAGTGTCGACTCTTTTCTTTTCTTTCAAAATTATTCATATTCTGAACAATTTTATTGTCTAGCATGCTAGCAAAAACATTACACCTTAGCACTTGTATACATTCAGTGAATAAACTACATTTAATTAATCTTTCAAGTAGTAGTGCCTCTCACAGTTCAGGATCTTACTCTTATGTTTTTCTAGTAAGGTTCCAAGATTGACAATGATAACACAAGACAAGAATGAATAGTGCCTTTATCAGCCTCTTCTTAGCTGAAATAAGCACTCTAGGGAGTTTAAAAATTGGTGCAAATTTAATAGTAAACTCTGTTCGCCTTCTGAAATCTATGTGCAATCTATTTGTCCACTCTGCTATCACCAGTGAAAAATACTTAGGTATTTGAACTCTCGTACTTGCTTGATACCAACGTTACTGATGTGGAAACTTCTCTGCATATGTTGACATAATACCATCATAAATTGCTGTGGATTAAGTTGGGACAAGTTTTGTGGAGTGACAATAGACAGAGGACCAGATATGATCTGTCAAAATTCAAGCCTGGTTGGCAAAATTAAATCTCAACAAACAAGGCTAAAGAACATTGGAGAGAGAAAGTAGCTCCCTTAACAGCTGAAAAACTTCTGCACACAGAAGATAAAAGCTCCTGTATGTAAATTATCATAAATAAAGGCAGAAATAAAATCTAAAAATCACTTTTATCAAAATATACCAAGAGTTCACAGAAAACACCCCACAATACCAGCAAATTGACAAACAACCAAAGCTATACCTGCCCTGCCATCACATTTTGAGCTAATTGCCATCAATGATACAATTAAACTTTTCAGTGGAGGCATACAAAGCCTTCCCTTACACACTACTAAAACTACTCATGATGGACGCAGACTACCTAATCATACTGGGAGGAGATAATTCACTACTTCATTAATGGAACAACCTTTAAAGCTACAATCAATGCAGAATATGAAGACATCATTAATTATCCCATCCCCAAAACAGATAATCTAATCAAAATAGCAGGCCCTTGGAGAGCTAACTGCTTTAACTGTAAAGCAGAAACTGCTGCCATTTTTTTAAATAAATAAAATTCTAGAGCTCTTTGAAAGTAGAGGGTGAAATAGAACCAAATAACATCTTCCATCTAGAACACCTTATGTTTACAGGAAAGGCTTCGGGAGTAAATCCTGATGAAAAATCTGCATCATATGCTATCTCCAGTCGTCTCAATAAATATCTTGCCACTGGCCAAAGGTAGCTCAGGACCAGAGAGTGAGGTTGACAAAAGGTGCAGTTTCTTCCTTACTTAAATCCAAATCACTACACAAGTCACCCATTTCAGCAGACACAGCAAGAGAAAAGACTGTCCACACAGCTGAACAAAGAGAGTGGTCTTCATCACTTGTGATGGACGGCTATCAACATCATGCAAGCAAACACTAATAAATTATCAGAACTGCACAGGTACACAATATGGCATCAAAATCACTAAGAATTGATGCTCATTGATCAAATCAATCCACTTGTATTATGTTGCCAACAATTTTCTGTAAATCTTTATTGCTTTGAGTAATGACATTGTAAAGTAATGCCAGAAATGATCACTTACTGGTTCTCCAATATTCAGTTCTGCTATAAATGTTCCATCCGACATTTTCCAGACCTGAAGCAGCCCACCTTCTCTAAGTGACTGAAGGATAAATACAAAGAATCAATTTCAACAGTAATATATTTGCATATCTACACTATTTTACTGGTAAAACTTATTTTTATTGTATGTAATAAACATCACATTTTATGCTTGAAAGTACATATTAGAAATCTTATGGGGATCAGGCGATCTCTTATAAAGAAGGAAAGAACCGGCAAACTGCATCTTACTATGTTTATCGCAAATGTATTCTATGATGCACTGGAACCTCATAATGTAAAACAGAGTACTACAGCAATCATCATGGCTTAACACATATGCTTCAGTGCATTCTTACTGTGAGAAAGCGTACTATAGTGGTAGTCTCAGGCTCCTAATGCAGTAGAAAAAAAAACAGGAAAGATGATGGTATATAAATTCAGAGGAGCGAATGAATGAGCAGTTAACATTCTACCTCTTGACCAAGGCATGTGTTCAAAACCTGAGTATAGATTTTTTTTTTCCCTATGAGAGGTAGAATCATCTTCTGCGTTCGTCTTGAAAAGGACATCTGTGACTCTATGTCGTAATTTACAGTGAAGCTGCAATATCTGCGCATTTCGGCCCGACACACCGATGTCAGAATGACATTTTTGGGACGTGGTTTACTTTCACTCTTTGATCCTTAATCTCTTGGCTAGGCTGCATGGTTGCAGTCTGTTTCCGGGGTCATCATTTGTAGGCAGAATAGGGTATTGGTCAGTTATGGATCACTTCCACAGTGAATGAGTTAAAATAGGGGATTTGAGAATTTGGTGGCAAGAGAGAGTGCCACATAATGTAATTTTACAGCAATCAAACACTACCAGCATGTATTCGCTGCTGAGCTAACAACGCCGTCAATGTTTACCGCATGAAAAATGAGAGGCTGTCAAAGGATATCCTCCATGGACAGCTGGCCATTGAAGATAGAGGAATTGGCCACTCCACACTGTAATTCAAAGACGTATACAAGAGGGACATAAAGTCATGCGACATCCAACCTGAAAAGGGAAAGGTCAAAGAGATCGAGAGACACCTTGGCTAGCCAGCTTCCTCAGCATGATTGTATGATCTGAGATAGGGACTGTCACTCATGGATCTGCCTTTACAGCCATAGCAGACTATGTCAGAATGTAAGAGATTGACAAAACTCTCAGGGCACCACATGCATGGTCTATAGAGACTGAGACACCAATGATGATGAAGAAAGTACTGGAACAGATGCCATAGGGCAGGAGGATGCATCATGTATTCTCCTTCTTTCTTTTGTTCTATTGCTCTTGCTTTGCGGTATCGCAGAGAAGGGGTATGCGTAGACTTCTGGTTTGCGCTGTCAAAATGTTGACCTTTTGGAGTGTTTCTTTGATCCTTTCTATCAGTCACTGGTGTCATCCTTTTGCTTTTGGCCCTGAAACCTGAATGTAGTCTAATTTTGCTGCAGGTTGATCATATTGTGTGCCCTAAAAAAGATGTTAAGTGGCAGGTTCGAGTAGCTTGCTTCACATCCTGAGTGTGCCGATAAAGGTGGACTGGGGTACTCCAGGCAGTTGTGCTATGCTGTGCTTCATCTACATGTCGCTCACTACTACAGGGATCACGTTGATCCTTCACCTTGTTAGCCAGACTGCCATGAAAACAGCCCATTTGCAGGGAGGACTACTAGAAAGCTGAGGTGAGGGTCTCAGCCAGTATGCTTTGCCTGACCCAGACTAACATGTCTGATCAGTATATTTTGCCTGATCAGACATTAGTCTTCCTCCCCAACTATTCTGGTAATTCTATCCATATAGATGAAGAAAAAAAGAGGAGACAGCACACATCCTTGATGTACCCCACTCCTCACTGGGTAGCAGTTTGTCTCTCTGATGCTTGTTCTAACTACCCCTTCGCTGTTGGTGTATATGACACGCATATTGTCCAATCCAAAGCTTTCTCTAGATCAATGAAGGCCATATTTAGTTCTTTATTATACTCTACTGATTTTTCACAGCTCTCTTAGTGTGAATGTAGCGTCCATGCATCCTCTGTTTTCCCTGAAGCCACATTTACTGAGCATAAAGCATAAGCTTTACCCTAGCTCACACTCTCTGTTCTAAGACCCTGTCATATATTTTACCTACGTGACTAGCAAAAAATAATGATTAATGACTTATAAAATAGAAACAATATCTACCATAATGAGATAACAAAATCATTCAAATTACCACTGGGGACGGCGTGGCCTAGTGGTTAAGTGACATGGCTCACAACCAGAAGGTGCTGGGTTCGATCCCCATCACAGCACCGGCCGTTACCCCGGGGAAGCAAACCCTTAGAAAATGCAGGAGGAAGCAGACCCTTACATAAAATGCATGCTGAAGTCGGATGCACTGGGCCGACAGGCGCAAAATAAAAACCACAGTGCAACGCACACCGCCTTGGGGACTAGAGAAATAAGGCGAACACAAAAAAACAAACAAACAAACAAACAAAAAAATTACCACTGCACAATCTGTTCCTAAAGGAAGTCCTCCAATACCCACAAAGTTCCCATGATGCACTGACAAGAGAGATACTCTGGTGTTGACATTGCCACAAGTGCAATATTCTATGGTACCCTAGAAAACAATATTGAAATGTTATTATTAAGTAAAGATAAAACACAAGTTTATACTATTGTTATTCATTAATAATGAGCAATGATCTCTTTCTGTCTCTGAAGATGCCTTCAATAACTGAACAAAAAAATAGAGATGATGGCTGAAATACAAACAGACAGCAATGAAAAGAGTTACAGACTGTTACTGTTGTTACAGCTGACAAAAGGTTTTATCAGGGACTAGACATACAAGAGCAACACAGACTCAAAACAGTCAACTAAGTGAAAAGATTATCAACAATAAAAATATAACAATCATGAAAAACATTGAATAATTCAAGTAATCAGTGCTTTCATAAGTAATCCTTAAATTGAAACCCATTGCTATATTGATATTTTTAGAAATCTGTTACAGTATTAACCCTATACATTTTTGTTCATTATCTCACTGCCAAAACAACACAAAATTACCACCAAAACCAAATGAATTTATAGGTGTGCATTATTTCACAAACTTTTATTTTTTTTTGTCTCTAAGAAGATTCTTCAGTTATCTTGTGTATTGGTTTTCTTCTGATGGTATGCACTATTTAATTAAAATCTCTCAGATCTCCATTTTCATCATGTTGTATTAACAAACTAATTCTAATAACTTCTTATCAAGAATTGAACAAATTATGATAATAATCTCGTGATTATTATTCTTGAATGGAAGTAAACAATGCTGAAATGAAGAAAAAGATTGAATATGCTAAAACAAAATCAAAGGTACTAACATTTGGTGAGCCCCATGTGATAAACTGATAATTTGGACTGAAAACAAGAGATGTTATAGGATAGTTGACAATGATCTCTTCCTTCAGTGTAATTTGCTCCCCAGCAATAGTAAGCAAGCGAATAACACCATCCTTTACAGAAAAACAAGCAAATAAATGTTATCACATATGTTATAGTTTAAGGCAAATTTGAATCAAACTGAAAAACTTGCTCTTACTCAATTACTTACAAAGTCATATCAACACAGAAACTACATTTAGACAGTGGTTTCCGGAACAAACAAAATAAAACCACTGTTTCCTTCATTGTATTTCGTAATAGGTGATTAAAGAGGGTTGTGCATGAGGCTGGCAAACTCATCATGTAAAAATTATTGCTACGAAACAGCACCATAAATTACTAGGAACAGCTTTTCTGAAAACTTTTAGGGTATTCCAAATGCAGTGTTGGACATGTGTTCCACCAAATTGGGCAATAGGAAAAAAAGATCTATGCAGTTAAAAAATAACAATACACTAGCATGCCACTTTATAAACAATTATAATTTAATATAACTTTTTTTATTAGTTAAAGTACTTAAGTTGCAATTACTCTCCTCAATCAAAACTTTTTGACTCCCTGTGAACCACAGGTATTCAATAAATACAAGTCAAGTCCTGTCTTGAGCCAACTACTCCAGCTCTGACCATGCTATCCCTGTTTCAAGCTCTATTCTACTTGTGTTTTAGTCTGCTTTTATTTCTCTTGCTCCTGCAAATTCCAGAACAGAGACTGCCTTGTAATGTTATGCTTTTCTTAATGTGTGTCCTATCCAACCCCAGCATCTTCTATTCACTGCATGTTCCACTGATACCTGGCTGGTTCTTCAAGCTCTATGGCAGTGTCACCAGCCTCAGGATGACTGCTGCTTTCTTTGAACAAATTCAAGTCGATGTCTGACAGTGTACCAAAAAGAACTCAACTTTGTGCAGTTCCACATTGATGAAAATCTTTATAGTTTTGGTTGTTGCTTTTTGTGTTCTCAATGTTTCAGAGGCATACAATAGAATGAACTTTACAATGCAATTAAGACTTGTAATTTTGTGTGACATAATTTCTTTTGATTTCCATAAGTTCTTCAATGCAATCCACTTGCATTTTCTATTCTTTATCCATACCTCCCACTTGAATTATTCCATATCTTGCAGGAGTGTATCTTCCAAAATAATCCTATTGTCATTAGTTGCATTTACTATCATAATCTTTGTTTGATTTCTTCCCTGTGCATTGTCATTCCAGACTTATGTGACCTCTAATCTTGTTCTCAATCGTTTACAAAATCCCGCTTCCAAGTCCTGAAAAGAGCTTTGCAAGTAGCAGGATGTAATCCGGAGAATGGGATGTGCTGTGTCATAGTTTACAGCTTGACTGCGTAATTTGTATCTTTCAGTCTGACTTCAACATGGCAGCTTTTAGCACCAAGTTAGCCTTCCCTCTTTATCCCTTCTCCTTAGCCAGTCTGCTGTCTTATACAAGATCACTGCATAGAATTGGAACAAAGGGTCTTGGCAGCTGTAGGTTGCTGACCCTAGCAGTCAGCCTTGGGTCGCTGACCACTACAGCTTATGCACTGCCCAGCATCTTGATAATTGTTGTTTTTGTTTCGAATATCCACAAAGAGTAGGTTTACTCTTTTGTGTGCCCTGAAAAGGACACTAAGTGATTGTTTGCAGTAGCTTTCCTCAAATCCGGAGTGTGCTAATGATGGTGAACCAAAGTCTTCCAGGTGGTTGTGCTATGCTTGGCTTCAACTGTGGGGACCACAATGATCCCTCACTTTGTTAGCCAGGCTACCATGAATCCAAGGAGGGCTATGAGGAAGCCAAGGTGATGGTCTTGGCTAGTATATTTTGCTTGACCCTGACTAACATGTCTGATCCGTATGTTTTGCCTGACCAGACATTAGTCTTCCTCCCCATCTTGATCCTTTTAATCAATAAATTTAATTTGCATCTGATTGTTGGTATAGGACGGAAAAGCCAAGTTATTGATGCAGTTCAGATTAACAAGTTGTTTTGTTGAGTTCAGTGAATTCCATTTTTTTTTAAATTGATTGTTGTTGCCTTCATTATTCAGTCAATAGCTTACAGAAAGAGAAACATCCCTGTTGCACGCCAGTTCTTATCTCAAAAGAACTTCATGTAGAACTTTACACTTGCATCTTCATATGTTTTTGTAATTATGTTAGTGAATCAATCTAGTTTTCTGTCCTGCAGCCTTGTGCCACCCATGTTACTTTGTGTTTTATTTTATGTGGACAAATTATGTCACCAATCATTTCAGTGTGCCCTGTATACTTCTTCTTCTTCTACTTCTTCTTCTTCGTTCGTTCTCAATCTCCCGCTGCCAAACCCTGAAAGGGCTTAAGTAGTAGAATGTAGTCCAGAGAACGGAATGCATTGTGTCGTAGTTTACAGCTAGGCTGCGATATTTCCACCTTTCGGTCCAACACATCCGACTTCAGCAAGCATTTTTTGAGTACCGGGTTAGCATTCCCTCTTCGATCCCTTCTCCTTAGCCAGTCTGCCCTGCTGCAGCCTGTTATCCAGGATCACCGCGTGGAGGTGTAGATGGATCTTGGCAGCTGTTTCGCTGGCCCTGACGCTAGCAGTCAGCTATGGGTCGCTGACCACTGCAGCTCATGCGCTGCTCAGCATCTTGATCCCGTGCCCTGTATACAACAGCATTTTGCCTGTGCTCAGTTTCCAATACATCCTGTACATCTTGTTTCAGTCAGTCCTGGAATATTGGGCCTCTAATATTTTTGTTTCGCTGTCACCTATGCAGCATTCCCCTGTTCATATAAAACTTTCAATTTTTCTAGAAGAAAACAGGTAAGTCAGCAATCTAGATTCCTTGTGACTCTTTTGCATTGCATCTTTAGCCCTCCTGTCAGATAACATTATTCTGCATTGGATGGTTGAATTTTACATATCAGTTGACTTGTTCATATTTGTTGAAGTTTTCATGGCTTAAAGTGTATACAGGTCTAGGTAGCCAGCCTAATGCCCAGCCCTATGTCCTACAAAGCCCCTCAAAGGAATACCAGAATAAATGTTGATATTATAATCCACTTACAAAGTAAATACGTATAAATAAACAATCAATTTATTTGAAGAAAACAACAGCAATATTTCATTATTTGTGCTTCAACATCCATACTGCCTCTTTGTTGTAAAAAGTATATGAAATTCTATCTTACAAACATCAATAACTACAGATTGAAATAAACACATGAAAGCTTTCATACCATGCCAGCTGTATAAAGTCCAAGCTGATGTACAGCAATACATTGTAATGAACCAGGTTTCAGCACTGACTTGGACATTATCTGGTGAGCTGGAACTTCCCGATCATTCAAGTCTGATAAATACACATTTTTTTGTTAAATATATATATTGCTTAACCCTTTAACAAATAAGGTTTGGTCATCAGGATTTTCATTGCAGATCCATCACACATATTGCCATGTTATTGCCACTAGGAACTGCTGACACATCATCATAAGATTAGTAACTGTGTAAGTAAAATCATAAACTACTGAATAGTCACCAACTAGGTCAGGGAATACAGAGAGTTGTGCAATAGAAAAGTAAATCTGCAGTTAAACTGTTGCTAATTATACAGCAGAGAAAGATAATGCAGCTGTATATACCAATAGTCTGTACTGCACAGTGAGAAGTGATTGGACGTCTCTAGAGTGGTACTTGTCCTAGCTAAGTAGAGCAGATGGCATTACTAAAACCTTCAGGGACTTGCACTGGTTGTGCTGGCACTGAAAGCTGTCTTAAAAAAACACATAAAATGGGTATATTAGACATGGGTAAGGAAGACATATTGAATTCCTTTAGGTGAAGATGATAAAAGAACAGTGATTCTGAGACTGCAGTAATTTGGAATTAAGCGTAGGATGAGTAAAGACAGATTAGGAGTATATGTTACCAGTAAGCTACAAGAACCATTAGCACACCTACTCTTTACATTTGCTCCAATAGACTGAAAACCAGTTGATTTGTTCACAGTATAGTGATTGATTCTGCTAAACAGTAAACTATGAAAGGTACAAATATTTTACTGGAGGAGGGATATTTGAACCCCCCAAAGTGGATTATGTTACCTCTTCCTAGAAAGCAAAATTAGGACCACTGTACCTCCATGCACATCATAAGAGGTTACTTTACTCTCTTTAGAGAGTTGCACATAGAGTTAGCAACCTTAACATGTAAAATTAATTGCTACAGAAATCACAACTTCAAAAGCACACAAAGTCATATGGCTGAGGCTTCCCGAAAGGAACCATCTACAGTGGTAGGCATAAGTTTTATGAGGAGCAAAATAAGAAAGGAGATAAAGAAAGTATATTATAATTGAAGGAGTTATTCAGTACTGTCAATTTTCATAGGAAGCAAGATCACATTGAACAAATATACTAAATATTTAAGTTCATAAATAACTAGAAAACACAGAAAAAGTATGTATGTATATTTGTTTTGTTTGGGGGACATAAAATGAGCCTCTAAGTAGATTTTAATTAACACAGCAATCAGGCATTCACTGGAAATTAATTTTCAACCGGCTAATCCTTTCATTACCTAAGCATTATGGATCATGAAACAGTCCTCCTGCTAATTTCAATCAACAACAAATGATTCTCTGTACAATACTCAGACCATCTGATGATCTGCACAAGCTTTCTGTAAACATGCAATATGGATGACATGTTGAGGGGGATTGAAAGGGAATCCACTTGTCAGAAAATTGGATACATGATGTCTGACGTGGTTCCAATGACACGGAAAATAAGTAATTAATTCTTTCTAGCAAATGCTACCTTTTAGCACTGCGGTATAATGACTATTGAAAGAATCTCATTCACATACACACACATATATATAATGAACAGTGTACAGTCATTAAATCAATTTTATTATAAAGTGCATTGAAGAGTATTACAATTGAAAATCTTATTTCAGGACACAAAATGGCTCTTTAGTACTACCCCTTGTAGAAATTGTGACAATTGAGCAATTTAGCGTACAACATGGTCACAGCACTGATGATTTGCACCACAGAAAGAACAACATTTTTCGTTTCTTGGTGTCAGAGGGTGCAAAACCTTTTGAAATCTACAGGAGAATGAAGGTTCAATATGGAGACAGTTGTTTGAGTCAGAAGAGCTGTATGAATGGGTAGAACAATTTCAAAATGGAAGATATTACATCAATGATAAGCCGTGGGGACCGCACAGTCGAAACTGACACAGTGAAACAGCAGATTGACCAGCCAGTCTGTGGCAACAGGCAAGCCACTATTGATGAAGTAGTTGTAGATTTCAACATGAGTCATGGCCACTGTGAACAAAATTATCCGTGATGACCTCAGTTATACAAAAGTGTGTAGCAGATGGGTCACAAGGCAGCTGTCTAATGATCACAAGCTTGCACAGCAGACAAGTTGTCCGGAGCATTTGGAACATCATGCTAAACACATGCTTCCGTTGGGAAAGTCATGATGACCATCTTTTGAGATGTTAATAATCCCATTTGGGTACCTTTTCAAGGAAAGGAGTGAAACAGTGACTAGTGCTTGATACAGTGACATACTAGTAAACACGTTGAAACCCACAAAAAGATTGAAACACCAGGGATTTTGCTCAAAGGACTATTGCTGCTACACAACAATGCTCGCACATATACAACTGTGCATACAGTGGATACAGTTCGTGCTCTGTAATTTGAGTTCTTGAAACAGCCAGCATACAGTCCTGACTTGGCACCATCAAACTTTCAATTGTTTGGACCCTTGAAAGAAGATTTGCGGGGCCAGAGGTTTGCAGATGACAAGGTAATGGAGGCGGTGTAGAATTGGCTTAAGGTCACACCAAAAGACTTTTTTTTCTAGAGCACATCCACAAGCTAATGAATAGGTGAACAAAGTGTAGTGCCAGACACATGGACTATGCCGCAAAATAAGACACAAACAATTTCTGGTTTGCACTCTTGTAAAAATACTATTAATAAAATTGCTATTACTTAATGACTGTTCCTCGTGTCAATCTATATAATGTATCATCCAAGATACCTAGCTTTATAAACTGCTTCTTCTTCTTCGTTCATTCTCAATCTCTGGCTACTAAGCCCCGAATAGGGCTTTGCAAGTAACAGGATGTAGTCTGGAGAGAACAGAATGCGTTGTGTCGCTAGTTTACAGTTTGACTGCGATATTTGCATCTTTCGGTCGGACACATCTGTCTTCAGCAGTATATAAATTGCTATATTTAAATTCCATAATCAAGAAATTCCTATTTACTTAGAATAGCGTTCTGACAAAAGAATAACTAAAACTTGCTAAATTTCAATGACTATTTTTGCACATCAACATTTGACATTAATGTCAAAGCAAATTATACAAATACCAAAAATATTATAACATTACCATCAGTTAGCGATGTTCCATGCGCTGTGGCAGCAAACAAGCTTTCACTACATTGACTATTGTCATCTTGTAGTGATGGGTAGTGTAAAAAAGATATCTTCATCTCTTCAATGTCCACCTGCGCAGTTTCCAAAATAAAAATAGCAATACATTAACTTCTCTTCTTCTGATCCCAGGGAAAACAAAGTATTCACTCTATTTTCCTTTATCGTATGTGGGGCATTGTTTACTTCAAACTCAGAAAACTACATCACACACAGCAAGTCTTAGCCCATGTGAGTAGCAGTGCCATAGAGCAGCAATACTGTATTGTTAGTAGCCTCTAATGATGTACTCTCAGTGTGGCTGTGAACCTTTTCTTACCTCGGTCACAAAAAGTACCACTCAGGGGATAAAAACTTAGAAATAATCAATATTTTTTAAAAGAAGTCCAATATGATAATTAAAATAACTGTATAAAAGTAGAGCACAAATGAAATTAAAGTGCTAATATTTAATATATAAACAAATGTGCATATCTTGCACAATATGGAAAACTAGAAAAAATTGCATAAGTGATCCTCAGGAATTAAATGGAATTTCTCAGTACACATGAAGTCTTAGTCAACCTGTACTTCTACATGGGTAGATGTCCCTGCGCAGGTTCTAGCGCTGGCGTGAGCTGAATGTAGTCGAGAGAAGGATTTTCTGCTTAGCAGGCTAGGCTCGAGCAGCTTATTACTCTGCTGCATTGGGAAAAATGTCACGAAGGGTGGTTAACCAATGCGCAAGTCCATCTTAATAGACTCAAACATTAGAGCGAAGTAGACCTGCAGCCTGTTAGGTACCATCTATGCTGCTCTTTACAAATCACCTTACCATGGATGGTGTTATACCATGTCACACAGTTATTCACCTTTTACGACATGCTCTCTGCGGGACAGTAGTGCTTTTTTTATCCTCGTCATTCACAAAGACCCCGGCTAACCACTGAGGACATGAAGTAACAGATGTAAATGATAACTTATTTTTACCCTGAAGAGCTGACCATCTTCACATCCAACATAGAAATCTCCAGTTGGCAGCCATGTCACTGAAATGGGCCGTACTCTTAATGTAGAGTCTTTGATGATATCCAACTGCACAATCTCATCACCAATCAAACCTGCAACTGCAGACTCATGGATATCTATTTTGTATTTAGGCATCTTAGTTGTGGCCTTTTCATCTGTAGGTTGATCATACCTCTCAGCATTTTGATCCTCAGCCGTTTCATTCTGTTTCATTGGTGGCAGGCGTATATTGCTAAAATATAGAAATGCTAAATATGAAGAAAAATAATGCCAGCATGCTAAAATATGGGATTACCCAAAAAAAATAAAAATAAATAAATCTTGACATGCAAAATTACAAAGCAAAATAAATTTGTGCATGTCAATATGTACTAACACTGTCTTATTATATACACATTTTAATTTATTGTACAATGTAACGAGAGAGAGAAGAAAATTTATATATAAAACACCAGAAAGACCCAAGACGACCCCCCCCCCCCCCCCTCCAAAAAAAAAGAACACAAGGATGGTTGTCGTTTAAAAAAAAATATATGCCATAAGAGGGTCAAGTAGATTACAAGATTTTTTGATTTAAAAGAAAAACGCTCAAAATAATTTCCGTGGTGTTTCAGTATAATGGTGTAAGGAGGTTTGAGAGCTCCAGTGACCCTCATAAGCTGTTATGTATGTTGCATAAACTTCAAGAAAGATCTGCAAAGTCAGACAGATTGAGAAAAAAAGGGTACGGATTAAGAAACACTACCACACAGTTTGAGTTGCAAGGATGAATGCAGAGAAATCTTTGTTTTTTTAATTTTTTTGATCTTTTTAGTAATTTCTAACATAAACACAGTAATCCTCATAATGCGGAGAAGCCTCACATTGCACTAAATCCAAGAAAACACTGGTCCACCTTCCTGATTATGCCTCATACATACATATATATATATTTGTTGTTGAATGCCCACAATGAGAAGGATTATTCTTTTTTGTGACATGAAAAGGACATTTAGTGGTGGGTCATTGTAGCTTTCCTCGCGCCCTGAGTGTGCTAATGAAGGTGGACTGGGAATCCGCCAGGAGGTTGTGACATGCTTCACTTCATGTGTTTATCACTCCCTACTACAGGGAACATGTTGATCCCTTACCCCATTAACCAGGTGTCATGAAAACAGCTCGTTTCTAGGGAGGTCTACGGGGAAGTCAAGGTGAGGATCTTGGCCAGTATATTTTGCCTGACCCTGACTAACATGTCTGATCAGTATATTTTGCCTGATCGGACATTAGTCTTCATTTTTTTTTTCGTGCGTCGTATTTCTTTATTTCCTAAGGCGGTGTGCTTTGCACTATGTTTTTATGTTGGGCCTATTGGCCCAGTGCATCCGACTTCGGCATGGATTTTATGTTAGGGTCTCCCTCCTTGTGCATTTTCTAAGGGATTGCTTCCACAGGGTAACGGCCGCTGCTGTGATGGAAAGCAAACCCAGCACCTTTGTGTTGCGAGCTGTGTCACTTAACCACTAGCCCATACTGTACCCCTCCTTCGCATATATATATATAAATATATATAAATATATAAAAATAAATATATATATATAAATAAATATATATATATATATATATATATATATATACACACACACAAAACAGTATCATGTTCCTAAGTATTACAATTTATCATTTGTTTAACTATACTCTTTCAAATTGCATCCCTCTATGCATTCCTTGCCAAAGGTGATGGTGTCTTTTTGGAGGTTCATCATTCTCTCTGTCTCTGATTCATGACCTTTAAATCGGCCGTATTTGTGGTAGTAGGTACCTCTTGTCTGTGGTAACTTACAAATATGCTTTGGACTGGACTAGGAAATATATGGATTTTTTAGACAGATGTTCAAGTAGGTACATCATCTTCACAAATGGAATATAGCTTGTGTACCTAATAATGAGAGCTTGAAAAAAGTGGTCGTCTGTGACGAGTAAAAAAAAGTGCTTGATGATTAAAAAAAAAAGTTTTTTCAATCGTTACTACAGGTACATAATGACTCTCGCATGATTATTATTGATATTACAGTTCTAATAGATTGTACATAAGCTAACTTATGATCATGAATCTAAATGGACCTCCACTAACACAATTTATACCTACTAAAGCCATTGATAAATGGTACTTCAATGCTAAAACTACCAATCATGTTCAAGGATACAAACACCATGCCTCTGACAGCACTGCATTTTTTCTTAAGAAGAAATAGGCTAATAATGTGTAAGTAATACAATATATTTTGGTTTGCTACATATTGTTATGTAGAAATAAAAGTGAATTTGTGCCTAGTTGTAAATTTGTAAGCATAAATTGCATGACTATAGTCAGACCCTGTTGACTGGTGACATTTTTGGCTGACTGATGAGCCACCCGAAAAGTGTTTAAGCCTTGCACTGGTTTAACTTTTTTTTTTTAAATCATACAGTCATGATAGCACGCATGAAATGAATACTTACTGAGAACGGAGAAGATACTTTGTGTTTGATTGTTCAACACTCCACAATTTTATGCAGGCATCAGTCATCATGCATATATGCCTCCAGTTAATTTTACTGAAGGATAAAGACTTGATTGGATCCCTTGCAATGTCCACTGTTGCTAATTTCGTGCCCTCAATATAATTCCTATTGAAGATATATTTATAATGTCATATTTTGTGAATCATAATTAACTCTTTAAGGCTGAAAGAATGTTTCTGTTGTTCTTCCAAGAGTACCCATGACACCAGAAGAACGCTAATATTGTTATATACACATTGCACAAAATTTGTTTAGTTTTAACAACGTTTTAGGATTTCAATTGTTTTATAGTATTTTCATTTGTAAAGCCAGCGCAGCATGTTTGTTAATAAACCAGTTTTAAAATTCCAGCATGCAAGAGTTAAGGACAGGTTTAATGATTTGTTTGTTAAAGCAGGAATTACCAAAGTCAGATTTGCTTTAAATTCTCTTCGTCCAATATAAAAATCTGCTGTGATCTCTCAAAAAATACAATAAGATTGTTCAAAACTAATATAAAATCAGTTCTACTTTATGTATTGGAAACATTGATTGTAAGAGTATCGCATTCAGACTGCAGAACTCCACCAACCTACATCACATAATCCATGCTACATGTCAGATGTACTAACAAACACAAATCTTGGGCACATAACATGACAACATGCAAAGCAAAAGGAGGTTAGGGAAAGAACATAAAGGAAATACACATTTGAAAAAAAAAAGAAAACTACACTTCAACTAGATTTGAAACAATTGGAGAAGATAAATATGGGGTAGGCCAAAGAACACCCAGTGAAGTACAGTGGAACAGAAAGCTAGGGTAGCTGATGAAAGATCAGGGGTGAAGCTCAATAATATGGTCCTGGCAGCAACTCATAGCTGGCTGCTAGCATCATGCTCAGTAACCCATAACTGACCAAGACCCTATTCCACCTCCAAATGGCAGCCCTGAAAACAGACTGCTACCATGCAGAGCAGCTAAGAGATTAGGAATTGAAGAGGGAAGGCAAACCCGGTCCCCAAAATTGGCATGTTAAAATTGGATATGTCGCGCCGGTAGGCACAATTATCACAGCCTCACTGTAAACTGCAACACAACGTCACAAACGTTTATTTTTTTAGGAGGAACAATGAAGAAGAAGATGACCTTAAATATAAATCAATGATGAAAATGAATCAATGTCCTGTGTTCCAAGAGAAATCTGTAGGAGTATATCCCTGATTTCAATTAGCTTTCATCGGCAGAACTACCCCCATAGTAAGAACTCGTCTCTCTTACCCCCCTGTAGACACCCTACCAACTTTGTTGAAAAATATTGCTTTGAAAACTATAGACTCATATCCACAAAATATACATGCATACACAGATGGATCTGTTACTGAAGCTACCAAAAAAGCTGGATATGGCAGAGTAATTAAATGCCACAACCTGCACCAAGAAGACTTTCCTGCTTCTATGGTACTTGCAGAGAAATCTGAAAAAAACTATGAAGCAAAAATAATAACAATGGATTAAGGTCTGTGCCGAATGATCTTAAATTTTGAAAATGGCACCATACAACCTGAGGAAATTGTTATAATTTCAGACTCATAATCTGTACTTCAAGCCCTGGAAAACAGAACATCCCCCGATGTTAAAACTATCTACAAATTAATTTGCCAATTGTCCACCTCTTATGGAGCAGATGTGGTGCTCTAGTGAATGCCTGGCCATGTCAGGGTTCTAAAAAATGAGAAGGCTGATGAGCTGGCCAGCAGCAAAGCAACACTACCACTGCCACTACTTGGTACCACACTATAGACCTTAAGGCAGATCGATCCTGAGAAACAACTATAGACATGAATGGCTAAATCAGTGGGCTACATGCCAGAAAGGCTGAATACATTTCAGACACCAAGCAAAACCAGATCCCACAGGACCCAGTAAAAAAATTGAAACAAAGAGATCAGAGTTTAATCTTCAAGCTGAAAACATGTTATGCCCCTCTCAACAAACATCTGAATAGAATAAAGCCACTTCATAAACCAAATTGCAGAATATGTCATGATAAATCAGTCAAGCACCTCCTGACTCTGTACTCAGTGCTAACTGACATGAGAAACCAAGTGTTCCCAATGCATCCCACAAATCACAACACAATGTCTACATCACCACAGCAACTGAGGAAAACATGAGACTCAGTGGTCTCAATGCAAGGTGTCTGCCTCGGGTTTTAGAGGTCGCAAGTTCAAATCATAGTGGAGCCCTGCATTTTGTTCACGTTTCTGGTTAAAATTCCCATAATCTCTGGGTAGTGAGATCAGGCACCCGTGTTCAGTGTCAAGAACATTAATAATTCCTTGGCAGTTGGAAACCGAAAAGAGTAGGCTTAACTGCCGCTGCCCGGATAAAATTCAAGTTAAAAATCTACCCAAGTTATTTGTACCTTTCCCCAGGTGGTTTGTTAAGAGCAGATATAGCTGGCGCCTAACTGACTGTGGTTCTACTTAGCTCTATTGGTTGAGTCTATTTAGATGGACATGCACATTGGTTAAACCACCCTCCAAGAAACAAGTTGTATTCAGACTCTGTAGAGTCTTCTAAACGAGTATAAAGATGTTACGTTGAGTATGTGGTTTTTTCCGGTAAGCATTGGGTTATCAAGAGCTACCAGCTCACAGATACCGGAATTATATCATCCTCATCATCAATTGAACATGTAATCAAAGTCTCCAAACTAAGTAAACAAAAGCAATACACTCACAAGAAGCAGAATTTTGTTTCCCATGTATTGTGATACCAAAAAGAACAAATATATTTCAAACTTAGGAACTAAGTAACAATCTTACCACAAAATGAGGTTAAAGTTTGGAATTCCTGAGATGCTAACAAAATATTCACATTCTGAGAATGCAATCGCTTGAAACTCTAGGTCTGCTCCATCTGCAATATACAAGTAAGCTATAAACATGTGACAGCCCTATAATTTATGCCATGATTAAATAATTAATTGAGATTTAAAATATGAATGCAAGAAAAAAACTTCTTAAATATAATAAAATATTAACAAATAGTTATTTCAACAATATAAAAGAGTGAAAGCAAATGGCGTTTCAAAATTATTTGATTACGTAAAGGTACTTACCTTTCAAAAGAGATATCTCAATATATGTAGGGTAGGCATATACATATATGTTGGGATTTTCTGAGCATTCTGCAATTGCTATATGTTTGTTAAGCTTATGAAAAGTAACTGGTCCAATAGCAGAGTCTTTAAATGCGAATGATCCATGTTTACCACTTGTTGAAATTGTCTTTATATTACGACCACAATTATAACATAACACGCCAGCTTCAATGAAAGATAATTTGGAGCCATTATAGCCCTGGAACCAGCTGTGAATGGGAAAAAAATGGAAATGCATGTCAACATAGATAATATTTGATAAGCCTTTAGTAAGTTTTAGTTTTTAGTTTGTTAAAAGAATTATCAAAGTTTGTCAACAACAGAATTGTACAACATGAAATGAGGCCTTTTGTAAAACATGGACAAGTATACCATAAAAGATTTTGGTTTAAAGTTATTATATGAGTCTTTCAATACAACAAAGGCATGGCCATTATGACAATTCAAAGGATAAAGATGAAATAATACAATGTCTAGTATCAACAATTGATACTGAGGTAAAGTAATGATGAGGTAAAGAAATAGATTCTATCAGAAGCTGCAAAATGAAAAGGAAACAATACCTAGATTTGATCTTATCACCTTGATAGGAGACTTCAATGATAATGGACAATACTACATGCATCGAAAGAGTGATGGGAAGTGAAGCATTAAACAAGAATAAACAATTAACAAACTTCTGCAATTTAAATAATTTAGTTATTGAAACAACGGCTCTTTCCTCAAAAGGACATCTATATACAATTTGATAGGCAGTGATCAAGTTTTCTAGAAGAAAACAGAAGCACAATAATGGTGCACTATATAAACTTTTAGATGAATAATGCACCGGACAGCTAAGACACTCTAGAAGAATAAGATGACTATACTCTTTATGCTGGAAGACCTAAAATATGCAGGTGACACTGCACTGTTCAAAACTAGGAGCAAACATGGTTCAAATAAACACACCAACCAACATGCTGTAATATAAACAAATACTTCAAAACAACTTCAATTAGAAATGGATGAACAGATGAGTCTTCTGGGTACACCATGTATAAAGAAATGACACACCCAAACAAAAATTACAACATCAACAAACTGTGACACAAGGAACATAGCATAATCTTCCAACTTTGGACAATCAAACTTAAACAAGTTAGATCCTGCACATAAACCTAACTGTACCTACCCATAAGAAACAGTACAACATGTGCTGCTTGTTGGCCCATGACTCACCACAGAAAGAAAAAAAGCTACTGCCAGTCAGTCGCCCAAGTAATTACTAAAACTTTATACAATTCCTCTCCCCACCTATGAAACATTTGTCAAATTTAAATAGTTTGGCACTACTGCCAAAGACTGCAGACTTTGTTAATCAACAACAACTGTCTAAATGTTAATGTCTGCTTTATGTTTTTCCATCAATTTGTTCCAAATGCAACTTTCTATCTGGTCATTAGTCTGCATTTATATATGTCAGTTTCAGCAATCAAAGTCTCTTTAATAACTTGCTGTTACAAGTTGATATCTGATCTCAATATGGTTTTCATTGTTAAATATTGTGCTGAGTTAACTTAATTATTACTCTATTTGTAATAATATATAGCATGCTTTTTCATTTACATTTCTGTGCCATCTTTCCGTCTAGATTCATGACAAATCAAGGGCCATGTCACCATCTCATTAGTGGACGTCCGCATCAATTCTTATAGTCATAGTCCAACCAGGGTGTCACTTTTTGTGTCCATCTGTTTTCAGGCATGCACACCATATGTCTGGCCATCTATGTTTACTTAACAACGCAGTATCTAAGGACATTTGATGTCTGATTTTGGTGTTGTGAATTTTCAATCCACATAATTTTTTTAGAAACTTCATTCATTCTACTAAAAGTATGTTTGAACATCATTTTGCGCGTCTATCAAGATTTTGAGATTGCTAAAACCTTATATCCGTGTGTGTATGTGGGTGTTTTGTTTGCTTTTTTACTGAAGTTTAGCGTGGTGTCTTCCTCTTCAATTGTTATGACTTTTGTAAAAGCAAGACTAAACAGGATTAAGATTAGGGCACCAACTTATTTCAGAACTAAACCAAATGTAGAATTTTTCTTTCCCTGCCCACAACATTTTTAAATTGTAAGTAACCTTGTATACCCATAGGCTTGCATGTTGTTTACTAGATTACATATTTGTTTCATTATCAGGGATGCAAAACAAGAAAGAGGAAACATTACATTTGAGGAACTCCTAATTATTGTATGTTTAATGTACGATTTGCAAAGTGGTAGAGCTTATGTTTTTTATTATTAAGGTACGGGATACGAATCTCGTTATCAGTATGCTCCAGTCAACTGAACTGTAAATGAGTACCTGGCACATGACCAGTGAAGTAAAAGTCAGTTAGGAAAGGAACTGGTCACACTACCTCATACAAGCTGTGGTTAAGTATACTGAATTCTCTAACAACATCATTTCTAATTTTTACCCTAATTGTTGTAAGTACTTAACATTAGAACTAGCTTTGCTGATACTGGTTTTTCATAAATTATACCACTAACTATATTGTTGATCCACGAGTGTGCCAAGCAAAGCTTTTTAAATTTCACATGCTGAAGAGACAGTCAACATTTATCAAGCATATTATGAAATAATGTATTTGAAAATTACAATGGTCATAACAATGTAGGAGACACAGATGAAATGAAAGATTACAGTTTAAGAAAATATACCAAGATTAATAGCAGATACATTGGAATGAAAATCATATAACATAAATTATTATAACATGATATAATAAACAATAAATTATAGCTTTTATAGACAATGGACAAAACTGCATAAAAAGAAAGCAGATGATAACAAACATTTTTTTAACTTGTGAATTAAAAATTATGATATTTTAAAAAAAAACAACTAAACTAATAACAAAAACTACTATTAATTATTACTAGTATTATTACTAGAGTGACATCTGAGGAGAGAAGAATGGAAATTATCGAGATATAAGTATATACAGAAACCACGCATCCAGCATCCTCATTAGTGCACTTCTAGCGCAGCTAATTTACAAGCAAATATCAGGTGGCGGAGGCAGTAGCTGAGTAGTGTTGTGGCTGAACAGCAGTAGTGAAACCAACGACCCTGATCAAGACTGGTTCTCTGATCAGGAAAGAGATGGCCAATGTCAACCCCAGATGACTACAGCGAGAGTAAGACCGAGCTGTGGCGACTCCAGTGGGAATGGGCCATGCAATCGTCCACTGGTCACTTTACTTCTTAAGACAAACTCACAAAGCTTAACGACTGGAGACGGGGTTGGGGCCCGCGCAAAATTGACTACCTGTTCAAGAACTTAGTCAATTATGATCTTTTGATCCATGTACACAATTTAATTAAGGATGCACTTGATTATCATTGGTTTTGTTACGTGGTGGAAACTAATTGTCTACAGACTTTACAGAGCCTTCTGTCTTCTAAACTAAGTACAAACTTACAAAGTTAAAAGTAGAGTAGAAAATACTTAAATAGAAATAATAATAAATAAGTAAAGTTCTCTTGGCTAGTATAAAACTAAAAGGAGCAAAGAACCAACTGCTTAAGAATGCTTACGATACTTACGCTAAGTCTAAAACTCCTGTATCCATTACAAACCATTCACAAACGCAGTTTGGACGATGGACGATGTATTTACACCACCAATATTCCAAATTGCCATGAAAAGTGGACGCCTTTGACAGACTGAATTGACGCGTTGCTAGGATATTGACAAATCTCGTTGTCTCGAATAATCTCGTCAGCCAATTCAGATATTAAAAACAAAATGGGCAAAACGTTATGGTCACGAAATAAACACTGTCTTAAAAGTGTAAGTGCATGTTATATTAGTACGTTTCATAGCCAAATGGTAGCGTGGTCTGGGCTGAACGCCCCCCCCCCCCCCGGGTCAAAGGAAAGTGAAGCGTCTGTTATAGCCTCTCCTTTCCAGGACTCACTGTTCGGCGTGCTGTGCAGGCGTTTCCATGCCAATGGCCTCTTCTACATTATTGTGTCCCCAGCAGCACCTTCATGAGGGGCCCCCTGTTTCTTACAGAGGCTACTGTGGGGCGCAACCGAGTACCCGGCGGTATAACTGGGCGGGCAGATTGGGCTCATTAGCCTTAGTTGGCAGCCAATCTAAGAGAAGGTAAGCTCTGATTCTAAACCCAGGTAGACGAGGCTCGTTAGCCTGTTCAGGCAGTTCGCCTAGGAGAGGGGGAAACTCTGATTTTAAACCCACAAGTGCCAGGAAGTGCTAGCTAGTCCTGTGACGATGATAGTATCATCGGATATCTCGAGTAACAAGCATCCGCGGGCAACGACGCCACTGCCTGGTAAAAAGCTCGGGAGAGGATGGGCTACGGGAGTAAATCAAGACAGAAAATCTGGAATGGGAGCACCTAAGGTGGATGGTTATAAGTTCCACCCGATTGGCGTGGGGAAGGGGCGCCATAGGTCAGCTTCGACGGTGGGAGGAATAATCGCATCCCATTGGTCGACTTCCGCCCGCCTCGGCATAGTCAAAAGCTATATCAAGTTTTTGTTGACTTTAAACAAGATTTTGACATGATCTGGCATGAGGTCCTATTGGCAAATATGCGAAAATATAAGATGGGATGTCGACTTACTACGTCATTGAGAAACTACTCCCATGCCACCAGTGCAGTCTTCCTTAACGAGACAACTGGGGGATGGTTCCGCACGTCAACTGGTGTACGACAAACTTAACTTAACGTCTTTATACTGGTTTAGAAGACTCTGCAGAGTCTGTATACAACCAGTTCCATTTACAACACCTTGCTCTAGAAGCTGTACGCATCCAATCTGTTCTTAAATGCATTGACCGTCCCAGCCTCCACCACCTCACTTGGCAATGCATTCCAAGCATTCACCACTCTCTGGCTAAAGAAATACTTCCTAATATCTAATCTGGACCTCTCCTTAGTCAACTTGTAGCTGTGCCCTCTTGTTCTTGTTGGTGGTTGTACTTTAAAAAACTTGTTATAGTCCACTTTATCCATTCCTCTGATCATCTTATACACCTGTATTAAGTCACCACGAATTCTTCTCTCTTCTAGACACTGAAGGCCAGTTCTTTTTAATCTTTCTTCATAACTGTAATTCTGGAATCCCACTATCAGCTTTGTCGCTCTTTTTTTGTTTTCTCTCCAGCATGGCTATATCCCCTCTCTGATAAGGACTCCACACCTGTACACAGTACTCCAATCTAGGTCTAACTAATGCTTTATACAGTTTGACTATCACCTCCGTGCTCCTATGTTTAATATTTCTTTTTATCATCCCTAACATTGCATTTGCCTTTTTTACTGCTACCTGAACTTGCTCCCTCACCTTACATGTATGATCTATTATAACCCCTAAGTCCCTTTCTTTATCTATCTTTCTAATATTGTTCTCTCCCATTCTGTAATTATGTTCCATATTGGATCTACCCATGTGGATGACTGTACATTTATCTACATTAAACTCCATTTGCCAGATTACAGACCATTCTCGAATTTTATCTAAATCCGACCTCAATATATCTACTTCTGCTTTAGATGAGACACTACTGCATAGTTTCGTGTCATCAGAAAATTTTGCAATAATGGATCCCATACCTATGTCCAAATCATTTATATATATCAAGAATAAAATTGGTCCCAAAACCGAGCCCTGTGGCACTCCACTTTTCACTTCACACCACTCAGAGTACTCCTTATTTATACCCACCCTTTGCCTTCTTCCCGTTAACCAATTTTCAATCCATTTGGCAACTTCCCCACCTATTCCATGTGATTTTAATTTTTGAAATAATCTTTGATGAGGTACTCTATCAAAGGCCTTTGCAAAATCCAGATAAATAACATCCACTGGCTCCCCTTTATCTAACATTTTGGTAACCTCCTCCATGAATTCTAATAGATTTGTTAAGCATGATCTCCCTCTGGTAAACCCATGCTGACTATTTCTAATTAGATTAAATTTGTCTAAATGCATTACATTGTTTTCTTTGATTATTGACTCTAACAATTTACAGACTATGCTCGTTAAGCTCACAGGTCTATAGTTTGCTGGATCTGCCTTTTTGCCCTTTTTGAATAAGGGGATCACTCCCGCATCTTTCCAATCCCGTGGAACAATCCCTTGTGCAAGTGATTGAGAACATAATATAGCCAATGGTTTTGCTAATTGGTCTATAATTTCAAACAGCAATTTTGGATGAATTCCATCTTGACCTGGACATTTATCCACTTTCAACCCCTCCAATTTTTTTAAAACCATTTCCTCTGTAATAGAGATTGATCCTAATCCTGCTGTATCCATGTCTCTTTGAAAAATATCTACAGGCTCTGGGATCTTGGAGCAGTCCTCTTTTGTGTACACTGTGCCAAAGTAGTGATTGAGTAGATTTGCTGCCTCCCTATTTTCACTTATTTTTTTTCCTGTGCTGTCTATGAGAGGGCCTACTTTGTCCTTTGATCTTTGTTTATTTCTAACAATAAGAGAAGAAGCTTTTACTATCAGTCTTGATCCTCTGAGCAAGTTTCTTTTCGAAGTCTATTTTTGCTGTTTTATTTGCTTTCTGAGATATGTTCTGCTTGTCCAAATATTTTAAATATGTTTCTTTTGATTTACCTGCCTCTATATATTTTTTCCATGCTTTATTTTTAGCTCTTCTACATTTAACTACAATTTTAGTAATCCACTTTTTACGCTTGGGGTTTACTTCCCTATATGGAACACATTCCTCTTTTAGCGTTTCGAGAACTGCTTTAAAACTCACCCACTCCTGTTCAACATCTGTTCCTCTGACAATATCTTCCCAGATTATGTGGTTCGCTGCCTCTTTCATCCTCTTAACATCTGTCTTAGAGTAGTCATATGTTCGCGTGTTTATGTTCACTTCTTTCCCTGCAATAAGATCCCATCGGATGATTCGATGGTCACTTGAGCCAAACAGTTCCCTTACGGTAACGTTTTCAATCATATTTTCCTTTGTAGTAAAAACTAGGTCGAGTATGTTTTTGCCTCTGGTGGCTGCTACTACATGTTGAATTAAAAATTTTCAGTTATGCACTTAACAAAAGGTTTTGACTCTACAAGGATGCATTCTTTCACCGACTCTATTCAACGTTTTTCTTGAACGTGTCATATCCGAAGCGCTGCAGGATCACGTGTGTACTGTCAGCATAGGAGGTAGTTCACTCACTAATCTCAGGTTTGCTGATTACATTACCGGGCTGGCTGGAACGGAGCTAGAACTTGCGAATCTAATCTCAAACCTTGACAATGGCGCTTAAAAGTTTGTAATGTAAATTATTGCAGAGAAGAGCAAGTCCGATTGCGATCAAAGGCGAACCATTGTAAATTGTTAAACAGTTTAAATGCACGAGAGCAATGATGGATGCGGAAGAGGTTCCATAACTGAGATTCATGTAAGAACAGCGATGACCTTGGCTGCCCTGACCAAACTGAGGTAGCTATGGGGGAACAAAAACATCAGTCTGAAATCCAAGTTGAGTTTAATTTAATGTAGCACTTGTCACCTACATGTACCTTTACGCTTGCAAAACTTGGATTATGACAGCCGTTCTTGGGCGAAGAATTTTTGCAATGGAGATGAGATGTCTGCGTCGAATTCTCGGCATTTCGTATCTAGACCACGTCACGAATAAGGCAGTTCGGGACATCATTAAGAGAGAGGTCGGCCAATGTAAAGACCTATTGGCTATGGTAAAAGCACGCAAGCTCACATGGCATGGGCATGTCTCGAGATCATCTAGGTTGACTATGACAATTCTGTAATTCTGTGCCTGGGAAGCATAGGAGAGGGAAGCAGAAAAAGAGATGGGAAGACAACATGAAAGAGTGGGCGGGAATGTCCATAGCTAGAACAAATATCTCGACACAAAACCGAGTGGATTGGCGAGAACTAGTCCAACAATCTGCAGTATTGGGGCCCCAATGACCTTTCAGGTTACGGGACTGATGATGATGAACTCGTTTAGTTTTTTAAAACAAATACCCATTTGTTACCTGTTTACTGACTCGTATAACATGTAACTTAACTGAACTTAACGTCTTTATACGGGTTTAGAAGACTCTGCAGAGTCTGTATACAACCAGTTCCAATTACATCACCTTGCTCTAGAAGCTGTACGCATCCAATCTGTTCTTAAATGCATTGACCGTCCCAGCCTCCACCACCTCACTTGGCAATGCATTCCAAGCATTCACTACTCTCTGGCTAAAAAAATACTTCCTAATATCTAATCTGGACCTCTCCTTAGTCAACTTGTAGCTGTGCCCTCTTGTTCTTGTTGGTGGTTGTATTTTAAAAAAACTTGTTATAGTCTACTTTATCCATTCCTCTGATCATCTTATACACCTGTATTAAGTCACCACGAATTCTTCTCTCTTCCAGACACCGTAGGCCAGTTTTTAAAAATCTTTCCTCATAACTGTAATTCTGGAATCCCACTATCAGCTTTGTCGCTCTTTTTTGTATTCTCTCCAGCATGTATATATCTCCTGTCTGATAAGGACTCCACACCTGTACACAGTACTCCAATCTAGGTCTAACTAATGCTTTATACAGTTTGACTATCACCTCCGTGCTCCTATGTTTAATATTTCTTTTTATCATCCCTAACATTGCATTTGCCTTTTTTACTGCTACCTGAACTTGCTCTCTCACCTTACATGTTTGCTCTATTATAACCCCTAAGTCCCTTTCATTATCTATCTTTCTAATATTATTCTCTCCCATTCTGTAATTATGTTCCATATTGGATTTACCCATGTGCATGACTGTACATTTATCTACATTAAACTCCATTTGCCAGATTACAGACCATTCTCGAATTTTATCTAAATCCGACCTCAATATATATACTTCAGCTTTAGATGAGACACTAGTGCATAGTTTTGTGTCATCAACAAATTTTGCAAAAATGGATCCCATACCTATGTCCAAATCATTTATATATATCAAGAATAAAATTGGTCCCAAAACCGAGCCCTGTGGCATTCCACTTTTCACTTCACACCACTTAGAGTACTCCTTATTTATACCCACCCTTTGCCTTCTTCCCGTTAACCAATTTTCAATTCATTTGGCAACTTCCCCACCTATTCCATGTGGTTTTAACTTTCGAAATAATCTTTGATGAGGTACTCTATCAAAGGCCTTTGCAAAATCCAGATAAATAACGTCCACTTTATCTAACATTTTGGTAACCTCCTCCATGAATTCTAATAGATTTGTTAAGCATGATATCTATATGGTAAACCCATGCTGACTATTTCTAATTAGATTAAATTTGTCTAAATGCATTGCAATGTTTTCTTTGATTATTGACTCTAACAATTTACAGACTAGCTCGTTAAGCTCACAGGTCTATAGTTTGCTGGATCTGCTTTTTTGCCCTTTTTGAATAAGGGGATCACTCCCGCATCTTTCCAATCTCGTGGAATAATCCCTTGTGCAAGTGATTGAGAACATAATATAGCCAATGGTTTTGCTAATTGGTCTCTAATTTCAAACAGCAATTTTGGATGAATACCATCTTGACCTGGACATTTATCCACTTTCAACCACTCCAATTTTAAAAAAACCATTTCCTCTGTTATACAGATTGATCCTAATTCTGTTGTATGGATGTCTCTTTGAAAAATATCTACAGGCTCTGGGATCTTGGAGCAGTCCTCTTTTGTGCACACTGTGCCAAAATAGTGATTGAGTAGATTTGCTGCCTCCCTATTTTCACATATTTTTTTTCCTGTACTGTCTATGAGATGGCCTACTTTGTCATTTGATCTCTGTTTATTTCTAACATAAGAGAAGAAGCTTTTGCTATCAGTCTTGATCCCCTGAGCAAGTTTCTTTTCGAAGTCTATTTTTGGTGTTTTATTCGCTTTCTGAGACATGTATTGCTTGTCCAAATATTTTAAATATGTTTCTTTTGATTTACCTGCCTCTATATATTTTTTCCATGCTTTATTTTTAGCTCTTCTACATTTAACTACAATTTTAGTTATCCACTTTTTACGCTTGGGGTTTACTTCCCTATATGGAACACATTCCTCTTTTAGCGTTTCGAGAACTGTTTTAAAACTCTCCCACTCCTGTTCAACATCTGTTCCTCCGACAATATCTTCCCAGATTATGTGGTTCGCTGCCTCTTTCATCCCCTTAACATCTGTCTTAAAGTAGTCATATGTTCTCGTGTTTATGTTTACTTCTTTCCCTGCAATAAGATCCCATCGGATGATTTGATGGTTACTTGACTTGAGCCAAACAGTTCCTCAACGGTAACGTTTTCAATCATATTTTCCTCTGTAGTAAAAACTAGGTCGAGTATGTTTTTGTCTCTGGTGGCTGCTTCTACATGTTGAATTAAAAAATTGTCAGTTATGCACTTAACAAAAGGTTTTGACTCTACAAGTGCTTCTGCCATATCCCATTTTATTTCTGGAAAGTTGAAATCCCCCATTAATAATAATTTCCTATCACTTGTAACATAACGTCTCAGTGAGACTAAATATCGGACGGCAGGTGAAGGTAATTATAATATGTTATTAATAGTACAACATTGATAATTATTGTCCAACAGGAGTGAGACGTGTACACAGTACACCCATACATTCCTCGCCAATACATAGAAATATACCTTGCTAGTTGTAGACGCGCATTCTACGTGGGGGCGCAAGTAGTTCGGGTTTGCCATGTTGCTTTCCCTTGGTTGGCGAACCATCGCATTATATGCCGGCCGCCATGCTTGTTTTACTTGTATTGGAGGGGGGAAAAAAGGAAAGTCTTTTTGTGCTTTACAAAATAAAATCCCCATCTTACAATTGCAGTTTTGTTTACTAGCTTGAAATAGCGCGCTTTATATCGTAAGTGGAAAACATATTAACTAATTTGCATTTTATGAAAGTTTGTACTTGATTGACCATGAAATGAAGTTGAAGATCCGAGGATTGAAAATTGAAAGAATTCTAGCTAGGTTATTAGATACTCAGATACTGTATCATACTCATCTACTTATTGAATTAGCGTATTGAGGATGATAGGTAGGGGACATTGTTTATGTGTTTCAGGATCCGCTACATCACTGTGCATAAATAAAAAACTCAGTATAATAATCTATAGTATTTAAGAATAGTACTAATAGTAGTTTTAGTACCCCATAAATATTAATAATAGGAGTCCTACTATCATACTATGACAATGCTGCATGCAGCTTGAATGCTTTTTTTGTCTAGAAAATTTCTAAGAAATTGTCTCCATGGCCTATTCTTACCATATACTACTGAACTACTAATACTGAATATGACCGAACTAGCTGTGAAGTCCGAGTGTGAATTTGTTGTCATTTTTTTAAACGTTTTTTCTCGCTCTCCGACGCAGCAGTGAGTGCAAACAAATCATTTTGATTTGATGAATTTCCAATCACTCCAATGCATCTTCTTGTTCTGGATTCGTAGCAGTGTTATTTGTAATATATTAGTAGTGAAAGGTTAGTACTACTAGTCGTTAGACTAGTATACGTTATACTTAGAAATAACTAGAATATATAATTAGACTAGATTATGCTTTGAATTGGTTTGGGATCAAGATGCTGCAGTGGTCAGCGACCCATAGCTGACTGCTAGCATCAGGGCCAGCGAACCATAGCTGCCAAGACCCTTCTACACCTCCACGCGGTGATCCTGGATAACACAGGCTGCAGCAGGGCAGACTGGCTAAGGAGAAGGGATCGAAGAGGGAATGCTAACTCGGTACTCAAAAAATACTTGCTGAAGTCAGATGTGTTGGACTGAAAGTTGCAAATATCGCAGCCAAGCTGTAAATTACGACACAACACATTCCATTCTCTGGACTACATTCTGCTACTTAAGCCCTTTCAGGTTTTGGTAGCGGGAGATTGAGAACGAACAAAGAAGAAGAATTGGTTCATGTGGTACTGGTAAAAGTCAAGTGGACATTTAATTATTTATTTACTGGGCTTTGTTTGTTCCTAGGTTGAAATATACTTAATGTACTCAATACTAGGCCTACGTACTGCTAAATGTAGCGGTGGCACTAAGTTGACTAACGTAGGACAAAATAGGTAGATGGCTAACTGGCTTAACTTAGATATAATTAATACAAATAGTAACATATTCTAATTAATAATGATTGATGCTTCCCTTCTTGAACAATTTTATTTCCCATGTAATCATATTTTGCTAACCTAGTTTTAGTAGTAAGCCTAGTCTAGATTACTTCTTTTCACTAGACCTATATAACTTCTTTCGAAACCCAAGGGCCAAGTCAATCCTTTCAAAACCTGTCTTCTTCTTCGTTCGTTCTCAATCTCCCACTACCAAACCCTGAAAGGGCTTAAGTAGCAGAATGTAGTACAGAGAACGGAATGCGTTGTGTCATAGTTTACAGCTTGGCTGCGATATTTGCACCTTTCGGTCCAACACATCCAACTTCAGCAAGCATTTTTTTAGTACCGGGTTAGCATTCCCTCTTCGATCCCTTCTCCTTAGCCAGTCTGCCCTGCTGCAGCCTGTTATCCAGGATCACCGCGTGGAGGTGTAGAAGGGTCTTGGCAGCTATGGTTCTCTGGCCTGACGCTAGCAGTCAGCTATGGGTCGCTGACCGCTGCAGCATCTTGATCCCAAAACCTGTCTATTCAATATATGTTAATGTATCCTTGTAGTTCTCTAATACTCTAACAATAGAGATTTCCAAAATGGAAGATTAACTGAACCATCATCAGCAACAGATTCTGTTTCGTGGTGAGTCAGTTGCTGGGACTCATGAATCTCTTTTTATCATTTATGAGCGGCGTTAGTAAAGTCTAATTAAAAATTTAAAATAATAGTTCAGAATATTCTTTTGTTATAGATTAACAGATCTATATGGTAGTACATAGCAATTTTAAATGCAATTTTATTTAGTATGTACGTAATTATAATGACTTGTTTAGTGAATTTAGTTAGACAGTTGAAATTAATGCATTACCATGATTAGAGCGAAAGTCTAATTAAAATACTATAGAACGCACTAACAACACCAAAGCCCATCCCTACTGTACGAAAACTTACCTGGAGGCAGCATATATTTCCAGAGGTGGTAGAAAATATACCAGGTATTGGAAACAAAAACTGCCAGACTGAAAAAGAAAGAAGAGATACTACCCTGAGTTACATAACGGAAAACTACCCAAGCATGGACTGGACCCACGCATACACCGACGGCTCTGTAACAAACACAGAACGGAGGGGCAGGGGCACTCCTGAGCCTACCAAATGGCAGGAAAATAACACTGTCATTGGCAACTGGAAAATACACAAGCAATTTCAGAGCGGAGGCAGAGGCACTGAGGGCGGCAGTGGAAGAAATGGTGACAGGTAAACGGAATGAAAGCCATATAGTCTTGCTTACAGATGCCCTGGATGTAGTCACAGCACTAAAAAGCCAGAAAAATACTGAACTTAATGATTTAAGAGCAGTACTCTGTCAACTATGCCAGCAGTCTGCTCCAAATAGAGTAGTGGTACAGTGGGTTCCATCCCACTGCAACATCCAAGGCAACGAGGAGGCAGACAGACTGGCAAAAGAAGGTGCAAGACTACCACAACCAGGTACCAGTGTGACATACGAAGAGTCAAAACAGCTTATTAGAGCTAGATACATGACCAAATGGGAAACAGAACATACTGGCTACACAAAAAAAACGATGAATATTATCAGTTGAACAGAAGAGAGCAGGTCGTGGTCTTCAGACTTCGCACAGGCCACAATAGACTGAGGTACCACCTGTTCAACAAATTGAAGATAGGTGGCACTGACAAATGCACTAGTGGTACCGGGAAAATGACCGCTTAACATTTACTGCAAAACTGCCCGACATACGAGGATCAGAGAGAGCAGAGGTGGCCATCACCAGTGGCAACACTAGACAAGCTCTACGGCAGTGTCGACAGCCTCAGGATGACCGCTGCTTTTTTCGAAAAAGTAAAGGTTGACGTCTGACAGCGTAAGAAGAAGTATCCACAAGTCAAGAAGGGTACACAGACATCTTTGTTTCTTTCCTTATTTGTTCTGCTAAGGAATCCTCTGCTTATGGCATGGGTAAGTCTACCAATTGCTGTTCTTTGGGGACATCCCACCATAATAATTTATTACTGCTAATAGATATTAGAAGTGGTTAACATTTCCCAGTGGCTGTACCCACCACCCCATATAAAAACTGCATACCATAGAAAGAAACGGCAGTGGTGAAATATATATGAGTTGGAAAATAAAATGAGTATCAAACAGTTACTATGCTGGTATAACATTTTCTGTACCTATTTGATATTTGTAATATTAATTTGTGCTTCTGCTTCAGCAAGATTGTTTAGTGCAGTCCAGATGGGTAAACTTCATTTAGTGTGTATGTACATATAAAGTATAATAGTTGTAATTGCGTCACTTGCCAAAAATCATATTAGATGATATTGTGTTATATTTGCTTGTACATGCTCCATAGTGGCTTGGCAGAAAAACAAAATAAAAATGTAGCTTCATTTGTGTTGCAATCACTACTGCATTATTGGTACTAGTAAATTGTCTGTTGATATATTCCAGGTTCTCCCTATCAACATGCCTGAGCTGCAGATAGATGTGACTGTTGCGAACAGATTCATTTCAAGTCTTAGTAAATCTCTCCAGGCATTGTGTCATGGATGCATGGAGTTTGATAGTGGCATTGAAATTGTCGGTTACATAAATGTGAACATTGATAGTGGAAGCAAGGTTGACTATGTTCTGAATGAAAAGGTATTGAAGAGCACAACAAACTCTATGACATTTGTGAGCAACAGTTTCTTTGCCAAGAAAGAGCCACAGAAACAAACTCGTGATGGAGCTTGTTCACCAATTCCACAGTCCCAGGCAGTTACATCTTATCCTTCTCGGATGCGTGGAGCTCATCATAGTTCCCAGTATCATAGACCAGTTTCACAATATCCTTCTCCTTCACAGACTCCAGGAGGGTCACAGAAACGATCATGGGCAGATGATTGGAGACCTTCTCCTAAGCGGCATCGAATTCCAAATTCACCAAAAGAAACAGCTTTTACAGATCAAAATTCCCAGCAGACTCATTCTCCCTTACTTCCTTCATCGGCTGGTCATGCTTACTTGGACACTAGCTTTAAGCATCCTCAAGTGCCTGCATCCACAGGTGCTGGGGACAGCACCTTGCTGCTGCAGATGAGCATTAAAAAGGAAGTACTTGAAGCTGATAATCAGAGTGCTGTTGATGCAGAACATACTGTGTCTGATCAGACAGATGATCAAACGCATGATTTATCACCTGATGAAGTGAACAAAATTCAGATCAAGAGTGACCCAGACGCTGCAAATTTAAATAGCAGTGGGACTAGATCTACTGATATTAGCAACATAACAGCCAGTGAAAACACAGACTTTAAAGGCACTTTCCTTGAACCATCCTCGCCTAGTGAAAAGCCAGCAACGGAAGAGGGCATCAATGAGTCAGAGTCAGACAATCAGCTTCCATTTGATCAATGTTCAGAATCAACTGCCACCAAAGATCATGCTTTAATAAATGAATCAAATGTAGCAAGTACTAGTGCTTCTAATCTTGGTGGTCAGGAGGAGGAGGAGGATGATGATGCAGGTGTGTCTGCTGACAATGAGCATGCAAATGATGCTCCAATAGAGTATGACCAAGCAGCTGAGGATGGCTCCTATTCTCAATCTGCATATGAAGATGCTGGTGAGGGCTCCAGTGATGCTGGTCCATTTGAAGTTATTGAAATAGATGATGAGGACGAAGATGTTCAAGCTATGTTTGGTGATTCCCGTAAGTATTCATTTTCTTGTAACATTTTATTTATTGGACATTTGATTTATTGCCAAAAGGTCAGTATATAGTATATTAAATCACATTTTTGGGGCAGGAGATCATATCTAAGATAGCAGCTATATTGCTGTCTTCTGATTTATGTGTATTATTGTTGAATATTTTTATTTTAAAAATCTCTGAATTCTAATACAACATTAAAAAAAAAATTTGTGTACAGCCACATAAAACTAATAAAAGTTAAGTGAACATTTAAATTAAGTGCAAATGGGACATTGTTATACTATTGTACAGCATCTTAGACTGACTTCCAATAATTTAACTAGCGTCAAATATGCAATGTTGCATACAGCCAGGATATCTTGTTGTATTGTTAGTAATTCAGACCAATCGTATTTACAAGTACTCCTATGCTAGTTTTCAACGTCTATCCAATGATCAGTAATGCCATAGTATGAATCAATATCAACAAACTTATTAAAAGAAAAAAATAGTGCCTAGCAGACACCCTGCTCTCCGCAGCTTCCTTCTGTATGTACAATTCCTTGTACTAAGTGGAAATCATTTGGTTGGCGACTTAGCAGATAGTAATTTTTATTGAAAAGGTAAACGGTGTCCATCAGCAGATTTAACTGCTGGTCAGGAACGACATTAGAGACTTTAGTATACTAAGCCACAGCACTTGTGTGTGATGTGTTGTGACCAGTTCCCTTCCTCGCTGCCTTTTTCTTCTCTAACTGTAAGTACCCATTTACAGCTTAGTCAACTGGAGCGTGATAATTACAGAAAGTTGAACCTTTGTAGTGAAAAACAAATGCTCTGCCACTACACTAATCAGATGCTCAGTTGATATTTTTACAGGCTGTTGTCAACACTAGAGTTCTCCATAATTACAATCGGATAGAATGGAATAGTGATCTACTTTGTGATGATTGTTACTAACTACTTTATCAATCTTCTTCTTTGTTTGTCCTGAAAAGGATGTTGTGTCATAGTTTATAGCGAGAATGCGATATCTGCTTCTGTTGTCCAGACACATTCCATTTCAGTTGGCTTTATTTTACCGGTTTTGCCTTCCTACTGTGATCCCTATCCCTTGTTCAGACTACACTAGTGCAGCCTGTTTCCAGAGCAGCCACATGGAGACTAAATAGGGTCCTGGTTAACTATGGTTCAATGACCCTGGTGCAAGCAGCGATCAATGAGTCGATGGCTGCTGTCAGCTCATGCACTGCTGCATCTTGGCCTCTTTTGTCAATCTTAAATCTATACCATTCAATGCATCGTGGAGCTTAACAACACTTTTTTCTTGCCAGAAATTGCTGATAATGAAACAGTTGGTTGTGCTGCAGGTGATGTGTGAATGATAAATTTTATCTGGGGAGCACATATTGTTTCACCAGGCTACCTGTAAGGTAGCCGGTAGTGAATCAAGTTTTCCTTTCTATTGAGGAATTATGACTTGCCACAGTGACCTGGTGCCATGGTTTTCTCATGCCCTGACTTACATGATTCTATCTACATAGGACATTCTGGTTTTATGGTGCCAGAAACTTACCTTACCCATTCTCCTGTTGATGGCAACTTCCATCTAGTGAAGGCCAAGAGCTGGAATTTTATTTTGGGAGTTAGAGCTATAAGCTATTATTACAGCGTTTACTCCCATTGCTGAGGTTTCTCTGGTGTATTTATATGTCTGAGGAATAAAGGCTGCTTGCCCCTGCAGTCATCACACACTGTACATGCTAGGTTTTTATTTTACCTCACATACAAATAAAACCAATGCCATATTTAGGTTTTGAATGCATGTCCTCACAGTCAGAAGAACCACATTCAGCCTCCTTGGGAGCATTTTGTTAAAAATTTAGAGCTCATCTTCAATTCCCATTTCAGCTATGAAAATACTTGGGACCCGTTTCTTGTCTGAAAGCAGCTGCCTTAGATGATCACATTGTGAAAGCTGCGGTTGTGAATACGTTGCACAGCCCTTCCAAGGCTGCAGCCTTATAGCTGTTTCAAAAGGCTCAGATGGTTTCCAAAAGATGAGAGAACCATGGGAAATTTTTAAACGGCTCAGAGGGGACGACGGTCAAGTGACATGGCTCACAGCTCAAAGGTGCTGGAATTGATCCCCATCACAGCACCAGCCATTACCCCGGGGAAACACACCCTTAGAAAATGCTGGAGGAAGCAGACCCTTACATAAAATGCATGCCAAAGTCGGATGCACTGGGCCGACAGGAGCAAAATAAAAACATAGTGCAACCAGCGCACACCGCCTTGGGGAATAGAGAAATAAAGCGAACGGCAAAAAAATTCATATGAGAAAACCGTGTGAACAAATTACTATTGGACAGTAAGAGCTAGCAAATGATCAGAAACAACAGAACAAGGACATTGCCAGTGTAAAATATGAATTCTCTTACAGCTAGCAGATTGTGGCTCTTCTGATGGTAAATCGCACATATGTGCAAATAGATGTTTCAGTGCATAGAAGGAAGAGCAGGTTTAAGAAACAGACAATATTCTTGAAAGTGGAAACTGAATCAGAATTTACCAGCGTTAGCTGTGTTTGTAAAGATGATGCTATATATCCAAGAAAATGCACCAGCACAAGATTTACGGCCTGTGTGTGGTCTATGTTTGGTGAAAGCAAAGTTATGAAGTAATAGTCTGTAAATATGTCTGGTCTGAACTCTTCCTATATTCCATAGTTCATTCCATAGTTGCAAATAATGAATGGCTTTTTGGGGTATTGTGCTGGCTGAATGCTCTCTCTTGTGGTGAGGTTTTGATCACCTTTATTTCTGTGGTTTGAATCCCGACTATCTATTACTTCATATTTTTTCTGTCATTCGTTGTGTATGTTTTCCGGGTGCTGAAGATGCAGCAGTGAATGAGCTTATAGCCACCAGTGACTCATGGGGGACTGTGTCTGGGTCAGTGACCTATAACTGACCAAGACCCTGTTCTACCTCCTAGTGGCAGCCTTGGAAACATACTGTAACTATGCAGCTTGGCTAAGAGATTAGGGGCCGAAGAGGGAAAGCAAACCCGGTTCCAATAATGCAGCTCTGAAATCAGATGTGTCAGTCCGAAAGGATGCAGATTTTGTAGCCTCACTGTAAACTATGAAACATGACAAACATCCTTATCAGGATGTGAGATGTTGTATAAGAAAAAGAAGTATGTTTTCAGAGTGCAGAAAAATTGTGGTTTTGTGAACATTGTCATTAAGTTTGTTTACAACTCACTATTTAAAAGTTTCCCCATTTCATTACTTACCACATTTCTGAAATTGAAACCACCAACGTTCATTGTTTGTCTATCTCTGACACAAGCATTAAGACTTGTATTTGATCTATACTTGATGATAATAAAGTTAGGAATTAGTATATAACTCTATCTTGAGTGAACTATGCCTCATAGTCGCAAGTGATGAATGACAAAAGGCATAGCCATTTTGAACACTTTTTCAAGTGTCCAGCTGGTTTCTCTCTTGTGACAAGGCGCCTTTGTCACCTGAAGTTCCGTGGTTTGAATCAGGGTTCCATATTACTTCAATCTGTTTTGTTGTTCATTAAACAGTAACAATTCCGTTTTTAATTTTCCATCATGCGCACTGATCAGACTTGCTTAAAAACGAATGATTTAAAAAATTGTTTTTGACAAGACATATTGGACAGTTCAATTTGTATATTAATTAGCAATCATATACAGTTAGTCAGCCAATTGGTTTTAAAAATGTTAATTCATAGCAACACACATGTTAATGAATGTATATAAATATGATCCATCATTATCGACCTCAACCACCTACATCATCCTAGCTGTATGTGGTCTGTTTTGTTTTGTTTCTGCACTGACTCATGATTTGATGCAGTGTTTGCTGGCTGCATGTAGCTTATCAGTCCAATGCGGACATGGAATGTCCTATTGCATGATTTACAAACTAGGTCTGCTGCCCGTGAGGGTAGTCTCACTGTTCCTTCCATCTGGATCAGACGTTTGGTTTTTGTTGTCTGCATATAGTGATTCTCCCCTTCAGCAGTGCTCACATTTTCTGCATTTCTCAAGTCCAATTTATTTTCTGTGATACTCATACAGTTGTCTTCATCTGTGTGATGACACCAATGAGTTTCCTTCATGTTGTTTTTAAAGCGCTTTTTTGGACGACCTTCTTTTCGCCAGTGTTCTATGAGCTCCCTTTACTCGAGTTTCTCTGGCAGTTTTGGCATCTGGCATGTGCATAAGACGCCCATCTCAATCTATGCGTCTGCAGTGATGCTCCTCACGTCTGCTCTATTCAGGACACCAGAGTTGGTGACATGGTCCTGTCAGCAGATACGGAGTACATGTCTTAGGTTCGTTGTGTGAAAGTGATAGCAGTTTGGTAGATCTTGAACCATCTTGGCATTAATGTCCCAGTGCTACCATGCTGATGTGCGCATTTTACACAAGGCTGCACTGGTCTTCATTATTTTTGCTTGCCACCTCGTCATCCAGATTGATGGTTCTTGACATATATAATGTAGCATATCCTTTGTAGAAGGTCACTCTCATAACAACCGATCTGTAAGACTCAATTTTGGCCAGCTCCTTCTGTCACCGTGAGCTTCAGAACTTTAAAAATATGTTGTCCCTTTTTTCTATAAATCTACCTCTGCCTCGCTTGCTAGATACCACACTGTCTAGACCATTGTGGCCCGTTGTGGCATTTGATGTGGCCAAAGTATACTTGTCAATTTTTTTCTATATTCTATATAGATTATAGTGTGTATATGTATGTAACACATTTTAGCAGACAATTATTTGAAATCTCACTTCAAGCTTTTTCTTCTCTTAAACACAGACTAATAAGCATAGATGATTATTTTTAATGATTAAGGCATAGGTCTATTGAAGGTACCCAACAGGGCAATATGCTTTCATTTGTAAAACTTCATTGTAAATGAAAATATTAAAGAAAATTGTATTTTTAAAGGGGAAAGTATATGTACATGAATTTGCAGAAGAGGCAACATAAATCTTGCTGAGCAGCGCATGAGCTGCATTGGTCAGCAACCCATAGCGGACTGCTAGAGCCAGGGCCGGCGAACCAGAGTTGCCAAGACCCTTCTTCACACAGTGAACATGTATAACAGGCTGCAACACAGCAGATTGACTAAGGAGAATGAATCGAAGAGGGAAGACTAACCAGGTACCAAAACAATGCCTGCTGAAGTCGGATGTGTCAGACCGAAAGGTGCAAACATCACATCCAAGCTGTAAACTACAACACATTCCATTCTCCAGACACATCCTGTTACTTGCAATGCCCTTTTCAGGGCTTGGTAGCGGGAGTTTAAAAATGAAGAAGAATACAATTGGGAATACTCTTCAGCTTGAAGAATATCTAACATTTTTATTTAAGTCAGAGTTAGAAGTAAAGTTGTTATTTCCTGTCCATTCATCCTGAATGTAATGGCAACTGGATACTGAATATATTAAATACTAGTATATAAATCTAGAAAGTAGTGCAGTGTTTCCTGCACTGGCATCCCAGATGAGAGATCAGGGTTCTGTCCCCAGTTGTTGCAGGATTATTCTGATCGCAAAACAGCACCTGGGGTCGACCAAGCCTACAAAAATTGGTACCAGAATAATCTGGGAAAGTAATGGCTACTGGCTTGATGTTGACCACATCACCCAAAGTGTGCCGTTGGTCAAGAAAAATATGTGGCTCACACCATATTCCCAATATGCCACACTGACATGTTAACTGGATTTTTACATTTAAAAAAATATAAATCTGCACATAACATGCAATCACCTTAGTGATACCTGGGAAGATAAGAATGTGCCCACCATCACCTTTCTAGCATGTCGCTAAAAGTGCATAAAGATGGTTGTGGATGGGGCTGGCAACCCCATCACGCAAAATGATCGCTTGAAAGGAACCACTGAAATTTTGTGTACGTTTCTTTTAAATTATTATGGTAAAAAACCAAATGCAGGTCCAGCCCTATGCTTCAATTAACCGGAGTGTTGAGAAAAATCAATTTAAAAATTCAACATGCAATGCAGTACTAATAAATAAATAGGATTATACCTGTTAAACATTCCTTGCAGACTCATCTCAAGGAAGAGCATTAGATGCTCTAATAATATCTACTGGATCCTTCTATACAGCTTTCAGTGTTGCCATGGAGGCTAATAATAGCTATAGGTCAGAGAATTTTCAAGGACACACAAACAAGCTAGTTTTTTAACTGTCAGAAGAAGAAAAGAAAAATCCTGGCTTCCTCAGGGCTCAGTTTATTACATAAGGGAACCATTGACATGACATAAATTGTGTAAATGACTCCATCTCATTATCATATCTTAGACAGCATGCAAGAATTCTATGTACTGTAACATAACGTATGTTAAGACATTGAATTATTTAATGCAAAATTATCCACAAATATTCACCTTTGCATAAAAACTTAGATGAGGTAAAATGATCTTAAAAAATATATCCGGCGAAGAATTATGGCCAAAAACCAAAATAGATATGAGAACATGGTATCACTGAGAATAACAAGGATATGGATATGCTTTGCTGAGAAATTACAAGTGTTGCTGTCGAAGGGTATGAAACTACAAATCACTTAGCGAAGACAACACTCAATGTGACATTTCTGTATGCAGAAACAGCTAGCTTAGTACTAATCCCATTTGACAGCTGTAGTCAAGGTATTCATTTACAAAGTGAATTAATGGTTTTTCCAGTGAAGTTTTTTTAGATTAGAAATGAATCCCACTAGTTCAGCAGAAGAACCATTTCTTTCTCTCCAAGCTTTTTGCACTGTAGCTAAGCTTACCGTATTCGTATAACGTTTATCTAAATTACTTGTAATATTACTTGCTTGAACAGGGCGCATTATGATTAGACTGACCATTTGGCATTAAATCATTTTAGTATCATTCCCTGTAACTATAATATCAGCTAGAATTCTTTACACTTAACATTTTATATTGATTCTAATTTTTAATTTATTCTGTCTCTTCATTGTGTGGCTCAAATATTATTTATTAACTGAATTGTTAATCTCGTCTTTAGTGTGATATGTATAAACATTTGTCATTAATTGAATTTCCTTACAGTGTCTTTTATCTGAAAATGTATAAATATAGTCCTGTCCTAAGATTAGTTGATCAGTCCTAAGACTGGTTGGTTGCATATTGTATCCCAACTGAATCTTCCTTTCTGTATCGGTTTCAATATTTATCTTTATGTGCTTACCTGAGTGAGAACATTGTCATTGGATCTTTTTTCTATCCAACTTGCTCATTCCATTTATGGTAGAACCACAATTCAAATGCTTTCAAGCTTTTTGTTTTATCTTCCATTGCTAGAGTCTGTTTCAGCCCCATACAATACAGTTGGTCATATATGAGTGCCGATTATTAATTTCCTCAGTTCTATTCTATCCTGATATTCTTTGATGTAAGCAGTTTCTGATTTTCTCTACGGCATTTTTTGCCAATGCAATGATTGTTTTAATTTCCTTTTCATTGCGGGCATCATCTGTGATGGATTGTAAAAAATATGTGAACTTCTGTGCTTGTTTGATTATTTCGCCATTGATAATTATATTCATTTTAATTTTCCTTTGTTGCTTGGCTATTACCCTAACCTTTGTCTTTTGATGTCAAACATTTTGACTGTACTGTTAATTTTTTTAAGCACCCTTTGTAATGCTGCTACTGATCCTCCCACTCTGCCTTGATCATTGACAAATTTGATGACATTAACTGTCATGCCATTGACTTTGACACCCCTACAGCAACTCCAAGCAACCATGTTTTTATTGAAACTCGATCAGTTAGTCCTTCTTTGATTGAAATAATTGCCTCTTGATATTCATACAAAGTTCTGGGTTAATCTAATGATTCATCTCTCTGTACCTATGTTTTGCAACATCTGGAAAAGTTTGTTCCAGGAACCTCAATCAAAATCTTTCTTGTGGTCAATAAATCAGAACTTTGCTTGATCATTCTTTCTTTGAGAAACCACAATGATTCAATGGTATCCTGTATACCCCTGGTCTTGCGAAATCAAACTGGTTATCTTTTAGCACCTTCTGTCCCTGCCGAAGACGAATGTGTCGGACCGAAAGGTGCAAATCTCGCAGTCAAACTGTAAATTAGCGACACAATGCAATCCGTTCTCCGGATTACATCCTGCTACTTGCCAAACCCTGTTCAGGACTTCGTAGCAGGAGATTGAGAACGAACGCAGAAGAAGAAGAAGCACCTTCTATCTTGTCATCAATTTTCTCCTGATTATTTTAAATATAGTTTTAGATGCATGTGGTATTAAGTTTATCTTTCAGAATTGGCAGTATTCTATTGCATTCAATTTTTTTGACAATGGAATTATTTTTGAAGTAGTTTCTTTGGTCATGTTCCATTACTGTAAATATCATTGACCTGCTTAAAAAGTAAATTTTGTACCGCTGTTTTTAGAAGCTCAATAGGTATCTCATCTACTCCTTGTGCTTTTGTTTTTCTGAACTGAATTAAATACTTTATTCCATTCTTTTCTGGTTAGATCCTTCTATCAAAGGCACATCATTTAAGGGATTTGTTAGCCAGAAACATTTCCATTTTTTTTCCATTGTTATCATTAATCATCCATGATTGTATGCCCTTGCATTTACTAAAGGATTGTTTTACTTTCTTTTGTACTTGTTTGAATTTCCGTTCTTTCCAGATTTCCTCGCATTGACCTATTTACCATTTTCACATGCCATTTTATATTCTTGACCTAATTCATTCTTGCTACTCTTTCTTCTTCTTCAGTATTCGTCCTAAAAAGGACATTTGTGACATGTTGTAGTTTATACCAAGGCTGTGATATCTGCGCCTTTAAACCCGACACATCCTATTTTAGCACCGCATGGTTGCAGTTCAGTCTTGTTCCAGTGCTGTCACTTGGAGGCAGAATAGGGTCTTGGTCAGCTATGGATCACTGATCCTGATGCAAGTAGTCGGAGAGTTGCTGGCTGCTACTGCTCATTCATTTCTGTATCCACATTCTTGATATTTGGTAGTCATTGCTCTGTATTACTGTTTCTACGTCTTTCCTCCATTTTGTTGAGCATTTCAGTTGTTACCCATGGTTTCTTGCTTTCTTCTTGCCATCTCTTTTATTTTCTGCAGTTGTAGATTTGTCTTTAGTGACTTGTTTTTTCACTATCTGAAAAAAGGATTATATATAAATATTATCGCTTTGCCCAAGCAGAGTACATTTAAATATGAAAATTAACTTTTAATTCTAAATAAAATCAATGCTTAGTAAGTTAGTGTAATCTCTAGTGGGCATCTGGTATCCCCAACATGGATGCATCTCTGAAATTATCTTCATTTTTGCAGAAAATTAAAATAAGGCACGGCACAGCTGTGGGTTGTGCAGTGGATTAAAATAAAGTGTAAAAAACATGCATAGGAAACATATGTTCTTTTTTCAGTTCATTAGGAGCATGGGGCCACACCTGCAGTTATCATCCTGGCAGAAACCCTCAACAATGCATTTGTTCTCTTATAGATGTGGTTTCTATGTCACCTTGTTTTACATGATGAGGTGGCCAGCCCCCACACACAACCCATACTTTTACAGTATGCATATTAGATGCACTTGTTTCCACCCCAGTAAGGGGCCTAAGGGTCTATTAATTTTTCCTTTCAGATGATAGTTGGAAATTACCATCACACCTCTCCTGTCCACAGAAACTAGTATAATTAATGGGGCACTCAGGGAACGGGGTGGCTAATGGTTAAATGACACTGTTCACAACCAGAAGGTGATGGGTTCAATCTCCACCACAGCAGCGGCCGTTACCCCTGGGTAGCAAACCCTTAGAAAATGCAGGAGGAAGCAGACCCTTACATAATATGTATGCTGAAGTCGGATACACTGGACAGACAGGCGCAAAATAAAAACCACAGCGCCATGGGGATTAGAGAAATAAGGCGAACACAAACAAATTAAATTTGGCAGTTTGAAAACAAGAATACGCATGTTAATATCTAAGCAAGCTATTAACAGCAGATCGAAATGACCATCACAGAACAGGACACACTAGTCTAACCATTTTTCAGAACGTGAAACCAAGTTTGGTAGTGGAAATAACAGGGGCTGTTTTTGCACAGCATACAGCTGATTCTGTCATCAGAAAGTTCCCTGGAGTTGAGTTTGGCAGAAGAATGTTAAGAATCCCACCTATAACTGTAAAGACTAAATTGGTAATCTTAAAAGATGTCTTCTTTAAAATATGATTTTATGGCAAGAGGAAAATTAGAGCACATTGTAACAAAAGGTGAAAAATGGAGGTTGACAAAGGGGAGGATGCTGGGCATCTGAACTGCATGATGTTGTAGAAACAGGCAACAAAGAATTGTAAAAATCACAAGAAACTGGAAGTTATGAAGAGACATAATCACCTGCATAGTTGACTGAAGGAGTAAGAAATGCTTTTCTCATGGTTGTTGCATATATGATTTCACCAAACCTTCATGAGAAAATAGTAAACATTTGCGTTCTATCTTCTGGCACAAATGGAGAGTATTATTTATTTGTCAAACTGCAGTTCTCTACAACCAAACCAAATTCTATCTATTTAGCATAATCAGTTCTATTGGTTATGTCTAATAAATGCAATGCTATTATCATGTCCAGTGATTTTGTCATTTGTTGTCATCATACTGATCTGCCATAAATCCTATCCATTACTATAGGTATAGTATGATATATCTTCTTTTCTCAAACTGTACCCAAAAATAGTAACCTGTCCCTATCTCATTTGTGTAATTTGTCATTTAAACATAAAAAATACAATTATGACAAACGCCATATTATAATTTAAATGAGAAATATTTTTTACCTATATTCGCATAATTGCAGATGTAAATATTTTTTCCCCTGTTACAAAAGCTTGAAAATGCATGTTTTTGTGTAAAGAATCAATGAATTTTTTAATCTGTGGTCAGAATGTGTTTTTTTTTTTCCAGAGGTTTGAATCTGTGGTAAAGTTACTTACTAGCTGTTCTTTGTTTTAGTTCATTCACAAATGAAAGTTACAAGCTCAAAGATTTTGTTATATTTTGTATTTCATAGTATTTCATAGTTGGTTCTAACCATGTGTGATTGTGAGTCATTTAATAAACAGGCTTACATAAACTATATTTTGCTTGTATAGACCAGGTACACTTTGATGATTCTTTTGCAGGATTTAAATGGTGGCTCAGAAAAAATGAAAATTGTTTGTAACATGAAAAAAAAAAATTGAGATTATCTATTGCTTTTCCATACACTTCTCAGCACATAAAATGGACATTTGTAAATCAGATGACATTTGTTTGTCAACCTGATGTGTGTAAAAATAGGCAGCCATGTGATGTAAAGGTTGTGGTAGTGCAACAAACAAACAAAATCAACATTACACATACAGTGTAAAAAAGATTGGACATTTGCTGGATATTGCAGTGTGAAAGAATCAAGGAAATCAAGTTCCAATTGATTGGAAACAATACATATTACATTCACACAGTTGCAAGTTGACAGAATTCATCTAGCATTTGTTAGTGTAGTAGCCCCTTTTAGGCATCACTCTGAAAAGTTTCAACATCCATTTCACTTTCTGGAAGATGCTCGCACAGAACTTTTAACCTGGTACGAAAAAAATAACAAGCGGTGTGTGGACAAAACTCTATGGTCGACGTGTGTCTCACATGTGACAGAACCAGTCATTTTAAGATAGGACTCTAATCACACGAGATCACAGCTTGCAACACAAGCCTGATATTGTTACTATCTTCAGTTGCAATGGGCAATTGTTATTATTATTATTATAAGCATGTTAAAGGAAATGACAAGATTACTCTTGGTAAATAAAGTTTGCCCATTTTATCCTAGATGGGGCAGTTGATAATAAATCATTGTTTTGCATAAATTTGTTGGTCTAGTTTACATATCTGAGTGAAGAAAGAACAGTTAGAAATTATGCAGAATCAAAATTTAACAGACATGTCATTTTAAATATCTGGTCAGGCAAAATATACTGATCAGACATGTTAATCAGTGTCAGGCAAAAAACATACTGGCCAAGACCCTCACCTCGGCTTCCTAGTAGCCCTCTCTGGAAATGGACTGTTTTCATGGCAGCCTGGCTAAGAACGTGAGGGATCCACGTGATTCCCATTGTAGTGAGTGACATGCAAATAAGGCCAAGCATAGCACATCCGCCTGTAGGGCCCAGGTCCACCTTCATCAGCACGCTCAGGATGTGAGGAAAGCTACTGCAACCCGCCACGTAATGCCCCTTTCAGGGCGCACAAAAGAGTAACCTACTCATTGTGGGCATTCGCAAACAACAAATATCTGGCAGTCATCTTCTGCTGAGACCATGCATACAGGAATAACAAAACGTGCAACCTAGATAAAATGTACATGTAAAACACAAATTGATCCAGAAACTGATTACACATTTTTGTATGTTTTATTTGGATCAGTGATGCAGCTTAAGACAATCTGAGAGTTTGAAGATTATAAATGCCCAAGAGAAATACATTTTTGTATGTTTTATTTGGATCAGTGATGCAGCTTAAGACAATCTGAGAGTTTGAAGATTATAAATGCCCAAGAGAAATACACCAATGATGATCCTTATGTGAAAGTGTAAACTGAAGTTTAAATATGCAGAGAAATACACTTTGTATGTGTGGTGCTATTGAAGAATGGTCAGAAAGTCATGCTGGACATTTTTATTGTTATAAAATACAAGAGGGAAAATTGTTTTTTTAAATTTAAATATATTTCTATTCAGTGTTTTAACCATGTTTCTGTGAAAGTAATTGTAAGTTGCCTGATACTCACTCCTGCAAATACTACATTGTGCACATATGAAAGAGAACAGGTACATTTGTTTGATCTAGTCATGGATGTCATATTTTGGTGACAATCGAAACATGCATATTGAAGTTTACTATAGTAATGAAAATACACAAAGTTGTTTTGTCACGTTTTGTTTTTTTATTTGTCTTTTTGACATCTTTTTTTGCCATTTGTTATGAGCGAATGGGATTGCGAAATAAAACAACTGGTTGGTGTGGTGACATATAGATAGTTATGGTTCCTTTCATGTGATTATCTGCATAATCTAGATTATCTGCATAATCTAGATTAATTTGGTTATTCTTATTGTATGAACAGAATATATTTGAGATTTACTGTCATTCTTTCATCTTTGATTTAATGCTGTGGATTTTGTTGTAAAGAGTGAGCCAGGTTTTTTATTTGTTTTTAGTGTATATAAATATATGTATGTGTATATTACTGTCAATGTTTGAAACAAATTAATGTGTTTGTCATACCTCTACAACTGGTCACATGTTCTTGCGAATAACCTGGGAATTTTATATCAAAATTGGTATCACCTTTTTTAAAGCAAGAAATTGTTGCTAAAACTAGCACATTTATGAAAGTGACAGCTAAGAAGTATATTAGAATGGCATAGTAAGTTTAAAAGGTGTTACTGTAATCAGTTATACTTTTATTTTTTTGTTGTGCTCTGTACTATTTATATGTCGGACAGACAAATTATTATTTTAACAACACATTTGTTATGAAATTAGCATGGACTTTGGTTGATTGTTATTTTTATCCCTTATAAATTTGTTAATATAGCATTTGTAAAGTTTGATTTTGAGTGTTCGTCAATGATAAATGCTTACAGATAAATATTGGTTTACTTCTGTGATTACTGTTGGTGCAAAGACAATAGCTTATCCAGTTATCACAGAACTTTGACAGAAGTTGTAAGACTTCCATTTGGGTTTTTACTTGCCCCATTCTAATCTCACATAATTCACATCATCTGGAGTGTGTCAAAAACAGTTTTCTTTATTTTTATTTTTACAGATAGTGCACATTCGTCTTTCTCGCAGCCTTTAGACACATCACGTCTCCATCATCATCATCTTCACCACCACAATGTTTCGCTTAATGCTTCTTACTCTGCGCCAGCAGCTAGATTCTCAGGAAATAAGCCAGAACAGAAAGAAACTTACTTTGTGATTGACCCAAGTAGCCAAATGTACATATGCCCAGCTTGTGGCAAGGAATACAAATCATCATCAGGAGCACGTCTCCACTACAAGATAAAGCATTGTGGTGCCTTTGACCACTACTGTCAGGCCTGTGGGAAAGGCTTCCAACAAAAATCCCACCTGAAAGCTCACATGTCCTTGCACATGCAGCAAAAGAATTATGCATGCAGCATTTGTGGTTCTCAATATGCACACAAAACTTCACTTACTGCTCATCAGAAATTGGCACATGGAACTTCATTGTGAAATATATTTTTGCTGTTATGACTCACATTTTTCAGTGATTCTTTTCTTCTTTTTTTGTTTAAAAACATTTAAATTTATAGTATATGTTAAATCCAAATTTATTTCCGCCATATACTCTCATAAAATAAAACTGCATAAACAATGTAGCAGTTGAAAGAGGTGGATTTTATTTCGCAAGAGACAAGCGTACTGAATTTCTCAAATGATTTGTCTTTGTTCTGCATACAAATTTAACTGAAAAAAGCAATCAGTTAATAAAAATGTGTCCTTGCTGGTTTGCATTTTGATAACATTATATTCAAATACGTTTCTTGCATACACAAGTTTTTTAGGCTATATTATTTGGTTTGGTAAAATATGTGTTTCAAATGTTTTTAGCCAGTAGTAACTAGATTTTGACTAAATCTAAAACCCTGCCATATATACTTTAATCTAATGCCTATTTTGCAGCACGGACATAATATCACAAATAAATGGTTGAAGTTACTGATTTTTTTAGTAACCAAGTAGTCCATCATTTGGAATGGTCAGACACATTAAGTTGTAGTAATGCATAAGTAGATACTATGAATGACACTTTTTTAACATTTCAAACACTTATTGAAAATATATGGCATTTTCTTAGGCATACCACAGATGCAGTCATACCAGTGTTGTATGTACTCTTCAAATGCTAAATTGTGGGCCAATCTTCTGTTTTGTTTCTTTCAGAGTGGAATGTAAGTTCATACTCAGTGGGGCACTCGGATATGGGCAAAATTGAAAAGGACCATCGCGCTGAATCGCAATCCATGCCTATATTGAATCCTTCATTTAATTGTCTGCCAGTACCATCATCTAGAAGTTCCATTCAAGAGAATAGCATGCCTTATTCAAAAAGTTATAGGGAAGATGGTTCTGTAATGTTCAGTTGTAACATATGTGGATTACTTTTGGATAGCACTGCACTGTTACAAAGACATATGAATATGCTTCATAAAAGTGTTAGGGCACTGCCATTCTCATGCTCAATTTGTCAGCAAGGATTTTTTTCTTATGGTGGAATGAGAACACATAGACTCACGCATTGTGCTGGGCGGAAGTATATGTGTGAAGTATGTGATTTCAAATTTCTCTACAAGCATCATCTAAAACGACATGAAATTGGTGTACACAAGATGTCCCGATGCAACAAGTGCCAGAAGTTAATTGATATTGCAGTACTCAGTTACCACCAAATGAACTGTCATGATTATATGATTGCACAATAGTACAATAATGTATTCCTGATACACAGTGGGATAAACAGAAGTGACATTTTTGTGGCTATCAGTGTTCATGTTGCATTCTACAGTTTGTGGTTTTAAAGAAATCAAAATGTTGTTTTTAAGTTGTATTGGCCATATTAATTTGAATCTATTTTAAACATCAATTTTTCTATGAGTGTTAAAAGGAAGACTCCATAGCTGATTTAGCTTTGGCCCTCTTGTATTTCAGAAAGCAATTCCGATCAAGCGTCTAATGGAAGACAAAAAAGAGTGGTTAGAGCTAGAAGTGGAGCAGATAGGGCAGGTAGTTCAAGGCATGCAATCAGTGCTGATCATTTTGATGGCGAAGGGCAGTCATCCTATCCAACTACCAATGCTTCGCAGGATGAGTTTACTTTAGGTTCTGCTATCACAACCAACAGTTATTCGGATAAATGCCCAATTTGTAACATTCACCTGAGCAGTGCCAACCTTTATCAGAGGCACATGAATGAGTGCCACAAGGAGGATAGAATGCTTCCTTTTACTTGCGACATGTGCCAACATGGTTTTTTCTCCCACAGTGGTTTGCGATACCACCAGCAGACTCACGGAGGACAAACGTACACCTGCTTTGTCTGTGATGCCAAACTCAAGCACAAGAGCACTGTGCGGCGCCATATGGAAGCAGTTCATCTCCTTAAGGAATGCAGATACTGTGAAAAGCATTTCAGGCAGGGCTCAGAGTTTACTACACATATTGTCTCCTGCACTCCAAAAAAGTAACATGTCAAGATTTTCATTCTCCTTTATTAACATACAAATGCTGTGAAGATTTTGTATTAAAACAGCACTACAATGCTAACACTAGATAAATCATCTGGGCTTGTGTTGTGCTTTTTCTGAGATAAACGCACATTTCTTGTACCAACTTAAGTGGAATCAGATTACTACAATTCACAATTAATTTATTTCAGGCAGAAACTTGGTTGTTTCACGGAATATGCAATCTCAGAGACTCCAGAGGACTAGAAAGGATATGTTTGGGGCATTTTCTGCATCTGATGACATGGCTGCCTCAGGCTCAAATGTTTCTTTTGGAAATTTGAGCGGAAGCTTGGCTTTTCCTCAAGTAACTGCCATAGCTTGTCCATACTGTAATGAAATGCTGCCTTCTCGTATATTATACCAAAAACACATGAACAACTTTCATCGTCAAGAGTTTGTCTTCCCATTCAGCTGTACTATCTGTCAAAAGGGGTTCTTCTCTTTGCCTGGGCTGCGTCATCACCTGGAGGCCCACAAAGGACGTCAGTTTGTGTGTGTGGTTTGTGATGCCAGATTTCAGCATAAACACCACCTGAAACGTCATATTGAGGGTGTTCACAGCCTGAAAGAATGTCGTTGTTGCCAAAAGACATTTCCAGCAGGCTTAGATTTCAACAGTCATGTATTAAATTGTGGTCAGGGCATTGGAGATAAGAAGACATGATATTGTTGCTGCTACAAAATAATGATCTTCTTTCACACAAAGCCAGGAAGGTGTCTTCCGGTTTATGTAATTCTTGCAAGTGCATAATTTATCTATTATGGACCTCAACTGTGTGCACATAAGATTAAGAAAAATGTTCATTTTGTGCATGTCTTGTAGATTTTCAAAAATAGATGTAGTTCATTTGTGACTGCGCGTCGTGAATTGTTCTTGTGGATTAAATTTATATACACATAAATTACAATTGCTTTTGGGCATTTGTATGTAGAACATTTATTTGTACCATACTTTCATATTATTATTTTTAAATCTTTTTTTTTCTGTGAATTCTATAAACATTAAATGCTGGTATGTCTATATTCACTCTAGTGAGGTTAAGAGTTATCAAATGTTTAAAAAAAAATGTATTGTTTTGCAGAGTTGAGGTATTGATGGTCTGGTCTATTTCCAGTTCTACTTTGTTGTATGTTGCTGAAAAATAAGAGTTGTAATATTGTTTCCAACCCAATAGATGCGTTTCTTTTATGTTTATTTTCTTAAGGGTCATTGAAATTGTGACAAGCTTATGTACAATTTTGAGAAAACCCAACATTTTTACTTTCAGGAATTATGGTTCCTAGAGGTTTAAGACAGCAGAGTTGTCCAAACGGGCTAGTTACTTCGCGTCAAGCAGACAGCTGTAAGACTTCAGCTGAAGGTGACTACATCAAGGATAGCTCTTCCTTTATTAGTATGCAATTTCAAGAACAAAGGCCTATATTTCACCCACAATTTCATGACGCTGAAATACTTGCAAATGCCAGTGATTACATGAACTCTCAGTTTCGTGGGCACATCATGCCTCATACCTGTTCTTTATGTGGAAAAAGCTATGTTAGTCAATCAGGACTTTCCCGCCACATGCTTCTTCATGAAGGAAAAATGTATATGTGTCCATTATGTGACTCCAAATTTACGCAAAAGAGCTCTATGAAAACACATCTCAAAGGAATTCACAAGTCAAGTCAGTGTTCCCAGTGCTCTACAATACTTGTAATAGGCCCTGAGTTTAATGAGCATGTACTTCATTGCAAATAACATCTAAAATATGACACAATATTGAAATGCAGCTTGAGGCTGCATTCACAATCCTTAATTCAAAGCATGTACATAATTTTAACGGCCATTAACTATGCATTTTGATACATTAATGTCAATATTCTGTACCTTATAATATCTATATATTCCATAACAAAAGATTAAAATTTGTGGGGGGGGGGGGGTGTGTGTGTTTGGAACTTTTTTGACATTTAGATTATTGCTAGTAAAGAAGGAATGGCTTGGCTTCGTTCGTTCTCAATCTCCCGCTACCAAACCCTAAAAGAGCTTAAGTAGTAGAATGTAGTCCAGAGAACGGAATGCGTTGTGTTATAGTTGACAGCTTGACTGCGATATTTGCACCTTTCGGTCCAACACATCCGACTTCAGCAAACATTTTTTGAGTACTGGGTTAGCATTTCCTCTTCGATCCCTTCTCCTTAGCCAGTCTGCCCTGCTGCAGTCTGTTATCCAGGATCACCGAGTGGGGTTGTAGAAGGGTCTTGGCAGCTCTGTTTCGCTGGCCCTGACGCTAGCAGTCAGCTATGGGTCACTGACCAATAAGTATGCAATGGTTGCAAATGTTTAAATAGTCACGCACAAGTATAGAAAAGCGAACTTCTCTATTATATTCAAACATAATAAAGTTTCTTCATGTATGAATGACAAGACAAGGTTTCATTTGTGTGGTGAGAAATGAGAATGATAAAACAAAAAATGTTGGTGTTGGCAACTGAATGTGCTGAGACAACAGAAGGAAACTTGAATTATTGCTCACTTTCATAGCAGATCCTTGGCCACTGAAAATCACGCTTGATGTATTCAGAGCAGCAACAAATGCTTAATTTGTTCAATCTGGGGCCATCCTTCTTACAGTATGAACAAGTGAAAAAAAAATAATTAATAGTTATGGCCAGATACCTACAGTGCACCAGCTCTAGTTCATGGTCTTACAGTATGAAAAAGTGAAAAAAAATCATTAATAGTTATGGCCAGATACCTGCAGTGCACCAGCTCTAGTTCATGGTCTTCCACTTTGACTTCTATTTTTCTTTGTCATGTTTATTTGAAGATTATGCTTTTACTGTATCATTGATTGTTGCTATCTCAAACCTTTTCAGAAGTAAGTTGATTTAGTAATGTACATATCTGACACATTAAAATCAAAGGACGTGAACTGGCATCAAACTGAGTAGTATCTTGAGAATCAAAATCAAGGACCTTATTTTGGAAATTACACAATGCCTCTGCTAAAGATTAGTTCTGGATCTAGATACGTTGTGTGAGCCATTACAGAACAAAAGCAATGTAGTATTATCTAATTTGTTGTCCATTTTCATCCTTTCTTGAAACTGTTGCTCATTACCAATTTCTGTTTTAGGCCATTGTTTTTACAACCTTTTATGGTAGGAAATTTTGGTGTTTAAAATAGTTTAACGCAAATCTGACTTCGTTGAACCTAACACTGATATCCATTCTTGTTCCTCCATCATTGTCAGTGTTACTTTCCATAACAATAAAGCTGTGCACTCTTTAATATTTATTTATTTTGGGGTCATTCAATATATGCTTTTGTTTTGTTTACTTTTATCAGTAGCTCTTTTCCCCATTTCCACTGTTAGTCATATTGTCTTGTTATAGGGGATAGAAGATGCAGACCTTCAGCATCACTGACATCTAGTTGCTTGTCAAATGGCCATTATAATGCTATTTTTTTTCTTCACTTTTATTCTTTATGCCTTGTAAATATTGCTGTTGAAGAATGCCCACAATGAGTACGATTACTCTTTTGTGTGCCCTGAAAAGGTCGTTAAGTGGCGGGTTCCAGTAGCTTTCTTCACATCTCGAGTATGCTGATGAAAGTGGCCTGGTGACCTCCAGGTTGGCTTCATCTGTGTTTACCTATCCATTCCATCTTGTCTGTGCTAAATTTAAAAGACCTATATTGTAGAGCTGCCCTTGCTTATCCACTTACGAATCTTTCTGGTTTCCCATGTATATTCTTGTCTTCAATTTCCCTATCCTATCCATGTAATAATTGCTTTCATCATCAAAATACCTGTTGGGGCTGAAGAACCAGCACAGTGAATGAATAAACTGATGGCAACCAGCAACTCATAGCTGGCTTCAGGGTCAGAAAACCAGAGCGCGCCAAGACCCTATTCCACGTCCCATTGGCGGCTCTGGAAACAATGTTGAATTAGTGTATCCTAAGATAATAGAGAACGCAGTGGGAAGGCCAACCAGTTACCCCAAAAAAAAGTCGGCTGTAGCTGGATGTGTTGGGCTGAAAGGCATAGATATCACAGCCTCCGTTATAAAATATGATGCTACGTCCTTTTCACTACGTACATTGAAAAAGAAGATAAAAATACCTGTTTGCGGTCACATATTCTGTTGATTGGGTCTTTCATAATAATTTAACATACAATGATTATTCCATCATTAGCCAGATAATTTTGCTTTGATTGCAGTTTAACAAAATTGCTTGAACTGTTGGTCATAACAGCCTACAATGAGTTTCTGGTTTATGTGTATATCATTGTATTGTATTTTATAATTAACTTCATCTCATGATAAAACTAGCCACTGTTTCGCCCACAAATACTTAGCAAACAGAGTTATATAATTTTGACCTGAGTAAATGTTTAATGGATTGAGTCATTACAGAATACAGGAAATTGCATTGCTCTTTCATCCTGAGTTATGTAGCTGGTACTGCAATAATTAGGACCATTTTAAATATATTATGTCACATTCATGCGTTATGACATCCATTTTGAATGGTTTCCAAAACAAGTGCCCTTAAATTCAAAATGTTTTACTTGAGAACTATGAATACTAAATATACTTGTCGTTTGCAAAAAAGGAGAGTGAAAAAATACCCCTAAAAATGCAAGTATTTAAATAGAACTAACTTGTGTTTGAAATGTATGACCATAACTGCTTATTTTGATTTGTGTCATTTTAACGAAACAGGATACATAACATAACAGCCATGTTTTCATATGCATGGCCAGATGTTGTTGAATATAGCACAGAAAGACAGCTAGTCATGTGATTTATTTGCATTTATAGACTGACATTGAGTCATTGCCCTGATCAGCGACAGAATTCTGCCTTGAGGAAAAACCACAATCCGTCATTCTTTTCGCTCCAAGTCAAGAAAAGTGCCACAGCTACAGCTGATCCGCATATTGGAAGTTTAAGCATTTACATTTTTATTGTTATATTTGTTGTAGTTTTTTTGTGTGCATGCAGCTGGGTATACTTAGCATTCATAGTTTTTGAGTATGGTTATTCGAGAGATAAAGTGCTTGTGGGTAGGTTGTTCAAATTCCTCAAATTTCAGGTGTCTAAAAGGATCGCGCCTAGTCCTATTGGAGACAATAAAATATAGGTTCTGTGTATACGCTGTGCACATTAATGTCACTTTCGTTAAAAATTATGAAGGTAACAAAATTCATACCTGGATGGGGCCTGCTTGAAGGTCAAAGATGAAGTGAACCTTTATTCGTGTAAAGACACACTAGGCTAATCACATATTGCATGCAATAACAAAAAAAAACCTCAGGGATAGAAGTGGAACGATAAGAGAGAGCTTTAGAGTAAAACATTTGGATTTTAAAGAGCATCTGTTACTATTTTGCTTTGCAAACCTTTTATAATGACTATCTTAACCTTTACCACGCCAGCACATTTTTTCATAACTTCATATTTCAATGTGGTTATTCGCTTTGAGAGCCTGTAACCTTTCTGTTTGTTGGTCAATAAATATAATTTTATTGTGCGTTGCGATGTAAATGAATAATAAACTTTGCTGGTGTTATTGTTTTTGTTGTGTATTTCTTAGTTTCTGTGATACAAGAAGATGAATGTGAAAATTTGTGAAACAAAGCACACAAATTTGTATGCTTTGTTTCACAAATTTGAACTCACCAAGCAGTGGGCATCACTCCTCTATAAATCCATTGAAATCACAACAAAATATCCCTTGATAGTGTGTTTATAATATCAGCACAACTGCTAGTTTCCACTTCAAATGTAGTTATTACATCTAACTAAATGAAATAAACAGATCTACCCCATAAAGATCTTTTACAACAGCCTACATCACCCTTCTAAAAAAAAAAATGGGGTCGTTCCAATCTGCGCAATAAGAAGATAAATTGTTTAAAATCCAATTGTAATCTAACACATAATATTTTAACCGACAAGAAACCTGCATACATTCATGAATAAAAAAAAAAATGAAGGCAGAGTACAGCAGAATCCGTACGCCTTGAGTGCGGTAAAGGTTAATGCATAAATGGGACATAACATATTACTTATTTAAAATGGCTTCAATTATCGAAGTTCCAGTTACCTAATTCAGGCTGAAAGAAACAATGCAATTTCTTGTATGCTTTCAGGGATCATTCCATGCAATATTTACTCAGTATGAAATGTTCTAGCTTCGTTTGTAAAGTATTTTTGGGTTTTAAACATAGACTTTTAATGTCTCTCTGGCTTTCAAAATCTGGAGTCAGTTTGCTTTATGTTGGGGTTTAAAAAAAATATTAGATTTTGAATTTTAATATTTGTTACATTATTTGTTATTCAGATTGATTCATACATACACAATGTAAGGTGGGTGCACTTTTAAATGAATGTAAACATATCAGTCAACGTGAGGGAGCAGATATTAAATAAATATCTGATTTATTTATTGAGATAACAAATTGTAACTAGGTGTCTTCATACTCACTGCCCACAACCATCTTTGTATTATTGATTGACCTTATCCGCTCCAAGTGAAACAGGACACCACTACAGCTGGCCCCCTTACTGGAAGCTTTGTAACATTAGGTGTTCTGATATTTTTCTGCTACAATGTGAGCTCTTTCAGCTTCAGTCCTTGATATTCTAAGTCCCTCAGTACATTGTCAACCTATTGATTTAAAATGAGTCGTTCACAGAAAAAGTCATGCATTCTTGCTGTCTAGAGACCATGTTGGCAGCTAACATTTAATCATTTCAGAATCTGAAGTTAAAGTTAAGGTGAACTTTTTAAATATAAAATGTTAACATTTTATGTGTTCATATATTTTTTGTTTTTTGTTTATAATTTGTTACTGAAATTATGCAGATGTATGTTGTGTATTATTTAAAAATTAAGTACATCGCTTGTGAGTTTTAAATTTTGTTGTTAGTACACATGTAAAATTGACCTATGTATGTATATAATTTACATTTGTATTTGCGTTGTGTGGGTGTATAAATGGACACATTTGTCTATTTCAGGGTCAAAATATCATACAGAGCAAGCACATAGACATCATTCAGATTTTATGGCAACAGCTGTGCCTAAAAGTTTTCCTGTAGCTTCTAACATTGAGAATGTTAAGAGCTTTACTTTCCCAGTAGAGCCAAAACTAAGTCACAAAGTGGATGGAATACCGTCTGGCATTCATTGTCCACATTGTCGATTACTTCTACTAGATATGGCAGACTGGAGAAATCATCTTTCACAACATCATGGACATCTGATGCAGTATACATGCTCACTGTGTGGCAAAGGCTATCAGACATCTATGGGACTACATTACCACATGGAAGGCCACCAAGGAAAGAATTATTCATGTCCACTGTGTGATTTAAAGTTGACACGCGTGTTCTCACTGAAGATGCACCTGAAAAAGGTCCACAAGTCTGTTAAATGCCACTCATGTCAAAGCCTTCTTAGTCTTGGCAAAGAGTTTGATACTCATGTTCTACACTGTGGTAATAATTAATGGATTTAGGCTTAACGTGTAGCTTCCTACATTTGTATTATAAATAATGCTTTTCATCTACTGGCTTGGTTTATGTTGACATCAAATGTGATGATTGCATTATATTGTTTGAATATTAACAATTTTAACTTGTAATTTTTTTAATGTTCTAATCTCACTTGAAGCATACCAAATCTGGTACTTATTTTTTTTCAGAAACAGTTTTTCTTAAAGGACACAGACGTAGAATTCATTCACACCGACAGGAACCAACATCAGCCAGTGGCTCACTATTGGCCAATTATGCTTATCGCAGACAAGCTGACCATACAGAATCCTTAGGCATGATTCCTGAAAATCCACAATCACATTCTTATGGCATCCAGTGTCAACTCTGCTCTAAAATATTGATAGACGATTTTAATCTAAAATGTCACATGTCGCAGTGTCATGGGAACATGATGAAATTCACATGTTCTTTGTGCGGCAAAGGTTACCAAACTTATATGGGCCTTTATTACCATATGCATACCCATGAGGGAAAGAAGTTTGTTTGTACAGTGTGTGATCGTAAATTTTCTCGTGACTTTTCACTCAAAGTTCATGTCAAGAATTTCCACAAATCGGGCAAATGCCCAACGTGTTCTGGAATATTCAAACTTGGCAAGGAGTATACAGAACATGTGGTCAACTGTCTGGAGTAACATGTCAGCAGTCTTTGATCAAGAAAGCTGTTTGAATATATTTCATTTTTAAGAAACCAATTTCCTTCCAGGTGTAGAGGAGCAAAAGGATTGCTTTTATTCCATTTTTGCTTCTTATAAGCTTAAAAGTATATTTTGATTTGTATACTTTCAAGGGGTACTTGCTCCATTTGTCTACTAATCATCTTTTTACCTGTCACTCCAGGTGTCAGAGCATAGGTCCAACACACATTTCATTTACCCATACCAACTTTCAAGGGGTACTTGCTCCATTTGTCTACTAATCATCTTTTTACCTGTCACTCCAGGTGTCAGAGCATAGGTCCAACACACATTTCATTTACCCATACCAACTTTCAAGGGGTACTTGCTCCATTTGTCTACTAATCATCTTTTTACCTGTCACTCCAGGTGTCAGAGCATAGGTCCAACACACATTTAATTTACCCATACCAACTTTCACGGGGTACTTGCTCCATTTGTCTACTAATCATCCTTTTACATGTCACTCCAGGTGTCAGAGCATAGGTCCAACACACATTTAATTTACCCATACCAACTTTCACGGGGTACTTGCTCCATTTGTCTACTAATCATCCTTTTACATGTCACTCTAGGTGTCAGAGCATAGGTCCAACACACATTTCATTTACCCATACCAACTTTCAAGGGGTACTTGCTCCATTTGTCTACTAATCATCCTTTTACATGTCACTCCAGGTGTCAGAGCATAGGTCCAACACACATTTAATTTACCCATACCAACTTTCACGGGGTACTTGCTCCATTTGTCTACTAATCATCCTTTTACATGTCACTCCAGGTGTCAGAGCATAGGTTCAACACATTTTGTTTACCCATACCAGCTTTTAGGGAATCCTGAATACAATTCTTTTCAACGGTGCTTCAATAGCAATAGTGTTTAACATGGTGATATGCACAGCCATCCCGTCAGTTGTTGTGACATGCAGGGAAAGGAAATGGTAGATCTGTTCTGCCTAACCCAGGAACCACTAGAAGTCGAGGGGCGTTATCAGATGATAACGATGTTGATCGTTGTCCGAATAAATCTCACAGTTCAGTCTGAGTCTCAACAGCACACAATGTTTTTTTAATGCTGAGGCATTTGCTACTACTACCAAGAGCTTATTCCAGCCAGTCTGACCAGCTATTAATTATTGAATTTAAGTAGTTTTATGTGCACATTGTATTTAAATGTGTTTTGTTTAGGCTGGTATTGTTTTGTGCAATAATGGTTTGACAGAAAACCTGTATCACACACTTCTTGTAAGACACATCATACCTTAGTTTTAATGATTGCCTTGATTCTGAAAGTGTCAAACATTTCTTAACTTCTAAGTAATTAATCTTCAGTAATCAGTTCTTTCCTACTGTGTATCCAGGTCCCTTACTGAAGAAGAAAGAATAGGACAATTACACCTCCACAAATGTTGTAAAAGGCAACCAAAAGAGTTATGTCAGTTCTTTCCTACTGTGTATCCAGGTCCCTTACTGAAGAAGAAAGAATAGGACAATTACACCTTCACAAATGTTGTAAAAGGCAACCAAAAGAGTTATAAAATATGCTAACAACCTGCTCCCTACTATATTACTACCATTTCTACTGTTTAAGGTTACAAAATATTTGTAGCATGGCGTTTTGAGGCTGATTCGCTCAAAGGTTTTTGTTCCAAGAATGAGATACTTTAAGTAAATGCAGTGCTTGCTGGTTCTCATAAAGACACAAAGCGAGCATTGTAGTTAACTAAACAGACTATACAAAAAATAGTTCTTGTTTCTGTTGCTATTGTTTCTGTTATTTTTACTTTTGGGCTTGAATGGATGTTACCTGATATTGATTATTTGCCAATGTTTATTAACATTCTTTAAGTTATTGACAATACAACTGTATAATGGGTGCTAGCTTGGTTGAATTTAGGTGTTTTTCTTTGGAGAATGCATATCAAATACACTATGAGTGCATTTTATTTTGTAATCTGTATTTCTTTGCAAGTGTTTGTATTTTGTTTCATAACATGGATATTTTTTTAAACAAAAACTATGTACAAATGTTTATTAGTACAACATTAATACTTTGGATGGTAACATTTTATTTGGTGTTAAACTTATTTCTGTTTCAGAAAGGAATGCCCATAAAGTGCGAGAGCAAACCTCACTCAAGAAAGTACAGCTAAATTTAACATTGCCACGTCATTCTAGAACTTCACAAAACTTGTACTCATATTCTTCTGTTGAAAGATTCACAGGACCTCTTCGGGATGACTGTAATGTCCAGCCTATTTCATCTGTACATAGCTTGAAGTGCTCACATTGTGCAGAGGTTTTCTTGGATGAAAGCTATCGTAGGGCCCATATTTCAACATTTCACGGAGATGCAATGCCATTCTCATGTCTTCATTGTGGAAGAGGCTACAATTCTGCACGTGGCCTGTCTCATCATTTGCAGTCACATAAAGGGAAAACATTTATGTGCCCTGTTTGTGATGTGAAATTCACTCAAAAGTTCACCATTAAAAGGCATCTAAGAGTAGTTCATGGATCAGTACAATGCCTGATATGCTTGGCAGTATTTAAAGTTGGGCCTGAATTTGACCAGCATGTACTTTGTTGTAGACACTAGCCTGAAATTCGTTCCAGTAACACCCATATATTAATTTGCTGTACATAAGTGTGAAGGAGAGTAGATGTGACAGTTTGTTCTGCTTTAGATATTACCTCATTTGAACTGGAGGAAGATAAGTGATGTCAAATCTGTAGGATCAGAATATTTTTCTCTATATATATTATCTTGAATGCGACTGTACATGTACTTCAACAAAGCATTTTTATACTCACGCTTATTGTTGAACAGATCCAGCAGCATCTGGGCTGTCACCCTTTGGCATGATGCCATGTAATGGTATCTGCACGTGTTTGTCAGTTGTTGTTTAGTGCCATATAAAGTGTTTAATTTATCTGGCCTCGGAGGAAGAAGCATTTTCCTAACATCGTTGAACGCAGAGCAGTCGAGATATGATGATCAATGGTTACGTATGTGTGTACACAGCTGGCACTCTGAAGTGTGTTGGGGTTGGATTCTGTTCAGGTGACTTAGTGGGGCATTCTGGATCTGGGCCTCCTCAGGGTGGCTGTACTGTCCAGCCCATTTCATCATATCAAAGCTCTCAGTGCTCACATTACTTTGATCGTCTCTTATTTGCCAGTTCAGAAACTATTTATGCAGTAGCACACAAAGTTCTTATAAGGAACTCAAGAATTGAGTTATTATGTATTAGATTGTATTCATTTTCATAGGTTAATTCTGATACCAAATTAAAAAATAGGACACACATAAAGCCAACACAGGGCACACTCAAGAGACCAAAATAGGACATACATAAAGCCAACACAGGGCACACTCAAGAGACCAAAATAGGACATACATAAAGCCAACACAGGGCACACTCAAGAGACCAAAATAGGACATACATAAAGCCAACACAGGGCACACTCAAGAGACCAAAATAGGACATACATAAAGCCAACACAGGGCACACTCAAGAGACCAAAATAGGACATACATAAAGCCAACACAGGGCACACTCAAGAGACCAAAATAGGACATACACAAGGATGTGGAAAGGTCAAACACTTTGCAGAAAGTTCAGCAGACAGGTCCAAATGATCACCTTCCTTGCTGTTGCTGCTACAATATATTTCCTCATTACTTCAAGTTCTGGAGGAGGAGGAGGGAGATATAGCTCAGGCATCGTCTTGATCCTTTACATCGTGTAATAAAATTACTTGATTTAATCTCTCTTGTTCCCCTTCCTTGGAATATTAGATTGCAACTTATGATCTCCAACTATTCCTATTTTGAACTTATATTTAGCTCAGCCATGAGATTCCAGCTGATCTGGTCTCCACTTTGTTTGGTTTCTTTGGCCTCTCACCAATTTTTTCCCCTGTGTGTTCCATTTCCAGTGCACGCCTGGTTATGCTGTGAGGTTTCTTTCTAAGGGTGTGTCCTATTCATCTCCACTTACTCTTTCCGATCTCCTATTGTATTGGTTGTTGTCTTAGATCTGATTATCTAATAAGAAGCATGCAACAAAATCTGTTGATGGTGTCTGCTGTCGGGATATGATGCTCTTGGTTAAATGCCATGTTTCCAAGCCATGTATTTGAAGTAATTTTACCTCTGTGTTGAACAGCTTAAGCTTTATATTCCATTGAGACTAGAAGATTACTTGGTCTCAATAACAAATTGCTGCTTGAATGCAAGCAATAAAAAGTAAAACCTGGTTAATATATTATACAACTAAATGTATTAGCAACCATTCGTAGTTTTATTTTTACCTATTGAATTATAATAATTTTTATTTCCACCACTGCACTCAGGTTGAGGTGGGTTGAGGTTGATTAATGAGCCTATCAATATTGTACATTAAATTTTTCATTTTGTCACTTTAAAGTTTTCTTGTTCATTCTTTGTGTGAATGGTGCTTATGTGTGATAATCAGTTGATAGCATATGCTGATGAGAGACAGGGCTTACTAAAGATGGACTGTACTTTCTGTCTTGTTTTTCTAGAAGCTTCTTTATCAAATTGTGCTTGTTGCACATGCCGTAATATGTGTAACACCTGCCATTGTAAACCAGATAAGTGATGCAATTGATATATTGATTTAAATGTGAGAGAAACTTCACACAGTTTCAAAGGCTTATTTCTTTTCATAGATAGTTGTTCAAATAGACATTTAAACCATTTAAAAAAAATTAATTTCACATGTGTATTATTGTTTGTGTGAATAATAGATTGACGAATCTGAATATGTTAAAAAGTAAATCAGGATTTAAAAAATACTTTGTTCACATTTACAAGTCCTAATTTTATTTTTCTTACAAAAATATTTGAGAAGAAAATTGATTGAGGTATTATGAATTTAATTTTACCCCAGTTGATTTATATAATGTTAATTATATGCACCCTGAAAACATATCTTTTAAGCTAAGCACAACTTCAAAAGACATTGAAACAAAATAATCACAAATATGTTCAACTACGGGCATACATTTACTATTTGGAAACCTCATAACAGGCTTTTACTGCAGGGACTAGGTTGTCATTATTTGTCATAACACCATTCAAAAGATTACTGCACAAACATGCTTCAATTTTTAGTACACATGTGGAAATGCAGCATTAGTTTTGGTTGTAATTCTGTGACTCAGTGAAATTAAATATAGGTCTGTGTGTTGCAGGGTGTTAGACCATGTGAGCAAGTCTATTTTAAATGATGGAAGCAGTTTAAGGCAGTGTAGTTTGTCATTCATGTGCCATCATAACTTAACTTAACGTATTTAAACTGGTTTAGAAGACTACAAAGTCTGTATACAACCAGTTTTCTTAGAGGATGATATCACCAATGTGTGAGTCCATCTTAATAGACTCAAACACTAAAGCTAAGTAAAACTGCAGCCAGTTAGGTGCCATCTATGACTGCTCTTAACAAACCACCTGGGGAAAGGTACAAATAACGTGAGTAGATTTTTAACTTTAATTTTGTCCAGGCAGCGGCTGTTTAACCTACTATTTTCGATTTTTAACGTGCTGGACAGAGGACAGTAATTTTTACCAGAAAACCCATGTGGAAAAAATCCCTGTTTTCACTGTAATTTCAACCTTCAGCATCCAAGGTGAACATCTTACATCGAGACCTCTGATCCCTGAACATGTAGGGATGCCATCTTCTTTCCTGTACCAGCATGTGACCCTGGATGTCATTAATCAGGATTTCATAACTACCTTCTGTTCATTTATCTTTGATATTTCTTAGCTCTGGTTCAAGTTTAGGTAGTTACCAATGGCTTGTGGTTGCAGCTGACCAGTCCACCTTGTAATGAAGTGATTCTACCTCATTTTTAGGTGTTAAGTTGGTGCATGGTGTTATTGCATCAATATCTATAGTTTCTTAATTTCTGTCTTTTATGATAAAGTAGCAGTACCCCCTTACAGTCATGGCTGACTATAGAATGATGCGACTTTGGAGTGGTAACTCTCATCATGAATTTGTGGTTTTCTTTCTACCTGCGTCTTTGTCGCTCACTTCTCTGTGTTGCACGATCTTCTTTTCACCCAGCATGAGGTGGATTTCAGGGTACATCTCTCCACTTGGATGAGTCTGCAGCTTCATCTTCCAATGATGTCAGACTCATGCCCAGTGCCTTCATGTCACGCTTACACACATTCTTGAACATCAGCTGTGGTCGGTCGACTGTTCTTTTGCCATCCACCAACTAGCCATAGAGAATATCTTTGGGGTTGCGACCACCTTCCATGCAGTTAACATGACAAAGTCTACGTTTTCTTCACTGCCTTAGGAGAGTGTACCTCTGCATTTGTGTATCTGTCCCTCCATGTAATTCCAAGAATGGATCGCAGACGACATAGATGGAAGGTGTTAAACCAGTGCTCTTGTTTGATATAGGTTGCCAAAGTTTCGCTGTCATATAGAAACATGCTGGTAACACATGCTCTGTAAACCATAACCTTGGTTTTAGTTTATAAGTTTCTGGTTTTCCCAAACAACGGCGATACAAACAAATGTAGTAACATCTTTGCCAATGTGAAATAAAATAAATAACAAACCCTTCAAGCTCCCTGTGCAGCTCATGTCATCAACAGCTAATGCCAAGTCCTCCTATCATTCCCTTCCAGCTCTGTCCGTAGTTTCTACAGCATACTCAAACCCTCTTAAGTCACTTGTTGCTGCTACATGCTTAACAGGTCATAGTGTTATTATTTTTTGCACTCCATTCATTTGTATTCTGGTAGCACATGAAAATAAATTTGACTGGCATATTGTACTCACTGCTCATAGACCTGGCAACTTGTTCCACTTCTAGATGGATCTGTCCAAGATACCATAGTTTTCTATAATGTAATTGACATTGTTTGGGCTAGGGATGAAATCATACTGTGCCTGTCAGGCAATGTATTAGGTTTTGGTGATTGCTTCATGCTAGAACAACTACCATGCTCCAATTGAACCACGAAAAGTAAGAATTCTAAAGTGTGGTATTATATGGTACATTCTTTGGAATGAAGTAAATAAATTCAATCTGCAATATAATAAAGATTTTGAGAGATAAATCTTTCATAAATAATACCATAACCTACTGTTATTAGTGACCAATCAGAAAGTAAATAAAGCTTGCATGATGTAATTAAAAGTTGTAAAGCTGTTAATTAATTAAATTTGCAGGGTTCCTGCCAAGTCATTATGTGACATAATACAATTTTGAGAAACCAGGCATTAAACCATCAAAAACTGAATTTGAATGTTTCCAAACGTAAAACATTAATTATAAGGAATGCGAATCTATTGATTAAATTAATATTAGTGAAGATAGACATTTAAAGAACTGAAAACATTCCAATGATGAATCATAAATATATAAGTTGTAGAACAATTTTACATAGGTAAAGTAACCCACAAAATAGAGTTTAAACCAAGTACCATATAAATATTGTATTGCTAATTTGAACCATTGAATTGAAATTGTATTAATGCAGCCTTGATCAGTTAACTTTATCATAGATCTCTAGGTGGTTTCAATTTAAGACCAAATTTCCATCAGATGAATCTGTCAGGAGTGTTGCATGGATAGGTTTCTTTGACTATTTGAAGAACTGCATTGCCTGTCATGGACTGGCATGCATATTAGTATGGCACAGATCATAATGTAACCTCTATTTCAGACACTTGCTATTTGTTACATTTTTTTTTCATCATTTTTGGACATGCATTGTTTGTGCCGACTTTAAATGGGGTTACTATCAGAAAAGTGAATTTCAGATGTTCTTTGATTTCAGATACAAGTACTGAAAGACATCAAAGTCATCAGTCAAGATATTTTGATGATCCAGCATCAACAGCTATATCTAAGAAAACCTTTAGCAATCACAACACTGAGTCATCCTCATCAAGAGAACAGTATTCATCCAATGTTCCGTGCCCTCACTGTTCATTATACATGCCAGAGCTGTCTCTTAGAGCTCATATCTCGGAACGTCATGGAGCAGCTATGCCATACACATGCTCAGTTTGTGAGAAAGGCTATGAAAGCTACAGTGGATTGTATTTGCACATGAATATTCATGAAGGGAAAAAAGTTCAGTGCCCTGTCTGCGATAGAAAGTTTTCTAGGAATTATCACATGAAAAGGCATCTGAAAGTGGTTCATAATTCAGCTCAGTGCCCCAAATGTACGCTTGTACTGAAAGCAGGACCAGATTTCAACCAGCATCTATTGTATTGTAATCAGTAGTGGTAGTATAAGGCTGTGTGCTGTTGAATTTCCAAGAAAAGCTGAGAATTAAAAAAAGCTTTCTCTAATTTCAGATGCACCTAGTCCGCTGAAACAAAAGAACTATCAATTCAACAGGAAAACCAGAGGTAGTGTATCACGACCTGCAACCTTTTATGGACATGAATCACCACAAGCTGTCGACTTATCTACTTCCAAAACAGCACAAGTCAGGCCTGAACTACACCACACACATCCTATGTTTCAAGACATCAGATGCCCTTATTGTCCAGAAATTGTACAGGAATGGGATATGAAGGACCATATTTCAAAGAATCATGGTGAAACCATGCCATTTTCCTGCTCTATATGTGGTAGAGGCTACCACAGTCACTCAGGCTTGAGTGGCCACATGGATATGCACATAGGAAAGACTGTTACATGTCCAATTTGTGATAAAAAATTCTCAAGAAAGTTTGCCTTGAAAAGACACATGAGAGTGCTTCACAATTCTGCACAGTGTTCTATGTGCTCTGCCATTATGAAAACTGGCAAAGAATATAATGAACATGTTTTGTATTGCACTATTACACAGTAAATAAGTGCTTTTATCCTGAATGAGCTAAGATGATCAGAGAGGTAACAGTCTGGATTTTCTATTTGCAAATGGAAATAACTCAAGATCTTTGTACGTGATTTGAAATACAATTAGCATTACTCAAGAATGTTCAGCTACAGTTGACAGACAACAAATGAGAGACATTTCCTAAGAATAATTTCATGCTCAGAAACAGCTACTTTTATGTCAGATCAGTTCTTGAAATAAATATATTCATGTTGGTTATAGATTTTGCTTTACTTGAGAGTGGCATTATCTTCTTCTTCTTCATCGTATGCAGTCAGACATCAACCTTTATTTTTTCGAAAAAAGCAGCGGTCATCCTGAGGCTGTCGACACTGCCATAGAGCTTGTCTAGTGTTGCCACTGGTGATGGCCACATCTGCTCTTTCTGATCCTCGTATGTCGGGCAGTTTTGCAGCAAATGCTCAGCGGTCATTTTCCCGGTACCACACGGGCATTTGTCAGTGCCACCTATCTTCAATTTGTTGAATAGGTGGTACCTCAGTCTATTGTGGCCAGTGCGAAGTCTGAAGACCACGACCTGCTCTCTTCTGTTCAACTGGTAATAGGCATCGTTTTTTGTGTAGAGTGGCATTATAAATTATTTCCCCATTTGTTTAAGTGACATATTCTTTGTAACTTGTTCATTTCATTCAGCTTGTTTAAAAAAAAAAAGGTAGAACCAATTAAAAATGTATTTAAAATCTAGAATTTCATTATCTGTTAATTACACATCTATTGTTGAGGAGTAAGTAAAGGTTTTCTCATAGTAGTTACATTACTGTCTAGGAATGAAGATGTTAGAGGCTTCAGTATACTAAGCCACAGCTTGTTTGAGGGAGGGTGACTAGTTCCATTCCTCTCTGCCTTTTACTTCCCTAGTCAAATACCAGGTATCCGTTTACAGTTTGGTTGACTAGAGTGTGACTATCGTGGTTGTTGAAACCAATACCTTTGCTGTGAAAAACGAGTGTTCTATCACTACACCATACTTATAGAGGAAAGGTTAAAAATATTTCATATATTCACCCCATTCATTAAAGTCACTTGAGTTGTCTTTTATCAGTTTGTATTTTTTGAGCTAGACTGTTGCGATGAGAAAAACATACAAACACTCCATATCAGCCTGGTATAATCCAGCTATTTGTGGATGTGAACTTTGGACATTGCTATCTGGTTACTAGAAATGAACACCTACTTGCCAAGCATGATCTTAGTCATCTCACAGTGAAAACAACTAAACTTATTTTAGCATTGCTTTTGAATCACATGAACTCAAATTTAACATTCAAATTGGTATCTTTGTACACTCACCTGACTTGAATTTGACGTCCAAATTAGGAGTAGACTTATCCCAACTAAAACTTGCCATTCATATTAGTATTTTTGTAGACTTGCCAGTACTCAAATTTGACTTGAAATTTATATTTTTGTAACTTCACAGTACTTTAACTTGTACTGAAATTAAGATTTTGATAAACTCACAATTACAATTAGTCTAGGATTTTTGAAGACTCACTTGTACTCAGATTTGGCATTGAAATTATAACTTTATTAGGCAGTAGATCTATTAGCAGATTACTGTGTCATCTCTTCCATATAGTTTTCCCCCAATTGCATTGTCTCTGTTCCACATAGAGGAGAACCACATGAAGTTCCATTTTACTGAAAAACATATACTATTTTATCATGTTGGCACACCTGGTCATAGTGTCACCAAAATTTGTATAATATAATCTTATTTTAAATTTGTTTTGGAATTACCTGTACTTGAATGGAATATGGAGATTATCACCAGCAGAAGCAGTTGCCAAGATCTTCCATTTTTAAAGCATGGTTTTATTTTCATTTTTCCCTGTTATAATTTTTCTGAAATTTTAAAATGTAATTTGTCTTGCGTGATTGCTTTAAATGAATGTTAATTCAGGACTGTCAGAATAGGACATAACACATTTGTGGATTGAATTTATCCATTTGTGTCATCATTCTTTTGTGCTATCATTTGATCAGTCTCTGATAGAGGTATATTTAGGTCAAAGCATACTGTTCTCATTAGAAAACTGTATTTTAATCTTGCTTGTTTTGTAAGCTACACTTGGTAATGAGTTTTATTACAATCCCTTGCTTATTCAGCCATAATGTGACAAGTATAGATACTGAACAGTTTGTCTGCATATTTGCCTTAATGGTTAATTCGTTACAGATTATATGTAATTTGACTAATACATGTATATGTGTGCATCTAAACTCTGTTTAACTAATAAACTGGTTCACTTAGTAATCCTGGACATGAAATACTTACTTTACTATCAGTGCCCTGTAGTATCATTCTTCCAATATTCAGCCACATGGTTTGCCCCGTCGTTGCCACTCAACAGTTCGTCCATACAGCAAGTATCAGGGAGGTTTGGGCAGATCATCAAATAGTCTTGGTCTTGTGTTGATCCACATTCACATGTTTCATCATCCTTATATCTCCATCTTTGTTAGGATTTTTCTGCAACATGATACGCCAGTTCGAAGTTTGACATGAAATTTAGTACATTTATTTAATGAACAGTCATGGCTTTTGGCAAATGTAATCCTTATGACAATGCACAGCCAAAGGCACAGCATAAGGTGAAAAATATATTTCTGCGAGTCTTCATAAATTGTTAACAGTAAAAACATAGCCTTGAATTCAGTAAGAAAATGTTTTGTTGTTTGTTTCTCAGCTTATGACATTTGTGCAGATGCATGTGTAATTTATTTTTTCTGTGGAATGTTTAGAAATATTGGAATAAAATGGTTCTCTAAAATTTAATGAACATAGTATTGCTTTCATGCAGTTACTCAAGGTCTTTGAGAGTACATATGAACATTTTAACACTTTACCACTACTTGAATTTGTTAAAAAAATGTCATAATAGTATAATATTGTAGTGTAGTTTTAAAAATTGTGATTGTTTAATTTCAAGCTTGTATTTGCACATATTTCACAATCGACATCACTGATTGAATGCACATGTAATTTTATGTTTCAGGTGAGACCTCTGTCAGACAAATAAGAAATTTTACCACCACTTGAATTTGTAATATTTGTTTCATAATAGTACACTATATTTTAGTGTAGTTTTTAAAAAATTGTGATTGTTTAGTTTCAATTTTGTATTTGCACATATTTCATAATCCACATCACTGAATGAATGCACATGTATCTTTCTGTTTCAGGTGAGACCTCTGTCAGACAAATAAGAAATTTTACCACCACTTGAATTTGTAATATTTGTTTCATAATAGTACACTATATTTTAGTGTAGTTTTTAAAAAATTGTGATTGTTTAGTTTCAATTTTGTATTTGCACATATTTCATAATCCACATCACTGAATGAATGCACATGTATCTTTCTGTTTCAGGTGAGACCTCTGTCAGACAAATAAGAAATAAAGCTTCAAAGCATCACCTGTCTGCCAAAACTAGCAGAAGTATTGACATGGCTCAAAAGAGAGCTGCTAGAGGCAGTCAGCCAAGATCTCAGTCCTTTATTGGCAAGGGATTGCTTTGTCAGCACTGCCCTGCAATTTTTCACAATCACTTTGCCCTGACTTCACACAAAGCCGAAGCTCACATGATTGAAACGCCATTCGGTTGCTCTGTGTGTGGTAAAGGTTACCAAACTTCATCAGGACTGAACCTTCACATGGAATCGCACACAGGGAAATCATATTTGTGCCCAATATGTGATTCTAAATTTACACAAAAGGGGACAATCAAATTGCACCTGAAAGCAGTTCATCATATGGCACAGTGCCCAAATTGTTTGGCTGTGCTTCGACCTGGTCAAGAATATAATCAGCATGTGCTATATTGTCGTTCTTAGACCTTTGATATTGGACGGTTTTAGAGTTAACAAGGCGGATTAAAAAAGTCACCTTAATATTTTTAATGAACAGAGTATTAAGGTTATTGAGGAGCGCGTAGCCGAATGGTTTCGAGGTCTGCCTGCCGACTAAGAGGGCAGCATTTTGAATCCCGGTATGGCATATGTTGTTTTTCTGTGGGTGAAATAAACAAACATGCCAGAGCATGACGTGATGACAGCCGTAGTGACAGCAGTGGCCTGTAGTTCTCAGCCTAAAAACCCCTCGACTACCCCAGTAATAGGAAAAAGTCGTTTCTCTGCTATGCTGTACGCCACATGGCAAGAGCAGTAGGACAAGAGATGAAGAAGATTAAGGTTATTTTTTTTTTACTCCCCCGTATTGTCCCTAAAAGTAAACTTTTAAAGAAAAACAGCATTTTTTTGTTGTTGTTGCTTTCGCCTTAATTATCTATTCCCCAAGGTGGTGTGCGTTGCACTTTGGTTTTTATTCTGCGCCTGTCGGCCCAATGAATCCGACTTCAGCATGCATTTTATGTAAGGGTCTGCTTCCTCCTGCATTTTATAAGGGTTTGCTTTCTCGGGGTAATGGCAGGTGCTGTGATGGGGATCGAACCCAGCGCCTTTGGTTGTGAGCCGTGTCACTTAACCACTGGCCCACGCCATCCCAAAACAGCTGTTTGACATTTATTATAATTTGGTTTTGTGACTTTCAGACATGATATGTTGCTCTGGTCTTGAAACTGCATTGTTTAAAAAATGTCTATGCTGTCTTCAACAGCATTTTTGCTTGGCTACAAATTGTTAATATGTTAAGAAAATATTCTTACTGATACATCATTATAAAATATATTGAGGATTCATATTCTGGAAATGTGGATTTCGTTCACAATTTGAATGGCAAGAATCAACTTTTTATATGTTAGTATCCCACTATAATAAAGTACATCTGAAGATTGTATTGTTGGTTGTAAAATGCTTGACAGCAACAAAACTTTGTTGTATTTTATGTACAGTTTTGGTTTAATTTATAGTGGAAGCATGTTTTTCATAATGCTGAATGAAGTGTTTGATTAATGTTAAAACTTTTTAATTGATTTTGTTTTTCTGATATCTTCACAAGTGAGTTTTACTGACCATTTTGCTTATAAATGTACACTGGTATTATTTTAGAATGTATAGTAGCTAAACTTTTTGTTCACATGTGTTTTAGTGGATGTTAAGCAGAAATCAAAGTATGTGTATTATGTCTTATAGAAGTTTATGTTTGCTTTATTTTATAATGTACAGCACCCAAAATGTACTATTCAAACAATTTTACTGGATGCCTGCTAGAAAATAGTGTCTATATGTTAAATTCACAATTTTTTGTTTCAGAAGAAAACTTCAGACACTCAAGTCATTATCATCCAAAGTTGACCAGCAATGATCAGAAAGCGAGGTTACCAATGGTTTCACAGCGCTTTGGAATTATAAAAAATCATCCAGTGAGCAGCATGCATTCTTCAGCTCATAGTCCATACAATTTGGATCATATGTCCACTTATCAGCCAATGACTCATTCTATGCACATTAATGAATATCCGCTGCCGTACAGGTGCTCAATTTGCAACAAAGGCTACAGAAGCCATTTTGGACTTTATCATCATAAACAACATGTACACGAGAAGAAAACTTTCCCATGTCCAATTTGTGAATCAAGGTTCACCCAAAAAGGGAAAGTAAAAAGGCATCTGAACACTGTCCACAAAGTGGCCTTGTGCTCCACCTGCTCCAGCATTCTGAAGATTGGCGCTGATTACAACCAGCATGTTCTGTACTGCTGTAAATAGAAGCTGCCGTTGACTGGCACTTTTTAAATAAAAGTTAATTTCTGAGTACCAGTACTAGTATGAATGAGGAAAACAAGTTTGGTCTGTAGTAGTTTGCTTGGACACCACTAAAAATGTGTATGAGACTTAACTTCTTTCTCTGCGCTCAGGTATTTGCTCATGCTAGATCTGCAGTTCCATCGCCAGGATGAAGTTTACAGTTTTTTCTGGGTGGGGGCGGTGTACCCAAAGAGACTTAACAACTGATACAATCCAGAACACTTAATGAATTGGCCAGAGTTGATTCTACATTCAGTTAAAGGCTAAAACAAGCTATCTAAATAATAAACTCCCAGATCAGAAGTGTGACCATTTCATTTGCTTTTTACTGGAGATTTTCAGATTTTTCGACAAAAAATGAGAAAATGACTTGGGTAAAAAAAAAATTTTTTAAAGGACACATTAATTTGAACGATTTAATGCATTGATGGTATGATTGATGTCGATTAGTCTTTTTACTCCTATTGAAGCATAGTACCACAACCACATCTGGTCACTTTTCCTGTATCCTAGCATTTGCAGTGGTGGTTTTAATAGCAATAATTTTACACAATGTTGCTAACCCCATGCACAAACTTCTGTGGTTGTCTTTTTACAACATGTATGGAAAGTTACAATGGTCATGTTCTTGACAATCCAAGTGTCATTTTGGTGAATTGATGTATGAAATCCCAATACAACACATAGAAATTGAAGTTTTTAAAAGTAGAAAATTAAATAGATTTCTTTAAAACACAATCTTACTTATTGCTCAATTTTAAATCAAATTAGCATTTTTCAATTGAACTTTAAGGTGATGCATCTTTTGTTTTTAATAGATCATAATTTTGCACTAAATAGTTATCGACTCCTTAGAGGGCATATTTTTTAAATAGTGCTGTAGTTTACTAGATTTGTTTTCTAGATTCTACAATGAACCAATTTCTGTCTTTGTTCACTGATTTTTTATAAAAGAAGATTCTGTACATTTGCATTATGATCAGGCATTCATTGCAAAAATTATTGAGCATTCACCAGAAAGTTGGATTGCATTTCAAGACTTTCATTTCTGAAAACTTACAGGATATTTGATTTAATGCATAATTAGGACTTCTTTTAAGTCCATTAGTCTGGTTCAAGATTTAGTTGGCCATTATGTACCATAAGTGAACTCTTGGGGAACCAGCACGTGCTATCCACTTTGTCTAATATTGATCTGGTGCGCCAAACTTCACAATGGAAGATGTGAACTTCTGTAATCTATCTATATAATTTAACACAAATTAACTCATAATTTTCAGATGTAAATTTTGATCTATGGCAGTGTCGACAGCCTCAGGATGATCGCTGCTGTCTTCGAACAAATGCAGGTGGACGTCTGACAGCGTACGAAGAAGAAGAAGATGTAAATTTCTTCACTTACAACATAATAAAATAATAATATTGTGTTAAAATTATTTAATTTGTTGTTTCAGATGTATACTTCAAAATTACTACACCTTATAAATGGGATTATTGATGGGATTTCATGACATGGGATATTAGATACAATGTGTTTCTTAATCAGGAATCATTGTCTGTAACTTAGTGCTATGAACTTCTACTATAGGTAAGTGTGTATTTCCATATGTGGATACACACATATATATGCCATGTTGTTATTTTTTGTCTTGAAGCTGAAGCAGAGACTGTCATACTAAAGTGGCCAACGGTTGCAAGTCTTCAAACACGAGCTCCAATATAAGGACTGGTTTGTTTAATGTCCCTTGAAGCATTCAAATAAAAGTAGACATTTATTCAGTTTTGTAAAGCTTTTTTTTTTTTTAACCATTGTTGTTTTGTTTTTCATATATCGATCTGACTTGAAACTCAATTTTCAATATTTTGTTTTAAATAGTATTTTGCTTCATTGTAAAAATGACACAAATATACTGTATTCATATTTTTTATTGTAGACTACACAGGTAGAATACTGTTTATATCATGGCATTTTTTTTAAGTATGACGTTATCAACCTTAAAAAAACATGTCTTAATACATATATGGTATGTCTCATTGCTTGAACCATCAAATTAGACTAATGGTGAACTTCCTGTAATTGATTGTCTACCTTCTGATGCCTCTGAATGAATACATTTCCAGTTCCTAAATATGAATAACCATAAATATGAAGCGTTTGAAAGACAGTCCTGACTGCCATAATGAACTACATGCATGCTTGTGAAATTGAGGACTATTGTGACATTATATTCAGACATTAGAACTTGGGACAACATTTAACAGTACATCCATAGCATGCAACTGTGTAATGTGTTGATGGAGAATCAGTGGCTTATATATCTTCATCATTTGCTTTCAAGTAACCACATCTACATACCTCATAAAGTTGATGGGCTGTCGTCACCATACAGTTTATCTATCATTTGGATTGGATGAGTATTGCTGTTACACAGCTCCTCTCAAGACATGGAGAACATGTTCTATTGTTTGTTTGTTTGTCCTTCCTATGTGCACATCTGAATATCCTATTTTTAATTTGTTGAGCAGATTATATTTCAGTCTGCAGTTGATTGTTTGTTCATAGTCTGAAGCCTTAAAGAGGAAGCCACTAAAGGAACAATTACTTTTAGAAACCTTGGGCAACTGAACAATATCATTTCTACAGTGGACAACTGGAAAATTTGTAAACAAAAATATTCTTGTTTAATCCCATTTTAGTTTTATATTAGCAATGTACATAGCAAATGTTCTGTTCCTTTGTTAAAATTTAAATGACATTGCCTGTTAATAAAATTGCATTATAATTTGTGTATAATTATTTCATGAAGCTGGAATGGATATTTGAAGACTGATTCACACTGCTTTATGTGTCTTGCTGATTCAAATTGCGTTATGTCTCTTGTATTTCAGAGAGTCACAAGGTTGAACAGGAAGGCAGCAGGCACTCTAATATTTATCAAGTCCCAACAATGTATCACCAGTACCCTTACTTTCAAAATGAGTTTATCCCATTCCAGTGTACCATATGTGGAAAAGGTTTTAAAAGCAGAGGGGGGTTGAGTTTTCACATGGAGGCTCATAAGGGTAGACAGTTTGTGTGTCCTGTGTGTGATTTCAAATTCAAGCACAAACACCATATGAAAAATCATTTGATAAATGTACATAAACTGCTTTTGTGCCCTACGTGTTATGCCACCTTTAGGCATGACCAGCCTAGTGAACATACTGCTCATATTCTGGCATGCAAAAAATAGAACCTTGTGACCATGAGTTGTAATTCTGTTGGACAATAGGACATTGTGGTACTTCACTGTCATCTACATTTTATTGGGCATTAATATTTTAGATTTTATCATCCATAATTTTGTACTAATATGATATCCTTTTTTTTTATATGGTGACTTATTTTAAAACACTATTATGTTGTGTAAGCAATTTCAATGCCTGTTTATTTCCAGATGGAAAAGACTTAGTGTGTTCCGCGTCCCTTCTAAACACAAACAGTGAGGCACAGCTGGCTCTTATAGAAAGGAACCAGATGCCACCTAGATGGACTCACGATTATCCAAATGTGCACCCACAGTCTTGCAGCCTTTCAGACACATCCCTGAATGTGGACAGAAATATGCACAGAGCTTACAAAAGCTTCAGTGACCCCTACGAAGCATTGTTTATGGACATATCCAGCAGTAGATCCTTACCCCTTCCTTCATCATTTGATACTGGAGCCAATATGCCAATGGAGTGCCACCTCTGTGGCATGCTATTAGGATCCAGAATTTTGTTCCAGAAGCACATGAACTCCTCACATCGACTAGCTAAGGCTTTACCCTTTACATGCACTACATGTAACATGGGATTTTTTTCAATGAGTGGACTGCAGAAGCATGTTGATGCGCATGGAGGACGCAGGTTTACTTGTGAGATCTGTAGTGCCAGGTTTACTCATAAACACCACTGGAAGCGTCATTGCATAAAAGTACACAAGCTTGACTGCATTATGTGAAAATATCTATACCTTAGTTTGCTATAATAATTCTGTTCTTTATGGAAGTACTAAAATTGATGAATTATTTTTTTTTCAAACATTTTTTTTCATTTTATTTTTAGCCTATTAATTTAGGGAATTAGTCTTCAAAATTTGTTTATGAGACCTAATTAATGAAATTTTTTTGGGGTCAATATATAATTTTTATACTATTAAAATTTATGAAATTATTTTTCAATATTTGACCAATACAAAAGCAGAATCCACTTATCTGACAGGTTAGGAAGCACAGCACAGCGGACTCATGAAAATCGTTGAATAAAGGAATCATATCCTTTATTTCACTTGCAAATGCATTTAAAAGTTTTTCCATATTCTCTTCTTGTTCGTTCTCATACTCCTGCTACCAAGCCCTGAAAAGGGCTTTGTAAGTAGCAGGATGCAGTCCAGAGAAGGGAATGTGTTGTGTCGTAGTTTACAGCTAGACTGCGATATTTGCACCTTTGGGTCCGAAACATTCTACTTCAGCTGGCCTTTATGTGTACCGGACTAGCCTTCCCTCTTCAATTCCTTCTCCTTAGCCAGCCTGCCCTGGTGCAGCCTGTTATCCGGGATCACCACGTGGAGGTGTATAAGGGTCTTGGCATCTTTGAGTCGCTGACCCTTTACGCTAGCATACAGCTTTGTGTCGCTGCAGCTCATGCGCTGCTAGGCATCTTGCTCCCTGTTTTTCCATATCAGCAATTAGACTGTCACACTTTCTTATGACTCCAGAATACACTGACGAGCATTTTTCTTTTTCTCTAACATTGGCTTTATTCTTAACAATTATACTTCTTCTGCGGTCGCTCTCAATTTCCAAATACCAAGCCCTGAACAGGGCTTCGCAAGTAGCAAACAATTATACTAATTGCTGAGCAAGGTACACCTAGCTTGCAACCTATGTCAGTCATGAGCATGCCTTGCTTACTAAGTTTTATTAGTTCTAGCTTTTCTTACAAACCGAGAAGCTTGCAGTGGTTTCTTTTAGTTTTATCACTACACTTATGTGTCATTATGAATATTATAAGCACAAACATAATATGCACCACGAAAATTCCAATAGACTGAACAAATTAAGGTGGCGTCAGTTGTCAAACCATGATAAAAGTGGTTGATTGTGTGGGGTATGTTTATAATTTAAAAGGGTCGCATACGCAAAGTGTTGATAGGCAAAACAGGGTATGCCTGTACTATTTTCATTTATGGATGTTTTCTTCTTTAATACTTCGTTCATATATGTCTTTAATCTTTTAACCTATTTTCCAATATTTGAAGAATATATTCAAGAAAATGTTAGAAATTAAAATAATTAATAACATATTTTAGTCTATGTAATTTTATTCAATATTTGATTGAAATAAATTATTTTTGTGATTGCATTTTTGATGTTTACGCCATCAGATGAGCTCCTATGATAAACTTGACCATTGTTTGGAGCTTCTCTGTAGCTCTGTACAGGTTTGAGTTTAGTGTTGAATCATTGGGATATTGTATCTTCCTTAACTGGACATACAGGGTACTGTCCTGCAATATTTGCTCCCTCTGCCATTTATTCATTTAGCCCAAAATTACAGAAATGAAGTGGATCAACCATGTGTTGAAAACAGCAGAGATATTTTTTGTTTAAATAATTTTTTCAGTATAGTAATCAGCTGAATGGGTTGCTCTACAACTTGCTCACTCACCTTTCCTGTATGATCTATTATAACCCCTAGGTCCGTTTCCTTATTTGTCTTTCTAATATTGTTTTCTCCCATTCTGTAATTATGTTCCATATTGGATCTACCCATGTGGATGACTGTACATTTATCTACATTAAACTCCATTTGCCAGCTTACAGACCATTCTCGAATTTTATCTAAATCCGACATCAATATATCCACTTCTGCTTTAGATGAGACACTACTGCATAGTTTTGTGTCATCAGAAAATTTTGCAATCATGGATCCCATATCAATGTGCAAATCATTTATATATATCAAGAACAAAATTGGTCCCAAAAACCGAGCCCTGTGGCACACCACTTTTCACTTCACACCACTCAGAGTACTCCTTATTTATGCCCACCCTCTGCCTTCTTCCTGTTAACCAATTTTCAACCCATTTGGCAACTTCCCCACCTATTCCATGTGATTTTAACTTTTGAAATAATCTTTGATGAGGTACTCAATCAAAGGCCTTTGCAAAGTCTAGATAAATAACATCCACTGGCTCCCCTTTATCTATGATTTTAGTAACCTCCTCCATGAGTTCTAATAGATTTGTTAAGCATGATCTCCCTCTAGTAAACCCATGCTGACTATTTCTAATTAGATTAAATTTGTCTAAATGCATTACAATATTTTCTTTGATTATTGACTCTAACAATTTACAGACCATGCTCGTTAAACTCACTGGTCTATAATTTGCTGGATCTGATTTTTTGTCTCTTTTGAATAAGGGGATCACTTCTGCATCTTTCCAATCCGGTGGAACAATAAAGTTTGTTCCATTATATTGCTTTGAAAAATGGGGGAACAACCTGTCTGCGCAGAATACGGGGGTAAAAAGGGTGCGATGATATTACAAATGTGGAACTGTTGGAAAGGATGGAACAGATACCAGTGGAACAAGACGTACAGAGGAGTTGCTGGCTAGACCACACATTATGGAGACCAGGTAAAATTACAAGACAGTCTTTGTTCCGAAATCCACAGGGCAGGAGGAATAGTGAACAATCGAGAGACCCATGGAAGAGAAAGCTGGATGTCAATAACAAAGCCACAGGCAAGAGGTGGACAGAACTGGCTCATGATAGGAAGACTTGGGGTGTAATTTTTAGGAGACCTATACTCTACAAGGAGTGCTCTTCTCCACCACGTGTGTTTCTGTCACTCCCTATTTTTTCTCACACTGGAGATTCCTGTTCGTACAATTTATGAACATTCCAGGTACTGATTTTGGAGATTTTCCTAGAACAAAACAGGCCAGGGACACAACTTTCTCTGAATGCTTTATTAGCTCTCTTGATAGAAGCTCTTCTGTTTTGGATGGTCAAGATATATTTACTTTCTATACTGTCCATATCTATTGGAAATTTTTGTGTTAAAGTTTGTACATGATGGAGTAGCCACCCTCATGCCCAGCCCTCCTTAGTTGCCTCTTACAATATGCCTGACAGGTTACAGTGTTGCTATTCTTGTCTCTCTTTTTGAATCTTGCAACACAAATGCATAGTCAGGGCTTGACAAATTTTAGGGTGGTTCACCAGTCAGCATGGTCACTCTACAGTCATGCAATTTATGTTAACAAATGTTAACTAGGCACTAATTCACATTTATTTCCAATTAACATTGCGTACCAAATTACTTACACAGTATTAGCTTATTTCTTCTGAAGAAAAAATGCACTGCTGTCAGAGGCATGGTGTTTGTGTCCTTGAACATGCTTGGTAGTTTTAGCACTGAGGTACCATCTATCGATGGCTTTAGCAGGTTTAAATTGTGACAGTCTAGGTACATTTAGATTCACCATCATAAGCTAGCTTATGTGCAATCTATTTCAACCGTAATAATAATAATCGTGCGCGAGCCGTTATGTAGTAACAATTAATAACGTAATTAACAATTTAAAATGGATATTTTTTAACTCATCAAGCGAAAAAATTTACTCGTCACAGATGAGCGCTTTTGTTGAGCCCTGTGCATAGTTGTATGAATACTTTTTGTGTGCATTTGTTGATAATAAAATATCTTGTTCGCTCATTTATTCTTTTCAGTATTTTGTGTTTAAAATAATTATATATGTGCTATGCCCTTTCCTTCCCTAGCAGACCATTCTTCTTCCTGTCGTTCCATTTATGCAGCATGTCCAACACTGCATTTGGCTACCCTAACAAGCATTTAGAAAATTCTGATTCTAGTCATTTGCAGTGTGGGTCTGTGGCAATGGTTTTTGCATAGTGAGGTTGCTAACCCCATGCACAACCGTCATTTGTTACCTTTTAGAACATTCATGCCGCCGAAGACTGATGTATCGGACCGAAATGTGCAAATATCGCAGTCAAGCTGTAAACTAGCAACACAACACATTCCGTTCTCTAAACTAAATCCTGTTACTAGCAAATCTCTGTTCAGGGCTTGGTAGTGGGAGATTGAGAACGAATACAGAAGAAGAAGAAGAACATGCAATGAAGGAAACAGTTGTTCTATTCTGTTTGTCTCTGAGACCACACATGTGTAACACAGCATTATTTAACCAATATTCATCATTGCTTGTGACTTTAAGAAATAACTGGCATAGTTAATCCTGAAAATTCATTAACAATCAGCATTTACACTATGTTCATTTGGCCTAAAAGCGGACTAAATAATAAGAAAACTGTAACCTGCCTAACATGTCATAAGATGGGACACAACAAATTCCAGGTGTAACGGCACCTAGAAATGTTGTTTGTTGCATCCAACATTTCAAAATCAAAGTTGTATTTACATGGACACTTCCCCATCTCGAATATATCGCTCTCTCTCTCTCGTTCTCTCTCTCTCTCTACACTTGCGCAGCATCTAAGGCATAAACACAAATAAGATATAGCAGAAATAGATGAACATTACTTTTGAAGAAAAAAAACTGACATTTAGATATCTCTAATGAATATTTTCAAAATCAGTTCACCCATACCCTCCGGCATGTTGTTGCACAACCCACCGAGAAACATTTGAATCATCCCTTTGTCTGGCGCCTCCTTTTTTTACGTGGCACCAAGATCCTAAACAAATTTGTCACATCCTGTCGTAAGACGAAACTCAAGTGGGTTGAGCATGGAAGCCGGTTACCCCACCTCGAAGAAACTATAAGCTACAAGTAAGGAAAGCATGTACACCCCTTGGTAGTAGAGGAGTGACTAATTCATGTTATCAACAGTTTTATCAGTATTGACAACATTGGCAGAGATACATTATTATTAGTATGGTACCAATAACAGCTACATAAGAGTCATGAACTATATATCACAAAGTTCAAATTAATTTTTAACAGCTTTTTTCCACTTTGTGGGGTTGCTATAGCTGAGAGGTAGATAAGGTGCTCAACGAACAAGAGCGGGAAATGTTTGGTGGTTCGATTCCTGCAAATTTCAAGTGTCCCCTCAGTTCAAGCGGGGTGAGAACAGCGACTAGTCCTATTGGAGATGGATGATAAAACTCCAGAGGTACCTTGTACAAGCTGTGCCAATAAAAAGAGCCTGAGTCAAATAAAAAAAAAAAAGTGGAGGCTGTTAGTCGCTGTCCTTACAAACATTCTAAAAGTAACGAAATTCCTAACCAATAATGATCAGTGTGAAGGCCTAAAGGCGATATTCCCTCCACCATACAAAAACTTAACAGGCCAATCACTTGTCTTCACATACAAAAAGACCTTTACACCCCCAGAGGTAGAAGAGGAGTGAGTTTTTCACATTATGTTCATGCTGTATAGTATCAACAACACTGCAAACCTGGCAGACTCTTGGTGTTTAGTCAGTACACCCACACAAACCCCTGAAGGCTTGAGGCCTCTTCAGGGCTATCTGGGGTAGTTGTCTCGCCGCAGCGACTCAATTTCAACCAGTGTTCGTAAAGCGATCTCAGTCCCGCCAGGCGGAGCGATAGCGCGGGCTTGCGGAAAACGCTCGCCTGCCTTTCCCCGTAGAGCGAATTGGGTGCGGTTTGTTGCAGCGGCTCCTCCACCGAGGTGCGCTGGTCTGGTCCGTATCAGGAAACGTGGTCCGTCCGTGGTGATTTATCTAAGGCTTATAGCAGAGCTCGACAGTACGTCTCGCTGGTGGTCCGACTCTCGCAAAGAGCTTGTGACCGGCAAATGGAAAGCAGGAATCGTTGCCTCGAGGCCCTGCGTTCTCCTACGGAGAAGGGCAGGCCGACAGGCCAAATTGTCTCTAGTCCCAGTGAAATTCATCGCCGAGATCGTTGGGATCCGTTCTCGAGCGAGCCCGGTCGGTCGGTCGTCTGGTGCGTGTGGGAGGCCCCTGTCATGCGGTCCTAGGTCGACGGAGTGAGGGACGGGTGGAACAAACCGTCCGTCCCGTCAGTCGGTCCCTGCGGCCGTCGTCCCAGCGAGGCTTTTTACACACCCTTCCTCCGCCGACCGGTGTGTACTGTACGTACGTCTCCGACAGATATCTGGTTGATCCTGCCAGTAGTCATATGCTTGTCTCAAAGATTAAGCCATGCATGTCTAAGTTCACACTGTCTCACGGTGAAACCGCGAATGGCTCATTAAATCAGTCGAGGTTCCTTAGATGACACGATCCTACTTGGATAACTGTGGCAATTCTAGAGCTAATACATGCTTACCAAGCTCCGACCCTCGCGGAAAGAGCGCTTTTATTAGTTCAAAACCAATCGTCGTTTCCCCTCGCGGGGTTGCGGCGTCCCCACTGGTGACTCTGGATAACTTTGTGCTGATCGCATGGCCTCATGTGCCGGCGACGCATCTTTCAAATGTCTGCCCTATCAAATGTCGATGGTACGTGACATGCCTACCATGCTTGTAACGGGTAACGGGGAATCAGGGTTCGATTCCGGAGAGGGAGCATGAGAAACGGCTACCACATCCAAGGAAGGCAGCAGGCGCGGGGATGGTAGTGACGAAAAATAACAATACGGGACTCTTTCGAGGCCCCGTAATTGGAATGAGTACACTTTAAACCCTTTAACGAGGATCTATTGGAGGGCAAGTCTGGTGCCAGCAGCCGCGGTAATTCCAGCTCCAATAGCGTATATTAAAGTTGTTGCAGTTAAAAAGCTCGTAGTTGGAGCGCAGGCGGGCGGTCCGGCTCGCGCCGGTTCACTGCCCGTTGTCTCCTGCCCTACCGTCTGCCGGCTCTCTCCCACGGGTGCTCTTCGCTGAGCGTCCTGGGTGGCCGGCGCGTTTACTTTGAAAAATTAGAGTGTTCAAAGCAGGCCTCGGCTGCCTGAATAATGGTGCATGGAATAATGGAATAGGACCTCGGTTCTATTTTGTTGGTTTTCGGAACTGGAGGTAATGATTAACAGGGACAAACGGGGGCATTCGTATTGCGGCGTTAGAGGTGAAATTCTTGGATCGCCGCAAGACGAGCTACTGCGAAAGCATTTGTCAAGAATGTTTTCATTAATCAAGAACGAAAGTCAGAGGCGCGAAGACGATCAGATACCGTCGTAGTTCTGACCATAAACGATGCCGACTAGCGATCCGCAGGAGTTGCTTCGATGACTCTGCGGGCAGCTTCCGGGAAACCAAAGTGTTTGGGTTCCGGGGGAAGTATGGTTGCAAAGCTGAAACTTAAAGGAATTGACGGAAGGGCACCACCAGGAGTGGAGCCTGCGGCTTAATTTGACTCAACACGGCCAACACTGAAACGATTGACATGCCGAGACCACTCTTCTGGGGTCTAATATGGAACTGGTGCTGGACTTAGACCCTCAGAAATCTGGGGCTGTGGCCCGGTTTGGTCTGTATCCAGTGTTCTGAAAAAGGAATTGACGGAAGAGCACTATCAGGAGTGGAGCCTGAGGCTTAAATTAACTTAACACGCCAATACTGCAGAATGACTATCAAAAAGTACACCTTCGTGGGGTCTAATAGAGAACATGTGCTGGAATTAGACCCTCGAAAATCTGGGGCTACCCCCTAAGAAACTTGATTGTCTCGCTAAGGGAATTGACGGAAGGGCACCACCAGGTGTGGAACCTGCGGCTTAATTTGACTGAACACTCCAATACTGTAGAACAACTGACAAATCGAGAGCACTGCCGTTTGGGTCTAATAATGAACGTACGCTGGTATTAGACTCACGGATGACAAGTCAGCTCTCAAACACTCAAATGAAAGAACGCTACGGAAATCGTGTTTAACTCTGCAGAAACCGCAGATTTCAAATACCTGGTCATTGACAAACAAAAGCCCTCAATAAATTCGTCTGACCAAATAGTGAACGGGTGCTGGAAATAGATCATCTGAAGACAGGTCAGTTTTACCCTACAAATGACAGGGCGTTGCTACGGAAAACCAGCTCAAATCGAGAGGAGCCGCAGACACTTTGGTTCACGTACCAGGCTGATAAGCCAAGGGCGCGAGGCTACCATGTGGGGGATTACGGCCGAACCCTTGTAAGCCGCAATCCCGCCCAAAATCTCAGCACCACTGCAATGGGAGGCTCCTACATGCTCGGGACCTGGGGCTTGCGCCCCAGCCCTATCAGGTAGAGCCACAGTAAGAGGTCCTTGCCGCCCGCCAATCAAAGCGGGCGGACAACTGCTTGATACTCACCTTATACGGCGATTGGGTGCGAAACCACCAACCAAAGACTTAGTATCTGGTCGGGGTTACGAAAACAGTAGAGCAGCCACCTCACTGTGAACTGTCAAGACTCAACCACTGACCATGAGAGTTGTCCGCACACCAGGCGAACAACATCTCTGTGACATTACCAGGCTTGTCCTCTGGCTAAATGCACTCCGGCTACGATATCTACCTCTGTACGTTATCAGCCATATAACTATCATGCTGGACGCAGAAGAGATGCAGACCAGCGGACACTGCACACCTGCCCCACTGTGTCAACACCCCAGGTGGCGGGGAATGCTAGGCGTACCATCCCTGCATAGAAGCCAAGAAAATAAAAGGAAAAAGAGATACCCCACTCACATGCAAATGCTACGTTTCTGGCAGGACGTGACGATCCTGGGGTACAGACACACTGGACTGCCTCTCTTCCGGGTAAACCAGTCCATCTCATATATCATCTCACATATCATCATTGCACCCTATAGACACGAGTAGTGAAGACTCGATAGTCTAGTAAGACAACTTCCATAAGAGAGACAACTCTGATCATAAACAACTGCTGCCTTGCAGATAGGCTGGGGACAGCCAAAGGCTAAGGAGGGCATCCCTACAGAAACGCCTGTTGAAATCGGATGCACGGGGCCGCAAGCCTAACAAAACAGTGCAACGTAAATCGCAGTATGATGGCAGTACAACCTATCAGAAAAACGCATGGCGCTCATCCTGCGGAGTCCCGCCAGGCAGCGATAGTGCCGGGCCTCACGCCTCGAAGGGGCCCACCCTTGACTACTGGTGGTCACCCACCCATGTGTCGTGGAGTCAAGGCACATGGCTATGGGGCAACTTCTATTGGCCAAAACCTCAAGACCCTCAAAATACTACAGTGGAATGCGGAGGGAGTCATTAACAAAAAACTCTCCCTAACACACCACCTGCATGAAGGTAAGATTGACGTGGCATGTATCCAGGAAACGCACCTCAACAATAACCATAAATTCTCAATCAGAGGATACCAGACCTTCCGTCTAGATAGAGAAGGCCACAAAGGAGGGGTCCTGATACTGACCAGAAACTGCATACCGAGTAGCGCGGTATCTGTCAATCACACCGGACAAGCAGAAATTGTAGGAGTTGACATAATGGCCCAAGAGACGAAGCTCCGCATTTTCAATCTGTACGGACCACCAAATAGAGACCTATCGCTCTCGAGTATGGAGGTCAGAGACTCCAACTGCATAGTAGGTGGAGATTTCAACAGCCACTCGGAGAGATGGGGATACTCTGACACAGACAGCAGAGGTGACGAAGTGGAAGATTGGGAGATAGATGCAAATCTCTCCCTAATCAATAGGCCGGAGGATAGCCCTAGCTTCTATTCAAGAACATGGCATACCACCTCGACTCCAGATTTGGCCTTCTCCACACAAGACATACACCATAAAATAGACCGCCAGGTGCTAAACCAACTGGCAGGTAGCGACCACAGGCCGATCAGACTAACCATTGACATGGAAGTAGGCCCACAGGAAACAAAACCGCTCCCACGTTGGAATTACAAACGAGCCGACTGGGACAGATTTGCAATCCTGACAGATGGGCTGTGTGAAACCATCAACACACGACACTCAAAAATGAAGCCCATGGTAGAGAGCCTAAGCAAGGCAATAATGCAAGCCGCCACTGAAACCATCCCAAGAGGAGCTAGGAAAAACTATAAGCCCTACTGGAATGATGAGTTGCAGAAAGTGGAAGATGCAGTAACAAATGCTAGGAACATGGCAGAGCGAGAAAAATCCATGGAGGCAAACATCGCCCTCAAAGCCGCCGCGGCGAAGTACAAACACACTCTCAGGCAAACAGCAAGAGAAAGCTGGAAAAATAAAACGGAAAGTCTAAACCTGGACAAAGACGGGAACAAGCTATGGAAGCTAGTCAGAGCCATGAACGACGAAACCCCGTCAAATAAACAAATTACTATCAAGCAGGGCGAGAACTTGATCACAGGTAAGAAAGCCGCTAACGCCTTTGTCGATCACTATGCCAGAGCAAACCACATCGAGGTCCCTGCAGATAAGCATACAGACATTAGCGAAGAGCTAAAGGGACACGAAAACATAAATACGGCTCCTGAAGAGCACATGATGGCCAAACTAACAATGCGCGAAATGGAAGAGGCTATGAGAACACTAAAGAAAAGGAAATCTCCCGGAAAAGACGGGATCACAAACGAAATGCTGATGGGGCTGGGCCAAACAGCGAAGAGGAAATTACTATCAGTCCTGAACCAAAGCTGGAAAAGGGGTATTGTACCCCAGGCATGGAAAGACGCAATACTGGTACCAGTACCAAAAACAGGAAAGGATAAAACAGATCCAAATGGATACAGGCCCATCAGCCTACTGAGCTGTGTCGGCAAGCTGATGGAACGGATGATAAACACCAGACTGATGTGGCATCTGGAAGAAAAACGAATACTAATTCCACAGCAAGCCGGCTTCAGACAGCACAGATCCACTGAGGACCAGGTCATCCTCATAGCCCAGGAGATAGAAGATGCCTACCAGGCACAGAAACACACAGTAGCTGTTTGGGTGGATCTGGAAAAGGCATTTGACAAAGTCTGGAAGGATGGACTTAGAGTCAAGCTAAGAAGAAGTGATGTCGGTGGGAAGATGTACAAGTGGATCAACCACTACCTCAAACAAAGAACGGCCAGAGTCCAAGTACAAGGGCAGATGAGCAAAAAGGTGACACTCGAGCAGGGAGTATCCCAAGGGGGAGTATTGTCACCCACACTCTTCCTGGTATATATAAACGATATTACAGAGAATATACCAAGAAGAGTCCATAGCTCAATGTTTGCAGACGATCTGGCTATGTGGACCTCTGAAAAGAATCTCACCATAGCAAGAAATCGGATGCAGACGGCCCTAACATCGCTGGAAGAGTGGGCGAACTCATGGCTGGTCAAAATAAACGAGGAGAAAACCACATGCACAATATTCTCGCTTTCATTAAAACCCCAAAGTACCAAATTAAGTCTAAATGGCAAATTCCTGCAGCCAAACGACAACCCAACCTATCTGGGAGTCACATTTGATCGGCGCATGACATGGAAAAGTCAGATTGAGAGAAACCGAATGAAAGCCAGAGAAAGAATGGCAATCATGAGGAAACTTGCTGGCACAAGCTGGGGAGCAGACGAAGGCATACTAAAGAAACTGTATACTGCAAGAGTGAGACCAGTTCTCGAGTACTGCATTGCGGCATGGACAACAGCAGCGAAGGCGAACTTCGATAAAGTTAACAAACTTCAAAACCAAGCCATGAGAATTATAACAGGTGGCATGAAGTCAACGCCAATTGTAGAACTTGAAAAGATTACAAAACTGCAATCCATGACCGATAGAAGAGACTGCAGAGCCCAGCTGCAGTCAGAGAAACTCCGAAGACTGACTGACCATCCAATGCACCAGAGACTAAACAATTTGGGAAATGGGAAACTAAAGCGGAGAAACTTTGCAGAAATAGCCAAAGCAAAGATGCACGAAGATCCCATAAACGCACTAACAACACCAAAACCCATCACTACTGTACGAAAACCTACCTGGAGGCAGGATATATTTCCAGAGGTGGTAGAAAATATACCAGGTATTCAAACAAAAACTGCCAGACTGAAAAAGAAAGGAGAGATACTACCCTAAGCTTCATAACGAAAAGCTACCTAAGCATGGACTGGACCCATGCATACACCGACGGTTCTGTAACAAACACTACACAGAACGGAGGGGCAGGAGCATTCCTGAACCTACCAAATGGCAGACAAATAACACTGTCACTCGCTACTGGTAAGTACACAAGCAATTTCAGAGCGGAGGCAGAGGCACTGAGGGCGGCAGTGGAAGAAATGGTGACACACAGTGAAAATGAGAGCCATATAGTCCTGCTGACAGATGCTCTCGCCGTAGTCACAGCGCTAAAAAGCCAGAAAAACACTGAGCTTAATGACTTAAGAGCAGCACTCTGCAAACTGTGCCAGCAGTCCGCACCAAAAAGGGTAGTGGTACAGTGGGTTCCGTCACACTGCAACATCCAAGGCAACGAGGAGGCAGACAGACTGGCAAAAGAAGGTGCAAGACTACCACAAACAGATACCAGTATGACGTACGAAGAGTCAAAACGGCTTATCAAAGCCAGATACATGAACAAATGGGAAACCGAACATACTGGTTACACCAAAAACGATGCCTATTACCAGTTGTACCGAAGAGAGCAGGTCGTTGTCTTCAGACTTCGCACTGGCCACAACAGACTGAGGTACCACCTATTCAACAAATTGAAGATAGGGTGTACCGACGAATGCCCGTGCGGTACTGGTAAAATGACCGCTGAACATCTGCTGCAGAACTGCCCGACATACGAGGATCAGAGAGAGCAGATGTGGCCATCACCAGTGGAACTGCAAGACAAGCTCTATGGCAGTGGCGAGAGCCTCAGGATGACCGCCGCTTTTTTCGAAAAAATAATGGTTACTGTCTGACTGCGTACGCAGAAGAAGAAGAAGAAATTAAAATAAAAAAGTGGAGGCTGTTAGTCGCTGTCCTTACAAACATTCTAAAAGTAACGAAATTCCTAACCAATAATGATCAGTGTGAAGGCCTAAAGGCGATATTCCCTCCACCATACAAAAACTTAACAGGCCAATCACTTGTCTTCACATACAAAAAGACCTTTACACCCCCAGAGGTAGAAGAGGAGTGAGTTTTTCACATTATGTTCATGCTGTATAGTATCAACAACACTGCAAACCTGGCAGACTCTTGGTTTTTAGTCAGTACACCCACACAAACCCCTGAAGGCTTGAGGCCTCTAACTTGATGTCCACCATCCAGTCATGCTGCAGTCATTCTTTATGTACTTCAGAAGCAAGAACTGAGAGTCAAACACAATAACTGCCTTGATTAGATATTCTTCTTGTTCGCCATGTTTTTTCTTGTTACGTCTTCGTGTAAAGTCCAGTTCTCTGGATAAAGAACTTACTCCTTCTTGTTCGCCATGCTTTTTCTTGTTACGTCTTTGTGTAAAGTCCAGTTCTCTGGATAAAGAACTTACTCCTTCTTGTTCGCCATGCTTTTTCTTGTTACGTCTTTGTGTAAAGTCCAGTTCTCTGGATAAAGAACTTACTCCTTCTCGTTCGCCATGCTTTTTCTTGTTACGTCTTTGTGTAAAGTCCAGTTCTCTGGATAAAGAACTTACTCCTTCTTGTTCGCCATGCTTTTTCTTGTTACGTCTTCGTGTAAAGTCCAGTTCTCTGGATAAAGAACTTACTCCTTCTTGTTCGCCATGCTTTTTCTTGTTACGTCTTCGTGTAAAGTCCAGTTCTCTGGATAAAGGTTGCTGTAGTGCAGAGTTCTTCAGGGCTTCCAAACAGCTTTGTGTGTGTATTTTGTCTTCGTGTGCCAATTTTCGGAGCACAATTAACTAAGCATATAACAGTCTTGCAGGATATATTAAGATGTCTGTGCTGCCTGCCCGAGCATACAGATTGGGGATGGAGTAAATTACTGGTGTAGGTGAGTATTCAATTTGTTATGTCCTATTTTCAAGCGGAACAGGATTCATTGTTCTGCTCGATCAAGACAGTGATAGTTGTCTTTCGTTTGGTCAACTTTCCTTTGCTTTGATAAGTGTCTTCTTTTCTTGGAAGGTGATTGTCTATTTATTTTGTTTTCGTGTCTCTTCCTCCTTTGCCTACATGTCTGCTGTCTCATTTCCTGATATGCCACAGTGTGATGGTATCCACTGTAGCACTACCCTTCTCTCGGCTTTTAGTTCGCCCAAGTCGAACAGTTAAGCTGTGACAGTTTATCATTCTTGAGAGCTTGCAGAACTAACATTGCATATGTAAAGAATATCTTCTTCTTCTTCTTCGTTCTCAATCTCCCACTACCAAACCCTGAAAGGGTAAGTAGCAGAATGTAGTCCAGAGAACGGAATGCGTTGTGTTGTAGTTTACAGCTTGGCTGCGATATTTGCACCTTTTGGTCCAACACATCCGACTTCAGCAAGCATTTTATGAGTACCGGGTTAGCATTTCCTCTTCGATCCCTTCTCCTTAGCCAGTCTGCCCTGCTGCAGCCTTTATCTAGGATCACCGCGTGGAGGTGTAGAAGGGTCTTGGCAGCTATGGTTCGCTGGCCCTGACGCTAGCAGTCAGCTATGGGTCGCTGACACTGCAGCTCGTGCGCTGCTCCGCATCTTGATCCCGTAAGGAATATAAATCATCATTCCCCACCTCCACCGCCACTGAGTTTGTTGTGTAATGCATTCATCATTGGCAGGAGATATGGTTTCACTGGCATTAAGATGCACATTCACTGGAGTAATTTCTGGGACAAACAATGTCCGCTGTTTTCTTCCTTGCATGTTGTAAGAGGCGACTAAAGAAGGTTGTGTAAGGGTTTAGCAACCTAAAAACATGTTAAAAGTCATTGCTATAAAACCACACACCGAATGACTATAATCAGGTTTCCTCTAAAGCTGGTTAGAGGAGCCAAGTGCAGTGTTGGGCCTATGCCTTAACAAATGAAGCGACGAGGAAAGTTAATGTGCACATTGTTTTGAAAAGTGTTTTTTTAATGTTTGATAGTCTTCTCACTTTTCATTGCAAGCAAATGAAGTTTGAGTTTTGTTTTTACATTTGATTATATATGAATGATTAATACAAATTGCAGCAGATATTCTTTGATTTGTCCAAATGGCGTGCTCATGCACTAGTTTCTTCTGCGTTCATTCTCAATCTCCCGCTACCAAACCCTGAAAGGGCAGAATGTAGTCCAGAGAACGGAATGCGTTGTGTCGTAGTTTACAGCTTGACTGCGATATTTTCACCTTTCAGTCCCACATCCTACTTCAGCAAGCATTTTTTGAGTACCAGGTTAGCATTTCCTCTTCGATCCCTTCTCCTTAGCCAGTCTGCCCTGCTGCAGCCTGTTATCCAAGATCACCGCGTGGAGGTGTAGAAAGGTCTTGGCAGCTCTGGTTCTCAGGCCCTGACGCTAGCAGTCAGCTATGGGTCGCTGACCACTGCAGCTCATGCGCTGCTCAGCGTCTTGATCCCCACTAGCTTAAGGTGTACCTTCTTTGCGTTATACACTGGACACCTCAGTACGACGACAATCTGATTCAGAGAACCCATGGAATAGGGAAAATATTGGAATGTGAACCTAATAGTACAATCTTTGTTGGGTAATTCAAACGGAGCTTATTGTGGCCACAACAAATAATGGATGTTTACTTTACCACAACAAATAATGGATGTTTACTTTACCACAACAAATAATGGATGTTTACTTTACCACAGCAAATAATGGATGTTTACTTTACCACAGCAAAAAATGGATGTTTACTTTACCACAGCATATAATGGATGTTTACTTTACCACAGCATATAATGAAGGTACACATTATGTGTGATTTTGTTGGGTTTTAATTTACCAATTATATTGACTGCTGGTGGTAGAAATCTATTTGAAAAATTGTCAGAATATCAGTATATAAGGGAGGTGGTCCGAGAAATGAGAAGACCAAGCAGAATATCAGTATATAAAGTAGGTGGTCCGAGAAATGAGAAGAGACCAGGCAGTATATAAGGGGGGGGGGGGGGGATCTAAGAAACGGGAAGAGACATGCCCAATCCTTGCAAACTAGAATGGATCAATCCCAACTCTTGTGGTTTGACCATGTCTTCAAAATGAAAGAAGATGGCAGTCATGTGCATCAAAGAGTCGGGTATCCAGATCTTTAGGACGATCCACAATTCGTTGGTATTACATCATAAGAAACCGCGGACTAGACTGGGGCCAGGCGAAGAGGAAGACAGCGGATAGAAAGGCATGGCGCTCGTTTTGTCAAGCCTTTACATCCCGGACCGAAGAGCGACTAAGTAAAAGTAAGAATATAGGTGGTCCCAAATAAACCATAACCGGAAGGAGAATTGAAGATAAGTTCGGAGACTAGTTATCTGAGTATGTCTCTCCATTTGACCCTATCCTCTGCAACTCTCTTCATTGCAGCATACGTTGGTACATTAATGTCCCTGCATGCGTGAGATGTAAAGGTGAGTCTTGGTCGCCCCGGTTCTCTGTTCCCTTGAATCGTGTCCTCTAGTATCTTCTGCAGACGACTTTCGTGTCTTTTATTGTGGGTCAGCCAACTCAACCGACGTTCTTGTATCATTTACCATATGTGTCTTTGTGCGCCTACATCAGTGAGTACATTGTCATTGTATCTTCTTTCTGTCTGACTCACTTTCCATTCTACAGTAGGACTTCATTTCTAACGCCCCCAAACTTTTTTTTATCCTTCTTCTCTAAAGTTCATGTTTCAGCTCCATACAGTGCAATTAGCGATGTATGAGTGGTAATTATTCTTTCCCTCAGTTCTATGCTGATATTCTTTGAAGTTAGCAATTCTTGTCTTTCTCTGAAGCCATTTTTTGCCATTGCAATCCTTGTCTTAATGTATGTCTCATCGCGGGCATCTTCTGTTATGGTTTGTCCCAAATATGTTCGGTTATTTACCCATTGATGGATATATTTATTTGCCAATGTTGCTTGGATATTCCCAAAGTCTTTTATCTTCGATGTGTTTATTTTCAATCCAAACTCTTTGGCCGTGCTATTAATTTGTTTCAAGCAGCACGTGCAGCGTTGCTACTGGTCGTTCCGCTATCACTTGGTCATCAGCAAATTTGATGGCACTAACTTACATACCATGACGATAAGTTATCAGTTCAAAATAATGCAGAACGCAAAGTCTCTGACAGCAAACGCCCAGCTCCTGCCATTTTCAATGTAGATCTGTTTCTGTTAACTCGAGGCGGGGAGAGATGCGAGTCTCTGACGACAGAAACCATGAATATTCTGCACAGATGAAGTCTGCGAGTCATTTTCAGCTGGAGCGTATATTAAACCGTTTAATTCGTATCCCGTACCTTTGCCATGAAAAGCGAATACTCTACCACTACACTAATCGTAGATATCAGTTTTTTTAAATCGCAAAAAGTGAACAAGAATTGCAGGAGCTTATGATAAAATATACAAAATAAGTGAAGAGTTTGGATTAGATATAAACATAAAGAAAACAAAGACTATGATATTTTGGAAAAGTGACAAGAAACCGTGTATGCAAATAAAAATAAAAGATGAACTACTGGAACAGGTACAGAGATTCTTTATCTAGGTCATATGTCTTGGCTTCGTTTGTTCTCAATCTCCCGCTACCAAACCCTGAAAGGGCTTAAGTAGCAGAATGTAGTCCAGAGAACGGAATGCGTTGTGTCGTAGTTTACAGCTTGACTGCGATAGTTGCACCTTTCGGCAACACATCCGACTACAGCAAGCATTTTAGTACAGTGTTAGCATTCCCTCTTCGATCCCTTCTACTTAGCCAGTCTGCCCTGCTGCAGCCTGTTATCCAAGATCACCGCGTGGAGGTGTAAAAGGGTCTTGGCAGCTCTGGTTTGCTGACCCTGACGCTAGCAGTCAGCTATGGGTCGCTGACCACTGCAGCTCATGCGCTGCTCCATCTATATAATAATAATTCGTCCATCGTCGTCGATGAGGACCACCAACATTATCACATGTCATAATGCAACCTTTGGTAGGTGTGCGCGCTCATGAATGATAAAGCTTGTTCGAGCGTGGAAAAGTCTGTGACACGACTGGCAAACGTAGTCAGCAGTTGTCTCTCCTATTTTCTGTGCTATTGACTTTCTGATTGCACGTCTATCCTGGGCTGCCTGGATACGGAGACCATCGCTGAGTTCAATGCCGTATGTGACCGTGCATTTCCATGTTGAGCGATTTTGAGCTAGGTTCTCTTGAGTGCTAATGTCTATTTGGCAGCACTTAAGGGGAAGGAAAATAAAAATACTTAGTAGAGAGTAGCTACTCCAAACTCGCATCAAGGCATGAATGGAAAGGGGCTACTGAGCACTGACTGGTCCTACGAAGTTACAGGCTAATGATTGTGGACGTTATACACTTGGTCCAGGGGATACGACTAAAGCGAAAGAAGACTAACGTCTGGTCAGGCAAAATATACTGATCAGACATGTTAGTCAGGGTCAGGCAAAATATACTGATCAGACATGTTAGTCAGGGTCAGGCAAAATATGCTGACCTAGACCCTCACCTCAGCTTCCTAGTAGCCCTTCCTGTAAACAGGTTGTTTTCATGGCAGCCTGGCTAACGAGGTGAGAGATCGACGTGATTCCCGTAGTAGTGAGTGACACGCAGATGAAGCCAAGCATAGCACAACCGCCTGGAGAACCCGAGTCCGCCTTCATCAGCACACTCGGGATGTAAGGAAAGCTGCTGCAATCCGCCACTTAGCGTCCTTTTCAGGGCGCACAAAAGAGTAACCTACTCATTGTAGGCATTCGCCAACAACATACAACATATATAACTGAACTGACAACAAACAGAACAAGAAGGAGATACGCAGGTGAGTAGTATTAATATTAGTAATTTCTTTCAGTTATCAGTCCACTTGTATCCTGCTGGGCGGCATTAAAGCCAAAGTCACTTCTCCTGGACCAGCTCTGTCGCGTCTGACGTCCACGGTATCGCGGGAAAATCGTCTTTACTTCATACAACCACCCCGTCATACAACTCTGTATACTCCTTTGCCTCTGAACACATTGGATTTACGTAAACACCAAGACTGGTTTGATAAGACCGACGCATAAATCATGTCCCTAATCAAGGGGAAAAAATGAGCTCATCAAATGGAAACAGCGTCTGCAGTCAAAAAGATGGGGCTCACAACCATACGAAGATTGGTCCAAGGAATGCTCAGGAACATGAAGGACACGTGGTTGCGAAACAAGGCAGATGAAATTCAACTTGATGCTGACAGAAACGACACAAAACGCTTCTATGACGCTCGAAAGACTGTTTATGGCCCTCAATTGTCGTATGGAACTCCAATTCTGGATGCAGGTGGCTCAGAACTGCTGACAGATCTTTTACGTAAGTCCCTTTATTTACCATATGTAAACACATGGTAATTCGTTTGTAAAAATGTGAATTATAAAGTAAGTAGCATGTCCATTACAGAACGTGGCTTCTTACAACCGCCAACCTATTGTGCTATTATAAGTTTATTGGCAAAGTGTGCAGTACGGTATGTTGCCATTACTTTCCGTACGTAAGGGAGCGGGGGGGAGGGGGGGGGGGGAGAGGATCACGTCTGCCAAACTGGACACGAGCGTGATTTGAACGGGTGCGCTGGGATTGTGAAACGGACGATTCACCCCTAGGCCACGCACCTCTTATGAATTATAAATGTCCATGACCAGCGCAGCTTGTCCGCTCGGAGGAATTGTATGAATTTCTGCGCCTGGAAAAGTAGATACAGTGGTAAGATTACAAATAAACGACAGGACAGATAGCAATGAGTAGCTATGCCCATGCTTTTGTTGGAGTGAAACTATTGCTATACATACTTGAGTCAGAACAGAGTAAAAGAATGGAATACTAATACAAGATAGTACAGAAAAACACATTAATTGACATTACTAAATGGACCTGTATTGCAAACAAACAGCGTCGAAATTGTTGCTGTTGTTGTTTTTTTGGTAAATTCTCACAATGAGTAAGTTTACCCTTTTGTGCGAATGAAAAGGACGTTAAGTGACATGTTGTAGTAGCTTTCCTCATATCCCAAGCATGTGGACGGCGTGGCCTAGTGGTTAAGTGGCATGGATAACAGCCCGAAGGTGCTGGGTTCGATCCTCATCACAGCACCGGCCGTTACCCCGGGGAAGCAAACCCTTAGAAAATGCAGGAGGAAGCAGACCCTTACATAAAATTCGTGCTGAAGTCGGATGCACTGGGCCGACAGGCGCAAAATAAAAACCACAGTGCAACGCACACCGCCTTGGGGATTAGAAAAAATAAGGCGAACGCAAAAAAAATAATATCTCAAGCATGCTGATAAAGGTGGACCTCGGTCCTCCACGCGGTTGTGCTATGTTTGGCTTCATCTGCTTGGCGCTCACTACTACTGGGATCACATCGATCCACATCTCGTCAGTTAGGCTGCATTGAAAACAGCCTGCTTCCAGGGAACGATACATGGAAGAGAGATTGTGGTCTTGGTCAGTGTATCGACCCTGACGCGACGCCCTGGTCAGTATGCTGTGCCTGCCTGGACTAGCATCTCAGTTCCCCAACAGCGCGGAAGACAAAATGATGACATAAATGTTACAAAGAGCACTGTGTTTACAGAAGAAGAACATATTCTAATATCTTTTGTCAGGTCCTTCATTATAAAATACTGCTGGTATTTAAGGTTATTTACTGTTCAGCAAGAAAGACAAGCATGCCTCGGAGGTTAACAGAATATATGGCAAAAAAATAATGGCTAAAGTACATCACTCCAGCGTCTCTTGGTATACGTGTGTGAGGTTTGGAGTTTACCCAAAATCAGTCACAGAGTAGGTACTTATTACCGACAGAACAATTGAGCGAAGAGTCCTAAATATCTGCCTAAGAGACCACATCTGAAATATCGACATTCGCGTACATGGTTCCGGGATGTCGTCGACTCTGCGTTAATGCGAAAGTAAAGATGGGCTGGCCATGTGTTCGATAGATGGAGGAGGGCGTCTACCTTTTGACCATACAAATACAACCGCCCGTCAACGAGTTGATTAGATTATCTACGCTACACCTTTGGGCCATCATGGTACTCCAAGGCGAATTACATACACAGATTCAAGCAGCTTTTAGCAACCTTGCCTGATTGAATATTATGATCCAGATATTCAAGTACATCACTTTACTTAGTAGTTCCTCTTCTATCGTATTGGGGGTAGGAATAACTTTTTTTTCCATACTTGCAATGAAGTGTTTTGGATCTGCCGAAGACGGATGTGTTGGACAGAAAGGTGCAAATATCGCAGTCAAGCTGTAAACTAGCGACACAATGCATTCCGTTCTCCGGATCCTGCTATTTGGAAAGCCGTGTTCAGATCTTGGTAACGGGAAATTGAACGCGGAAGAAGAAGAAGAAGTGTTCTTGAGAATAGATGATTGGTCAGTTGTTTCTTTGCATGATGGAGGGATTGTCTCTTTTTGACCTTTAGGCAGGCCTCAATTGGATAGGAATTCGCTATCTTTAGAATATTTGTCCAGACAGCGGCAAACAGATTGCTACTTTCGATTTTCAACTACCAATGATTCGTCATGTGCACAGATCTCGTTTCCGTTGACACCAAGGGACGCTCGAAACTTCTGGAATTTTAACAATCGCTGTATTGCAGAGCTTTCGTTTCTTGAGAGATGAGCGCCTTATTTCTCAGCTATAGAGACCTCCTCTGAAATATCTGCAAGGATAAAATGTTAGAATGGGTCAGATGTGCAATCATGTTTTAACAGCGGATTTTTCCAAGGACTGGGCAAACGAAAACATTTAACATATTTAGGTTGGGAGCGAGATGTAATCAGGGTCAGGTGATCAAGAAAACAGTATACATTCTGTCCTTTTATATAGAACGGAAACATGGCGGATGGTTATACTCAATATTAGGAGACTGCAAGAATTTTTGAATAAATCCATGAGAAATATTATGGGACTGTGATGGTTCGACAGGATTACACATGGAATCTTGTGAAAAAGAACAAGACAAAGGCAGGTGGAGCAAGAAGTCTTGGAAAGAAGATAGTACTGGGTAGGACACACTGTGAAAGCCCCAAGTCAATACACCAGGCAGTCCCTGTCTTGGAACGTACAGGGAAAGAGAAGCAATGGGTGGCTACAGAATACACCAAGAAGAGACTTTGAGGCTGGTTCAATGAGAACAGGGAGAAGCTGGAAAGAATTAGAGAAAATAATACAGGCCGGGTCTGCTTGGAGAGACTTGATTGATGACTTTTGCACCCCAAGGTGATAAGACCGAAGAAGAAGAAGTATACATGCTCATTCTCCAAGCACTTCCACGTTGATTGCTTTATATGTTACAGTGCGTCTCTAGCGTGATATACACTTTGCTATTCAGTTAATCTTTCCGATTCTCCCGCGTCCCTCACTTTCGCAGCATATCTTCTTCTTCGTTCGTTCTCAATCTCCCACTGCCAAACACTGAAGGGTTAAGTAGCAGAATGTAGTCCAGAGAACGGAATACATTGTGTTGTAGTTTACAGCTTGGCTGCGATATTTGCACCTTTCGGTCCAACACTCCGACTTCAGCAATCATTTTTTAGTACCGGGTTAGCATTCCCTCTTCCATCCCTTCTCCTTAGCCAGTCTGCCCTGCTGCAGCCTGTTATCCAGGATCATCGCGTGGAGATGTAGAAGGGTCTTGGCAGCTATGGTTCGCTGGCCTTGACGCTAGCAGTCAGCTATGGGTCGCTGACCACTGCAGCTCATGTGCTGCTCAGCATCTTGATCCCTCGCAGCATGTGTATACTGGGGAGGGGCATTCACTTAAGTATAATTTCTCTTACTCCCCTCCTGTAGTTTAGTCTGACAAGACTTGCCAGTGCGAGGCATATTGTCATCACTGTGAAATCGGAGCATGGTTGTCCCCTACCATGACGTAATATCACTTTCCAGGTTAGACCATACGTTAGGCCTACTAGGGACATGCTTCTGTGCAAATGTACGGACATTGTGAAGACACTTTTGTTTATTTTAAAGGTTTGCTTTTCTTTTGACGACGGTGCGCCGTTCTTAATCATTCTCTGTGGTTTTTATCAGGACGGATAGTGCTGCGGTATAGTGCCTCTGCACTAATTTGTTAAGTAGCTTTAATTCTGGCTCGAATGTGCAGTGATATTTTAATTCCTGTACAATCGTGATGACACTTAAGGAAGTATTCGCACCTTCAAGCCCAGTGGTTCCTGAACTGGCACCAGAGGAGCTGTTGTCGGGGATGCAAGAGTGAATGCAAATATGTACAAATGTTGCTGAAAGAATTCCCAGATTGCTAGAACCACCAACGTAACACTCAATTGATAGAATTTGCCACATTGGCATTTACAAAAATACAGCTCGCCAGCATTGAATTTGATATCACGTTTATGATATCCAGTAGTTAATTACAGAATGACAGTGATAATTTCAGTTTTAATTAATTGACGTGAATCAAAATTGATATAATTGTATTCATTAAAAAAAATTATATTTTTCTTAATTATGTTTAGCAATTCACCTTGGCCTTGGCAACGTTTTATAGTAACTGTCTCATTCTTAGAATGACGTCATGAAATGGCGTTGATGGCAGACAGGAAGAGAAGTGATATCTTCGAGTCATAAGCGAGAAATTTGGCTAAAGAAGTATATAATCTTCATATTGACAATTAATTGTGTTTCATGGTATCTGAATGGCTGTGTCTTATCGGTGACCGAAAATACAAGTTATTTATATCACCGTTTAACGTGACGATTAGCAAGAAATAATGAACGGATTATCGTTCAGTGAGCTCTGTTGCCTTTTCTGTTGTCCACCTTGTCCGTCACGTATCGCAGCCAAACTTGCATTCCTACCACCAGAAAAGTCGTATGATCTAATATCAGATGAGACAGGATCTCGGTATAGTTTACACCTTTCAGAGAGAGCAGAATGGCAATATAGCCAGAGAGAGCTGGATAATATTGAGGTTTTTTATACACGAACAAGTAAAAATAACCGAATTGTTTGTATGTTTGCGAGGTGCAGTCCTACTGCCAAATTCACGATCTTGTTCAGTCATGGAAATGCTGTTGATTTAGGTCAAATGAGTAGCTTCTATATAGGTCTAGGCTCCAGAATAAATTGTAACATATTCAGCTTTGATTACTCAGGGTATGGGGCTAGTGGAGGCAAGCCATCGGAGAAGAATATCTATGCAGACATTGATGCAGCTTGGCAGGCTCTACGAACAAGATATGGAATAAGTCCACAGAACATTATTTTGTATGGTCAGAGTATAGGCACTGTGCCTACTATAGATCTTGCATCAAGGTATGAAGTTGGAGCTGTTATTCTTCACTCACCACTAATGTCAGGGATGCGTGTCGCATTTCCTGAAACAAAGAGGACTTGGTTTTTCGATGCTTTTCCGAGGTTAGTAAAGACTGTTGTTGTTGTCTGTAGTCACATTTCATGTGTACTTACATTTTTTCCTATATAAATTATCAGATTAAAAATGATGGATGACCATCTGTCCTATTTTGGTTTAGATCTACCTCACAACTGATGTTTTTTTTCTAAAATGGTAAATAGTAGCCTGCTACTGCTAGTCAAGTTGTAAGAGATGTTTAACCATTTACTCTTTAAATTTACAGTGTGGCTAAAATTGGCAAGTGCCATGACTTAGTAGAGATTTTTTTTAACAAATAAAATGTAGATCTATTAATTTTAAACAGATTGTACTAAATAATGATGAAAAGAAATAAAATTATCTAAATTATTAGTATGAAAATATGGGGAAAAAAATGTTTTTGTGTGTGTAATCACCACATGTTGAAGGAATGTAGTATTTCTGCTTTTTTCAATCAACAACATTACCTCAGTTACCTTCTTCTGTGGCCCAGTCCACATCTGAATCGAACGTATTGAATATTCACAAGTAATTCATATGCATGATTATTCGTCTGATGAAATGATTCATTTCTCGGCTATTTAAGTCTCAATTCCATCACACAGGATGTGGTAAGTAATACGATTCACCACATTTGTAAATACGGACGTGATGGAAATAACGTATTGAATATCAACATATAATTTAGATGCATGATCATTCGTCTGATCAAATGAGTCATTCTCGGCTATTGAAGTCTCAATTCCATCACACAGATTGTGACAAGTAACGATTTACCAGATTTGTAAATACGGACTTGACGGAAATAACTCTGCATTAAACGTAAGCTGCATATGTTCCAGATACTCTGCATTACTAAAATCATCTCAAAAACTGAATTTCATAGCTAAACAACTCATTGACACATCAGTATTAGATAGGATTTTGACATAATAAATGAACTGTGATGTGTTGCGTACCACAGATTCCTAAGTAGAGCTGACTCCGTCATCGTGTAGAAATTCAAAGTAACAAGAAAAAGAAAAGACCTTTACATTTGATGGCGGAAAATGAGTGTGACCAAGATGCAGCAGGGCATGAGCTGACAGCAATGAGTGACTCATAGTCATAGCTATAAACTAAGTCACAACATCATTTTCAGGAAGAACGCAGAAGAAGAATAGCTGTGACTGTCCAGTTAACTGTCAATTCTACAGTTCACTGCCATTTTCAAGGCTAAGTAAGTGCTTTTCAGCACTGCAATGATTTAGGTCAGAATCACAATTATGTTTTATGCCCAACATACTCTGATATAGACAAAAGATTTTCCATCCTCATAGTTTAATAGAATATTAAAAACTATTCTACAGTTTAATGGAGCTTGCTTCCTGAAGGTTATAAAATAATGGATGATGAAAAAAAAAATGTATATTAAAAATACATTACAGCTGGAAAGCAATTATTCCACAGAAGAACTGACCTCAGAGCAAGTCTGACATTTTCTGAAAAAGTATGAATGTAATCACTGCCTGATGAGAAATTCTACTAAATAATAATTGAAATCGCAATCTCTAATGACTGTTCAATACTTTTTCCAGTCACAATGCAGATGTGAAAAGACTTTCAATGGTGGAAACTGATGGACAAAGAAAAGAAATGCATTCACTGTGGAAGGGATTCCTTTAAATTAAATTGATTCTGCTGTATAATGTTGGAGCCCAACTCTGATTTGTTTGTTTAACAAACAACAAAATCCGAATCTATTGGAAACAAATATTCACACAATATTTTATCGACCCTGATTAATTTGGGATCAACACATTTTTGTGAAATTACTACAAAGTATACATTTAAAATCATATTTGATTTATAATTGTTTCTAATCTTTTATTTTCTCCAGGCATTACAAAATGGATTAAATTGGGAAAATTAGTCTTCTTTTTTTTCTATTGCTCTCTTTCTTCTTATATTCTGTTTTTTACGACAAATGTTCAAAAAGGGGCCCTCGATTTGTGAAAAAAAATTCACGCTAGAGTAATTTTTGTTTGAGTACAGAGGACTTTTGAAAATAACTAAAGGACTACCTGTGTTTGTAACCAAATGAAGGATCAGCAATGAGGGCGCCCTTAAGGGTATATTAATAACATTTAGACCTGTAAACAAAATGAACCATCAGGATACATCTGAAAGAGATTGGGATACCTATGGGTCTTCTCAGAGTGAAATGATGGCTGTTCTGCTTAACTGGACATATGTCAAGTAAATATCTTTTTTTATTTGGCCGTTCGTCTTAGTTCTCTTCCCCAAGGCAGTGTGTTGCACTGCGGTTTTTATTTTGCGCCTTTCGGCCCAGTGCATCCAACTTTGACATGCATTTTATGTAAGGGTCTGCTTTCTTCTGCATTTTCTAAGGGTTTACTTCCCCGTGGTAACGGCCGGTGCCGTAATGAGAATCGGACCCAGCACCTTTGGATTATGATCTGTGTCACTTAACCACAAGCCCACACCGTTCCCATGTCAGGTAATGAAAGTTGCGAAATAAAGCTGAAACTTCTGATATTTTGCTTCTCAGTTTTTTTAAATGTTAAGAACACACCAAGAATGACCAGAGCATTTTTAGCTAGGCCCTGAAAATTAGTCTTAGTAGGCACACAGTGTTTTCATTTGGCAGCTAAATATTTTCATTATCTTTATAGTTTCTCTGTTCATTGATGTAGTTTGTGCTGTAGCACTAATTTAGAAATGTGGTAAGTATTTAATTTATTTAGAAAGTATGTTCTTCGATGAGAAGAAAAGAATTTTCTACTTTTCTCTGACAAGATGGAATAATCTTCTACCTCTATATGACATTATAGAATAATTTTTTACCTTTATCCAACATGAAAGATGAATCTTCTGCTTCTCTCTTACATGATTGACGATAGCGACATTACATTAAAAATTGGTGGAATTTCATTTGGGATGGCATTATTTTTCAGCACATCACGGTTTACTATAGTTGTTGACTTTGAGAGCCTATTAAACTTTTTATTTGTTGGTCTATAAATATGATTTGTTTGTGTGTGTAGACATACATTAATAAAGAACTTGTTGGTGTTATTGTTTTTGTTGTGTGTGTTAATTTCTGACATACAAGAAGGTGAAAATGATGAAAAACAGAACAAACATTTGGACTCACCTTATTGTGGGGAATCGCTATCGCGTATGACAAAATTAAAAATAATTGCTACATAGGACTGATAACGAAGTTTTACAAGATAGGCATATCTGTTAGTTTCCATTAGAAACGTATTTATTTCATCAACATTAACAAAGTAAACAGATCTACCGTATCTTCGTCACCCTCAATAATGGGATAATCTTTAAATCCGAGTGAAAAAGAGAATAAATAGTTTCAAAATTCTCTTTAAAATCAAGCAAGCCATTTTCGTCATTGAAATCGAAGTAGGCGGAAGTGGTTTAATTTTAGATTAAAATACTAGCATGTTCAGTCAGTTTTATAGCAATAATAGGAGACAATGTGCACAGTTAGTTTTTTCACCTTCAGCTGTAAAACTAAATTTTTTCCAAGCTAAATAGTGTGACAAATTTTGAACAGGTATGTTTACCAAACATATCTGTTGAAATTAATGTGGCTTAAAGTTTCAGCAGGATGAGGAAGGCGGTCCCATTCTCAATCATCCTTATTTGTCTCTTGCGACATGCTTGGCCTTTGTACAGTGTTACTATTATATTTTGGACTTTGACAACACTAGAGTGAAGTATTAATATAATTAGTTAGTCACCCATCGCAAGCAATGATGGCAACATCATCAGACAGTTTTGTCTTGATAATGTAACTTGCGCTGCATTTGGATTATAGTGATGAAGAAAGTGTGCTGGTCATCAACCTCACTTTCTGGTCTGGAGCTACCTCGGACCAGTGGCAAGACATAAGTCGAGATGACTGGAGATAGCACAGGATGCAGATTTTACCTCCTCTGGGTTTACTCCCAAGGTATTTCCCATAAATATATATCCCGCTGGGCAACGGGGATATAATAAAGCAAAATGAATTGTTACAGAAACGATCTCCTGCAAGAAATAATGCTTCCTGAAAGAAAGTCAGCTGTAGTGGCATCACTAAATATTTCATATGGAGTGAAATACAAGACAAGAGGCATATCCTAATTGACTCATATTATTCTTCTTTTGTCCTACTTCTCTTCCCTTATGACACCGCAGAGAGGAGGCATGCAAAGGCTTGTGCTACTGACATGTGAAACTTCTGGAGTGTTTCTATGATTCCCTCTATCCATTGTTGTTAGAGTCAACCTTTTGATTGTGGCCCTGTGACCTACATGTAATATAATTTTGTTGCAGGTTGATCAGACTGCATTCTTGTCAAATGTCCAGGTGACTTTATTTTCTGTGTGTCAATATAGTAGTTAACCGATGTAGTCCCCACCGTACTTCTCAGCGGGCAGTTACAAATTTTTGTTGCGAAATGTCTTTCCTGCTAGTCCTCGTACGCAGCCCATCTCACAGGTTTCGATCTTTTTTTTTTTTATTTTACGTTATTGCCTCACTAGTTTCTACTGGCGGAGGCGCAGCTATTCTACCCAGACCATAGTCAATTGGGCAATGTTAAGATGCATAAACCAGTGCTTGGATGAATGTGTGCATCTGTATGTACAGGGCGCATGTGAAAGTTATGAAAGAGTTTGATTGTAAATAGTTAAATGGAACAGAGTGAGGTAAGAAGAGAGACCCTGAGTTACCTACAGGTCTCGATCTTACATTTGTGCCTATCTAATATTACCCAAGTTTGACACTGATAACATAACATAGTAACATTTTGATTTTTCAGCATCAGAGCTAGCTGGTAGTGCACCTAGTTTGTCCTTTTCATATTCTTTTACATTAAATAACTTATGTTTAATCATTTTTTTGTTTTTAATTCCAGCATAGACAAAGTACCCAAAATTACATCCCCTGTGCTGGTGATTCATGGAACTGAAGATGAAGTTATTGACTTTTCTCATGGTCTGACAATATATGAGCGTTGTCCTCGCACAGTAGAACCTCTGTGGGTGGAGGGTGCTGGCCACAATGATGTAGAACTGTATGGACAATATCTGGAACGACTGAAACAGTTTATAAATGTTGAACTTGCAGTCAATTGACTAGCAGCCACAGAGGAATTAGTTCAAGATGGAAATGGTTTGGTGACAGAAGACATATCAGATGGAAATGATGTCACAGACAACGTTTCAGTTCAAGATGAAAATGACATCGTCACAGAAAGCGTTTCAGTTCAAAATGGAATTGTTGGCATTTTCACAGAAAATGTATCAGTAGCCATTCAAACAACAGCTGAAGATCTTGATATGTCCATTGGTGCCATCAGTGTTGTGTCATTGGAGGGGGATGTTGCCACCTTGTCGGAGGAGAGAGTTGTCTGACACAACGCTAGACATATTTTCCATCTCACTTCTACCAAGGTGAAATAAGATTGACATTTGTCATCCCACTGCTATGGGTTTGTCAATTCTTGATATTTGCTAAATTTAAAAATCTTATTCATTCATTATAAGGTTGACATTTGTCATCCCATTGCTAGGGGTTTGTCAATTCTGGATATTTGCTAAAATTAAATTTTGTACATTCATTATAAGGTTGACATTTGTCATCCCATTGCTAGGGGTTTGTCAATTCTGGATATTTGCTAAATTTAAATCTTGTACATTCATTATAAGGTTGACATTTGTCATCCCATTGCTAGGGGTTTGTCAATTCTGGATATTGGCTAAATTTAAATCATATTCATTCAAATGGTGTTTCGAATCCAGACTAAAGTAGATTCATTATTTAAAATGAAAAAAAAATAGATTATATGACACATAATAAAAGTATTGTTTCACCTTGGTAGAATTAGGCTTGAATTATATCCTCTGTGAATTAGACGGTTCGTCTTTAATAAAATAGATATTGTTATTATATTGCTTTGAAATTCATACTTTCAAGTGGTAAAAATATTTGTGTTTGTGTTACAAACATGGGTTATGGTGTTCTTTGGCTAAAAAATAATAATCATTTGTGTTTTAGTTAAATGGGTTGATAACAAGTGTAGTTTTTTTTTTGTTTGTCAGTTGTTTCACACTCTTAAAGACCTTAAAAGCCTATTTATATTTGGCTAAGAAGTATTCATTTTAGTACTTTTGTTGACAAATTAATTTGTTTCAGCAAGGAAGGGAACTGGCCACCCCACCTCACATAGGCTGCGACTTAATCCATGAAGAATTAATTATCTTCATCCCCAATGGCAATTGTTGCCACGGGACCCACCTTTTACATAGAACTATACAGGCATATCTTTGAAAAGTGTATTTTCAGACTGAATTTATGTGTGTATCTGTAGTAGTACTCTGTTTTTAATGAACATTGTATCTCTATGTCCTAATCTCAAACATACACTTGGTGTACATTTTTTAAGATGATGGTATTTCAGTAAGTGACTTGCCACCTTAGTTTATCAGAAAATTGTTCATCATTTTTCAGTACATAGGTCATCAACAAGCCTTCTCGGCACTTCCTGTTCTGAGTAAGCTGTCCTCAGTTGTAGACCATTTATTGTACTCACCTGAGAGGTTCTCATCTGGTTCTTCTCAGTTGGTAGATTCAGTTATTGGACTTGTCTGGGATGTTGTGGGTAGTTCATTGTGTAAAGTATACTCTGTCCATCTTTACTATCTATTTTCCTTTTTCCATTCTCCTCTGTAAATAATTGATTTGTCCTTTGTATTTTAGTCAAATTAAATTCAATGTTGGTGCACTGATTGTATTGTACTAATGGTGGTATTTTTTTGGTCCTCTTTCTGGCCAGTTGACAAGACTGGTATCTTCATTTTACCCACCTTCTACATTTGTCAGCAGCATTATTGTGATTCCTTGTTTCATCTTTCTGTCTTTTTATTACTTTCATTCAAACTTTAATTTAAATAATGTATAACATATTTGAGTATTGTCAGTGTTTCAAAAGTTAACAAGGTCTCATAAAAGGGGAAAAAAAAAAAAAGGAGCGGCCCATCACATAGATGTCAACTTGTACAGATTACTCATAATTTGTATGCTTTTCTTCATTTTTCTTTTAGCGTACAATCATACACTTTCATGTACTGTATCTTCTCCCTGAAAGTTTTTTTAATGATAAATTATGTAAATGCTGCAATTTTCCATCAAAAGAGCTCCTGTAACCATTGATCAAATCAATCTGAGATATGCTTGTTGGTAATCATTTCTTATGGTGATGAAGAATGGCTGTTATCGTTTGCTATTGAAAATAGGCAGCTGATATACCTCGTGTAAAAAAGAATGATGAAAGCAACTGTTTAATCGCTGATAGTTTTAGACATTAATATGTTTTATAGTTATTTATGAAGACCTATAAATTTATGCCCAGTTCTTCTGATCCCCCTTTCCACTACAAATCTATATAGGCGTGCACATTTTTATGTAATGTTTTTTTTCTTTTATAATGTAATTGACATTAGTCTGGTGTACACTTTTCATCTGGTACAAGTTGACATGTATGCCACTTTCAAAAAGAAAAGAAAATTAAGTTTGGATTATTAAAAAAAAAAAAATATATGTACTTATGGCTGATGACTAGTTCTGAGCTTCATATCACACTGAAAACTTATTTTTGTATCATTGTTGTTTTCTTATGTACATTTTTACTCATAAAAAAGGTATAATTCATATGTTCTCCATCTGGTTGTGACATGCGATCTATAAACATAAACACATTGAAATTGTAAAATTTCAATGCTCCAAAAAGATAACTACATGAGATTATGTACTTCACTCATCTATGTGGATGTTGCCCCTACTTTAAAATTATATACATCTATTTTTGTTGTTGTTGTCACTTTGAACTTGTGTGAAAATAGAATGAAAAGGCCATGAATCTGAATATAAACGTTTTTAATTGTACAATTAAAATATTTTTTCTTGCATTTTCTACCATTCTGATATAAAATATTCAGTCACCTAACTCACCCATGTGGTTTCTTGTTGGAGAGGAAAGAATAGATACTTTGCACTATTATGCCTGTCGTTAAAAGCAACTAAGGACTGTTGTGCATGGGGCTGGCAACCTCATCGTATAAAACAAGGCTACAAATGCCACCATAACCAGAGTGGATGGACACTTTGGCTCGTGCTTCCTGTAAGGAGGCCAACTACATTAATGGCCTCAATTCTCCTATTGGAATGAAAAAAGAGTGACCAAAGCTCCCATTATACTTGTACTAAATGGATATATTAGCATTGAGAAAGAAATGACGAAAGCAACCAACATACTTGTACCAAAAGAATGTATTGTCATTGAGAAAGGAATTACGAAAGCCGCCAATTATACTTGTACTACATGGATGTATTATCATTTTGCCAGAAAACATATACGAAGAATACAAAATTAAGACTGGAATATTTGATATCCAGGTATTCAAACGGGCAGGTGTATACATACTGCCAGGTAGCCGAAACTATCAATATCAGGTTATTTTTTGCAATTTTTCTTACTGGGGCTTACCAACCTAGAATGGTTAATCGAGAAAACATCTGACCCTACATGATCACACTGTTAATTAATGACAATGACTGGCAAAACTTGAGCCTGTGAATCAGATAATAAATAATTAAACGATTGCTTATACACGCGCAAATTACATTTCTAGAGAGACGCAACGGGAGTCCATGACATTTAACAGTATCAGCAGTTAAGATATAACAATAAATAAGATTTTGTTTCTAAGAATCAATGTCACTGCACTCCGGGCATACCCATATGTGCTCAGTCTCTCTCAGCAAATGGCGTAGGGTATGGATGCTGATGGGCCCTGTAGCTCGCTGTTTGTACAATCTCCTGCTCCATCCTCTCATGTGCCATATTCCGCTCGAACCTCGTTTAATGTTGAAACTTTGCAGCCTGTGGATTGCTGCTTTGTCTATTGCAGTGTCCTCATCCAGCAGGCGGTCATTGATTGATTTCAAAATGTCACTTCTATCCATCACTAATATGCCCATGATAGGAGCTTGTAAAGCCATGATGTCAGCTCTTTCATTGCCCTGAACCCCAGCATGAGCCGAACAGTAGATCCATGTCAACCCCTGGAGGTTTGAAGCCTTAACAACTGCTATCCACTCGTACCTAAGCCATCCCTTCTGTACCTTCTGAAGTAGGGCTTGCGCGGTTGTCACGATGACTGCCCTTGTAATAGAAGTCTCAGATATCCATTTCAGTGCTGAGGTCACTGCTTCCGTCTCCATTCTCAAATTGGAGGTTGTTGGCATGTATGCCCTACTGCACTCAGCAACGACCTGTCCTCTCACTCTAGGTGAGAAGCCCCGGCCTGATGTCCCATTGCGCAGTACAGATCCGTCTGTGTATATGACGGCATCACTTTCCTGCATGTTATCAGCTGATTCACCTTGTGCTCTGCTCTCCTGCTGCTCCATTCTCTGCATTCCTTGTAGAAGGTTATGATTACTTCATTCTGGATGCACTCCAACCATTCGCACTGTGTTTTTGATAGTGTGAGGATGCCCAGTCCGTAATCAATAACAGACAACACAACCTGATGAAATAGGATGAACAGGAGGCGTTGTTCCAAGTTGGTAGCAGCCACAGTCTTGAGTGCTCCTAACCCTCGCTTACATCTTTGTACGATGTGGTCAACATGGCAGTTATAGGAGAGACTGCGATCAAATGTCACTCCGAGGTATTTCAACCTGTCACACCTGTCCATGGTGCAACCATCAAATGTGATGCCCGGGAGTTCAGCCTTTACTATGGAATTATTCAAAGAGCATTATTTGCAGGCCTTGTTCGGATTGATCTTGGAGCTTGAGTTGCTGCACCACTGTGAGATTGTTTGCAAGGTTTCTTGGATATCCTTGACCAACTCTTGCCTGTCTGAGCCAGTCATGTACGTTAAGATGTCATCAGCAAATGTCAACGTTCGTCCTGTCCCTATGGGTTGAATATTGGTCACTTTTACTGTGTAGATGTTGAACAGCACCTGTGAAAGCGGAGACTCTTAAGGGAGTCCTGGACATATTCGCCTCGGTTCTGATGTCCACGATCCCACGCGTAGTGCAACATCTTTCCATCAGGGCAGCTGATATCCAATTAACCAGACAAAAGGGTTTAAACCACACTGTTTCAGACATATAATTAAAGTTCAAAAATCGATGCAGTTGTATGCGTCTTCCAGGCCGAGTGCCACTGCGACTGCTTCTTGCTTTGACTGAAAACCCTCATACACATCATACGTGAAAGTACCAGCGTTCGTTACCCCAAGTCTCCTTAGCTGCTCTGCAGCTGCCCATCTTATCGGGTAGGATGTGCTCCCATTCTAGGTAGACCATTATTTTCCTGGCCACTATCTTCTCGAACAATTTGCCATATACATTCTGTATGTTAATTATTCGATAGCTGCTGAGAAGCTCAGAGTCCTTATCAGGTTTAAACAGTGGACACAGATAGCTATGAAGCCAGTCCTCAGGCACAGAAGACTTCTCTATAGTGTGATTGAACTCCACCATATTTCTTATCTCTGTCTCATCCAACTGCTTGATGTGGTAGTACTGTACTCCATCAGGACCTGGGGCAGTGTTTTTGCTTGTACGTAGGCTATTTGCAACCTCCGCCTCAGAGATAAGGTCTACATACGCCTCTTCCCTGATGGCTGCACATAAAATGCCTTTCCAAATTTCCTGACGGGCATCTCTGCCACCTTTGTCCGTCTGGGCAACAAATCGACTGAAAAAACTCAAGACCCTTCACTACGCCTGTCTTCAGGGAAATGTCTGTTGTGGATAAGCTGGCTTGTAGTTTTTCCATTCATCTCCCGATGCATGTGTCAGAGCTTCTGGAGGGTATTATCATTACCCACACCTGTAATAAACTCCTCCCTTAAGAGATGTTTGTGAAATAAGGTTGAAAAGTCTATTTTTGTTAGTTTAGTCACCTCAGTTCTTGATCATTAATTGTATGATCGGTTTCAGAAAAGAAACAGTAGGGCATATGGAGATACCAGCTCATGAAACACAGAGTTTTATTTAATCCACTATTCACTTAGTTCTTCAAATGTTGATTGATTTCTTGGCAAAGGTAGAAACGTGTAGATAAGTGAAACTTACGAGTGAACGAATTAATATATGTTGCATACGCAAGTCCTTCATATTAGTTAATTTTCTTAATATTGGTGCTTTTTTTTTCACTGCAGAGATAATTTATTTTTCTAGTATTGGTTATATATTTTTTTTTTAAAAATAGATTCCATGGCAGACACTGCTGTTGGGGATGAAGTGTTAACGATTTCATTATACTAGGCCTCAAATACTCATTTGCAGTCAGGTCGGCTGGAGTGCGTTAACGCAGGTCGTTCCTGATACCTTTGCCTTGAGAAACGAGCACTCTACCACTACTAACACCCTTTTATTGGTTACACAAACTAAACCTGAAATTTGAAAAATTAATTTTTTAAAGCTAATAAACTGAATTTTTCCATTGATTATAAAGAAACTCAAAGGTTAAATTACAGTTTTCTGCCAAGCCTTTGTCAAAAATTGGACCAAACAAAAACATAATGAACATCTAAGTTAATTGTGTAATGTAAGTAGAAATCTCAAACAGAAAAACAACAATACAATAAATAAATTAATGCATTTAGTAAAACAAAACCATGCTGATAGTAAAGAGATTCTTGAGTCAACGCTTGGACTAAAGACTGACACAAATGAATGACTTAGAAAGTAAACACAACAGTGCAAGCAGTAATGTGAATGAATAATTACCCCAGTTTTACTGTAATCCTTGTTATTACTCATGTGAGAGTGTAAGATAGCCCTATGTTGTGCTTTTTACTAAGTTTATTTACCTAATCCTTATTCCTTTATGTGGGTGGAATTCAATCCTGGTTGCATTTCATGTTGTTTTGTTCAGAAGTATTTCAGTAACCCAGTTCTTCCCCTTATTCATCTAATATCAGTGGAACTCATTGTTCCAGATAGTATCACTCACTGGTAAACTTTCTTAATTATCAATATATATTTTCAGAAAACCAAATCTGAGATTGTTACTCCTTTTGTGCATTTTAACTGTGTACCTGTTGCCATTTGTATGAATAGAAGTGAAAAGTCATGTGAGGTCTTCATTAAAATGTTCATATGAATGTACACTGAAGCTATAATTTAAATATGGATCACCATCCTTCCTGCTGCAGCTGACAAACTCACATGAAATGTGCACCATAGCATCACATCTCTTGCAGTACTTTGACATGATGATGTTGCCAGTGGCGCAACCCTCTTTATTGACCTTTAACATTGTGCATACGTAGCTGAGCGCATTGGACCAATTCTTTCATACACAAGATCTACGTAGTGTTTACTACTTCTGGATTTATGTTTCAATGTTATCAAATTCTTTTATTATACGAGGGCTATTCATTAAGTAACAGCAATTTTATTATAAAGTATGCACAACAGAAAATCTTATTTCAGAACACCAAATGGCTCTTTAGTAGTACGTCATGTAGGGATTGTGATTATCAAGCTGTATGCGCACATATGGTGTACAACATGGCCACCCCACAGTTAACTTGTGCCATGGAAGAACAGCGAAGCGTTATTCGTGTTTTTCTTGTCCGGGGGAGTGAAACCTGAAATCTACAGAAGGATGAAAGTTCAGTATGGACACAGTTGTTTGAATCAGAGGAGTGCATAAATGGGTAGAAAGATTTCAAAACGGAGGGCAAAACATCATTGATGGCAAAACATCATTGATGGCAAAACATCATTGATGAACCGTGGCATGGGAGACTAGCAAGCATGGCAACTGACAAAGGGAAAAAGCAGATCAGCCAGCTAGTGCATGACAACATTATTGATGAAATAGTAGTAGATTTCAACATAAGTCACCACGCTGCACATATAATTGTCCATGATGATCTCGATTATAGGAAAGTTTGTAGCAGATGGGTACCAAGTCTGCTGATGAGGTAAGGGAGGTGGTGCAAAATTGGTTAAAGACTTTATTTCTAGAGGGCATCCACAAGTTAGTGGACAGGTGATCAAAGTGTGTTGCCAGGCATGGAGACTTTGTAGACAAAAAAGAAAGTCTGGTTCACACTCTTGTAAAAATGTTACTAATAAAATTGCCTTTCCTCAAAGACAGGTGACTCCTCCTTTCTCTCTCTCTCCTCCCCCCCCCCCCCCCCATATGAATTGCTGCAATCTTTGGTTACATGGGGCTGTGCAACTAACTACACTTATTTTTGTTTCATTTTAAATTCAGCAGGCTAGCAAATTTTAACAGTATGAAATAAAAGCAATTTTTGATATGTTATTACTTGTGAGGAAAATTGGTTTAAAAAAGCATTTGGTCTTTGTTAAAATTTTATATATATTGTTGGTAAGTTACACATTGTATATTTTATTGTATTTATATGATAAGTAATTGTTATTAGTGGGCTGTATTGATGACTCAGTGATTTAGACTATGGTTAAAGTGTATAGGATCCTAATCAATTTAGTTTATACGTCCTTGTGTCTATTTCTTTTTTGTATATTTAATTTGTTTATCTCCTTGAGAAGCATGAGGTACCCACTACTGTTGGTTTTCTCGCATGAACCATGTCTCAAAACATAACATGTGGTCTTAGATAACAGTTTCTGGTACACAGTTGTTTCAAATGCCCACAATGAGTAGGTTTACTATTTTGTGTGCCCTGAAAAGGACGTTAAGTGGTGCGTTGCAATAGCTTTCTCACATCCCGATCATGCTGATGAAGGTGGACCGGGGTCCTCCAAACGGTTGGGCTATGCTTGGCTTCATCTGTATGTCACTCACTACTACAGGGATCACATCGATTCCTCCAGTCTACCATGAAAACAACCAGTTTTCAGAACGGGCTACGAGGAAGCCAAGGTCAGTCTTGACCATCATGTTTTGCCTGACTCTGACTAAAATATCTGACCAGACATTATTAGTCTTTCTTTCTCTGGTACACACTAAAATTACTTTCGGCATCTTGAACTACATCCCTGGTATGGGACAGTAGGCCTCTTCTTTCCTCCCATGTGTTTGGTCTCAGGGTCAGTAATCTGCATAGACGACATAGGCTTCCCTGTCAACCATCCATGAACATGATAGGGGGCTGAGTACCAGACTGCATGCAATGGGAATGATGTCTTTCCGATTTGACCTAACCAGGTGGTTTGTGGATAGTCATGGGGGCGGGACCATGATGAAAAGGATTGTTTCCCATCCTTGATGTCCATGACCAGCTTTAAGAGCAGGTGTGTAGGGACATATTTGGCAAGAAAGGCCACATGTTCATATAGGGCCAAACGTCAATGGTGAATGTGCTGTTGAGGCCTGTCTATTGGGTGACTTCATCATTTAAGGCTGTAATTCCAGTGAATCTCAAGAATGTGCCTCTTGCTACGCATGTGGAAAGCTTCTGATCGCTCTGCGGAATAGCCCATGTTTTAGAACTGTACAGTGGGATGATGATGATGACACGGGTTATGTAAATCCATAGCTTGGGTTTTCAGTGAAAGGCTCTGCTTGTTACAAACTTGATGTAAGATGACAGCCAGCCAGGTCGACTCTTTGATTGGCGCGCGAATGGTTACCCGCATCAGAGATTTGTTTGCTGCCCGGCTAAATTAAATCCTCAGCAGAGTTGACATCAACAATAATTCCTGTCATTTTCGGGTTGCAGCAAAGGTTTTTTTATTTTGGTTTTTGACCATGAGATGTGGTGGCATAATCTAGATGCAAGGTCTTCTAGGTGCTCTAGTAGTTTTATCAGTGCCTGAGCATGGGAACCTCGAGCGATTACATCACCTGCATGTGCTGCCACAGGATACACACGGGTAATTAGTTGACAACATATATATACAGGTAATAGCTCAGTGACCGCACCAGGACAAAAACAAAATGATGTATTCATCACGACTATAAGGCATTTGTCAAGTACAAAAACAAGACATGATGTAATATGAGCGGTTTTAAGTTAGCCGCCATAATAGGATGTACCAGGAAAGTGTGACACAATATGCCAGTTATAAAATAGTGAACCAAACCAGAAATAGTTAATATTGTTCTTATTTTTGTCCTGAAATAGTTAATATTGTTCTTGTTTCTTTCCTGGTGTGTCATTGAGCCATTACCTATATGTGTTTATATCAAATTTTGACCTTCAGTCCTGCTGCAGATTCAATCTATTTATTTCACCATATCACAGGTAATTAAGATCTCAAAACATATTCTATAAATACATAACCAGTGGTTCCTCGCTTTATGGCTGGATCACAACATTATGATTCACTTTAAAATGGACTATTTGTGTAGCAGCTACTTATGATCAGTTTATTAGCTTAGGAGTTTCAATATTTCCCCACATTATGATATGTGGGGACTAACAATCTCTTCACTAACAACAAAAACTGGTATAGAAACCACCAAAGCAGAAGCACACAATGTTTTGGAGCAGGCTGACTCTGAGGAGGCAAACTCCAGTAGTGTGCTTTTGGAGTGAAAAGGGATATCACATAAGGCATTCCACTATATGATGGTCTTCCTGGAAAAGGCTTACTCAGTCCATCTAGTTCTTGGAACAGAAGGCTGGAGTGGATACTTTTAGCCAATTTCTATTTGTGGGTTTGTTGTTGAATGTCCACAATGAGTATCTTTACTCTTTAGTGTGCCCTGAAAAGGGCGTAAAGGTGGTGGGTTGCACTAGCTTACCTCTCATCCCAATTGTGCAGATGAAGGTGGACTGAAGTCCTCCAGGCTGTTTTGCTCCGCTTGGCTTCATCTGTGTGTCACTCCTTACTACAGGAATCACATCAATTCACATATTGTTAGCCAGATAACTTGAAATCAGTAATTTTTCCCAGCTGGACCAGCGTCTCGGTTCCCTTATTTGTGAGTCATCTTTGTGGCTTCCAGTCATGAGGCTCCAGTTGCTCTTGACTATCTGGAGGACCTACCCATCCACCCCTGAATCCCATTCTAAAGTAAGGCCCACTGTATATTTGACAGTGTGACATATAGACTTATGGCAAACAAGTGTGTTGCATGTCATTAAATAGCAACCAGTTATTTTATCAATAAAGAAGCATCTTTTTAAAAATGACAAAAATTGCAGTGTTTCTTCCCATTCCTGGGGTTCACCACAAGGATTACATGGCTTAGTAATAAGGCCACTTGCCTAGTACTGACTAGGTTTTTATTTGACCTACAGAAGAAGAAAAAAAGCCTAGACCTTACCGTGATTTGAATCAATTTCCCCTTGGTCATGAGGCTGACATCACAACCTCTTGACTGCACACGTTCCTCATAGAAATCACTATTGTTACTAATTTGCTCCTCTCTAAATATATTGCCCTATTGTGTAGTCCATTTAAATGTGATTTTGTCATTTAACTGTTGCACCAAAATGATCTAGTTTCTATGAGATATTGTCCACCTTCGTTGTGTTTTCCTGCATTTGTCTTTCACTTCTGGTGTAACTGTAAATTGGCTATATTTTTGTTTTTAAGCTGATATATTTAAACAAATATTATCCACACGTTACTTAGTCTTAAAAGAGAAGCTAAGAATAACTGTAAACTGCCAGGCACGGCAAATGAGGTGGCTAAGGAGCTTGTAGAGACTATAAGCCACAACAAAAATAAATGAAGACCTATTACATGCCAATGATTGAGGAGCGACTATAGTTCAAGTCAAATTTTTGTGTCATGTTGATTTAATTAATACATGACCCTCAGGCTAAAAATAGATGCAGGCTTGAGAACAGTTTTGGGAGATTTCTCTGTACAGCTTGATAACCCTGTTAGCAAGAATAACTCTGCATAGCACAGTTGACTAGAAGCTCAGAGGCTAGAAAGTTTATAAACACACAGTGACAATGATCACAAAAGCAAATATATTCATTGAACACTAAAAACTGTAAATGTGAACCTGACTTACTGTTAGGGAAGGAATGGCTTTGATGACAACCTTGAGTAATAATATGAAAAGATATGGCAATACAATGCCACCCTGTGGTTTTGAACTCCTCTGACTTTTGGTTTCCTGTCCTAATGTAGTTTGTACAGGTCTTATCTTATAGGTGTTGTTTTCCGTCGGGACTTGTTATTTCGTTCTTTTTTTGTGATTTATTCCATCCGTTTATCCTGGTCTGGACGCCGGCTGAATGGAACTACGCTTATACCTGTGTCGTATTTCACGGGTTAGTTCTGCCGGTTCACCTTCACGAATTTGGCGTGTGGGAATTTTAGATGCTACTATGATGAGCTGAATACAGCTGGGGAGAGATGCCAGACTCACTCACACGCTGAGTGTTGTCCATACGACCTCTTGTGGTTATCGAAAAGGCACGACAAACTGCGTTAGATGCCTTCCAACCTTTCTACCCTGCGGGTTACATGTTTACGGAAAGGCTTCGGTGGTAACCCTGAGGCAAAATCTGCATCCTATGCTATCTCCAGTCGTCTCGATGAATGTCTTGCCACTGGCGAAAGGTAGCTTAGGCTCTGTGAGTGAGGTTGACAAAAGGCGCAGTTTCTTCCTCACTTTAATTCAAATCACAGCGCAAGTCACCCATTTCAGCGGCCACAGCAAGAGATACGACTGTCCACACGGCTGAACAAAGAGAGTGGTCTTCATCACTTGTGATGGACGAACATCAAGGACACAGCAAGAGATACGACTGTCCACACGGCTGAACAAAGAGAGTGGTCTTCATCACTTGTGATGGACGAACATCATGGACACAGCAAGAGATACGACTGTCCACACGGCTGAACAAAGAGAGTGGTCTTCATCACTTGTGATGGACGAACATCATGGACACAGCAAGAGATACGACTGTCCACATGGCTGAACAAAGAGAGTGGTCTTCATCACTTGTGATGGACGAACATCATGGACACAGCAAGAGATACGACTGTCCACACGGCTGAACAAAGAGAGTGGTGTTCATCACTTGTGATGGACAACAACTCTTATCTTATAGAAACTGTAGGGCACATATCAAGGATGCTGAAGTGCTCTTCCTTTCCTTCCAAGCATTCCCAGAGCCTGCTTTAGGAAATTTTATCCAACGCTTTTCCATGTCCAAGAAATAAAAGGTGCATTCCTTCTCTAGAGTTTTGTCTCTGTTGCCTGAGTGTGAAGATAAGGTCTTGAGTACTTCAGTTTGCTCTGCAACCACATTAGACCTTACCCATCTATCGCTCAACCAGACGTTTTAGATCTCAGTTGTCAGTTGTTGCCATTTTTTTAATATCTCCCAATCCTTTGGTATAGCCTTGTGGCACCGGTCTGCCTGGAGAACCTTCAGCATTAACAATTCACCTGCATTTCTCATTAACTTGACCATTTCTTGTATTAAACCATCATATCCAGCTGCTTTGCCAACTTTAATTTTCACCAATGTTGCCCATAACTTCTTCATTGTGAGGTTTTCGCCATAATTGATTTCCTCTTCTGTATTATGAGTCTGGCAGACCTGGAACTTGGTCTTCATTATCCATTATCTGTCTCTGGTAAATAAAACACCTCATTTCTTCTCCTGTTCTTCAGCATTCGTCCTGAAAAGGATGTTGTGTCGTAGTTTACAGCTAAGCTGCACCTTTCTGTCTGACACATCTGGTTTCAGCACAGCATTTTTGGGACTTGATTTACCTTCCCTTTGTGGTCCCTATTCACTTAGCCAAACTACACGAGACAGCCTGTTTCCAGGGCTGCTACTTAGAGGTGGACTAGAATCTAAGACGGTTATGGTTCGCGGACTCTGACACAAGAGGTCAGCTTATTCATTGCTGCGACTTTGTCCCCAATATGTTTTTTGTTCTGGTTTTCTCCAACATTCCATTTAAATCTTTCTCCAATGTCCATCCAGGATTTTTGTTCTTGTCTTTCATTCTGAGTGTTACATATATTTTGTATTTTACTATTTTTCTTGACTTCTATGTATTTTTTTCCATGTCTTATTCTTTTCTCATATTATGATTTTGACTTCCTCTGTCCACAAGGGTGTTCTCTTTATATCCTTCTTGGCTTTTGAATCAATCTCATGCTTCTTCTGCAGGTGCATTGAAGATGGTTTTGAATTTTAACCAGAGACTTTCTAGGTATTCAGATGGTTCTTCTACATTTCCCACAGCTGGCGAGATAAGCCTCGGATATCTGATAATAAATTCTGGCTCTATTATAGCTTGAAGGCCTTTGTTCTTGCATCTCCTTCTCTGGTGTTTGGTTTCTTACTTTATTCTGAATTCTGTTTTGATGGGGCTACTCTTCCAGTTCTCTTTTTTTTGTCATGAGGTAGTGGTAACTTTAAATTTGGGTCCTTTCCAGGCTTTGGCATCTCTCACATACTTCGGTTCATATTGAATGTATGAGCTTGTGAGAGAACTTTGTAATGACCCGGTTTTCCTCACTACATGAGTCACTTTCCATTGTCATTCAGAACATCTTTACTTTTGTATCATACTACCAATCACACCATCCAATCTACAATGATCATTTCCAACTCTGGCATTGAAATCTCCAAGTATAATTTTGTCGTTACAATCCTCCAGTTTTCTTTTCAAGCAGCTCAAAGAATTCATATTTTGCATCTGCTATATCCCCTGATTAAACAATGATTGTTGTTGTTAATGCCCACAATGACTGTTTATTCTTTTGTGCACCCTGAAAAGGGCATTAAGTGGCGGGTTGCAGTAGCTTTCCTCACATGTCAAGTGTGCTGATAAAGGTGGCCCAGGGTCCACCAGGATGTTCCATGCTTGTCGTCATCTGCACAATTCTCACTACTATGGGGATTATGTTGATCCCCCACCTCCTCAGCCAGATTGCACAACCTGTTTCCAGGGAGAACTTCATGGAAGTTAGGTGGGGATCTTGATCAGTATATTTCGCCTCCTATTTAGTCGCCCCTCCCCCAATAAAATGTTTGATATCTTCACTTCTTCTTTGAGATCCTGCACCACAATTTGGTCAGAGATAAATTCCCATACCTCGATGTTGTACCTTTGTTAGTGGGAACTTAATTGTAGAGAATTTAAAAATAAAATATTGTTTAGTTCTTTGTTTCAGTGGCATTTAATTTTTCAAATTTTGCTTTCTTCCATGAGCTAGTCCTCCTTTCTGTTTATACTTCTAATGCTCTATCTTGATTTGTAATTTGTGTCCGTTACAAAAATCTTAGTCTGTAATTTGTATCAGTTACAAAAATTTTTGTAATTTGTGCCAGTTCATGTTTAGGTCCGTCCTGTTTTCCTTTTGCATATACTTCAAGTCAAGTGCGTACAAAAAAAAAATCAGATGATCATCCTGTTGACTTTACATGGTAAAGGAACTGCTGCCTTTTGGCCACCTTGTCTGGTCCCCGGCTATTTATTGTATATTGACAGCTAACCTCTAAATATAGTCTCCATTCAGCTATCCACTATTTAGTTGACATGCTTGCCAGAAGTACAGACTCCTTCCCCAAGAGGATCAAAAGGCACAAGTAAGAGAAGCACATTATAACAGAAAACATGTGCACATAGTTTGGCTTTGTGTATGATAAATCAAGATTTTAATGAGATTGTTGTACATTTGATGTTTATTGTACTGACCTTGAAACAATCAGGCCACACTGCTGAGTATATAATGTTAAATCTGTTATGGGGAAACACGTCCTAAATCTTTACTTGAAGTTGGTTGGTTTGGTGACTTTCTATTTTCTTGGTTCCAACAGTCTCTGCTGTGCATTGACACATTTTTATATTTTCATTTGAGGAGATTCTTTTTTGCAGTTCCTATAACATTCTTCCATTTACCTCAAATAGTTAAAGTGCTCATCTCTCTCAGCAAAAGAATCAGGTCTGCGACTCAGTTAAGGTATACACCAGTATACTCCTTTGTAAATGGGTGCTTAACTTATAGGTATGTATGGCATAAAAGATGAAAACTGGTTGACTGCCTCACAAAAAAAAACTGAGACATCATACAATGGAGTATCTAACAAGCCATCCTTGACAGCTGTATCTGCTTATTATTGAGACTACCTTTACCTCTTTTCTGCAAACTTGTACAAATTTTGAAGATATTCTCAACTTGTTTGTGTTATATTTTCCTTGTAAAAATTAGTCTGTGCCAATTAATTCAAAGTTCCGCTCCTCATTTCACTAGAGCCAGCGTTTACAAGAATATGGAATCTGTGATTTCCACTGTAGTGTCGTTATATAACATTTTTGTGACCCGATTACATGTGATAATATTTTAGGCGGAGTATTTGCTTATGTATTTATTGTTCTTGATGTGTATGTGAGAGCACAGATCCGTTACACAGATGCTCTATTTTGAGCAATTCATACTTTTCTCCAGAAGTGTTATATCAACATACAATATTCTACTTTAGAATATTAGTAAATTGCACTTTTTTTAATGTGTGTGTGTCTTTGTTGTCTTACATATTTTGGTCCAACACATTTATAATGCAACATTATAGAAATATGATTTCTGATTAGAGGCACAATGTTTTGTACACATATGTAATACACTAATGCTTATATTTAATATTTGTGTTTCTCTATTCAAACATCTGATATTTATGTTGATAAATGCACAAATTGTTACATATGCTTTTGAGTTATGTTTATTAACTGAGCATTCACTTGCTTGCTTGCTCACAAAAAATATAAAGTACAGAAAACCATCATCTACAATTTCCAGTGTGAATTCATAAATCGTATAAGGTTAGTATCGATAAAGCTTACACCAAAAGAAATCTCTTGTCACATATGTCACATTGTACCAGATGCAATCCTGACAGAGCACAACTATTAATACAGCTAACAGTAATGGAGATAAAGTGCTGATAGATGGCACACATCCTCCAGAAGGAACCCAACAATATAATCAGAGATGCACTGGAATGAAATTCACATGGGAAGCAATACCTTGCATAAGAATTGTCAAAGCCATAGTGAAGGCATCTGGAGCTCAAAAAGATAATCCTAAACAGAAAGTTTGTTGGACGATTTCTGTTGAAGCCCTGTATTCTAACAGAATCTAACTCTATACCATCAAGTTTGTCCAATAACAGAGCTGGTCATTGTGGACGAAGAAGACTACATTTTATTAGGTCTTGGCTCCAGTAGGGAGGCCAATTCCTGTTTTGCCGTTTCTAGCTCTCAACAGAGTTTATCTTCTATAGAAGATGACCCTAACCAGAAATCAGTGGAGGACTTCCATACAACCTCTGTGTTATTATGAAATCGAACTCATCTTTTGTAATCTAACTTAGAGAAGGCAAAGCATGAGAGTCATTCTCACAATAGTTGAGACCTGTCTAGTCTGGCTGGTGTATGAAAGATAAGCTAACATTTAAAACTATTTCAGCATTCATTTTTCCTGGCTTAGATATGAACGTTTCTTTTTAAAATAAAGCTGGCAGGATGCACTTGTCTGCAACAACTGATATTTTATCAAACGTTTAATTTAAATGACTAGTCACAGCTGGATCACCATGGCAGCAGAAATCTGTTACCAGCTGTCAGACTGATCAAGTTACTTCATATACAAAAATATTTACTGTCTTTTTTCTTTCATCATATCAATAAATGTTCTTGATCTAATATGTTGTATACTATTCTAATTGGTAGAGTGAGAGTATTTCTGTAGATGCTACCCTTAATGTCTGTGTGATGTGGAAATGAGTCTTCTAAATATTGTTATGCTATATTGAAATGTTAATAAATGATTATGTGGTGACAAACACATACTGGTTTCATCCCATTTTTTGGTGTTGAATCTTCAATGTTATACAACATTAACAGACCATCATTGTTACCAAAACACATTTTAATCAATAAGAAATATTACAAAATGTGATGTGGTTAAAAGACAATTACAGTTCATTTTATATATATATATATATACACACACACACATACACCACAAGAATAAACAATGGCTGAAAGTTTTAGTAAAATATCTTCATTCAAAGAATACAGATGAGCCTGTCATGTGGTATATATGTATGACGGATATTCCGGTGGCCTTACTCTACTCTTTCGCCTACTGAAATGGATTGTGGAAATCCCTTGGTGCAGCATTGTATTCTTGGACATAGGCAGGAATAAATTCAAACAGCTTTTGGTTACTTTAAAGCAGGCACAAGGTAAAATCCCTTGATCCAACAACTTTTGGTTACTTCAAACCAGGCACATGGTAAAATCCCTTGGTCAAACATTGTATTCTTTGACATAAGACAGGAATAAATTCAAACAGCTTTTGGTTGACTGAAATCAGGCACACAGTCCGTTTGATTGAATACTAAGATTCTGGTAATAAAACAACAGATGACAATAACAGAAATTGGATTTTGAAAGATTTTTCTACCCTGTGGTGTAGAGTTCTTCTTGTGGCATATATTTTCTATGGGAAGTGCAACTGACTCTCCTTAGTTACAGACTTCTTTGCTGCCCCATAAAACAGTGAAATAATTTCCGCAGATGTAAAACAAACCTACAGAGTACACAGCTTTTCTGTAGGTATGATTATATTGCTCACTCCAAATATATACAATGGATCAATTAAAAACAGCCACAGAAAAATGTATTCATAAATTTAAATGAGGAAGAGCTTGAAGATGGGAAAATTGAGTTTTAAGATCACAAGCAATTAATAGAAATTGCAGGTAATGATAATGTGCATACACAAAGGAGAATATTTTTATACAAGTTTTTGTGTTTAATTGTTTGAAGTAGTCTAATCGTTTTTAAATATTGTTGGTTTTCAGAGACTCCAGGTATTTAAAATGATGTAGTTTGAAGGATGTCTGCGAATCATGGACGATTACCAAAACTTCCAGACAAAGAATCGAATCCTTTGAGTCAAAATGTTTCAGAAAGATCCTCAGAATACCCTGGACAGAGAAAAAAATAAATGTAGACATTTGGCAAGAGTTGAGCATAGAGGAGAACTGGCTTATCAATTCCATTGTGGCCAGAAAATGCAAATACTTTGGTCACATCAAGAGACACAACGGTCTTGAGAGAACGGTGATGGAAGGTATGGTGCCAGGCAAAAGAGGAAGGGGTAGACCAAGAAGACGATGGCACCAAGATATCCAAGAATACCTGAGTGTGACAGAGGCTGGAGTTTTGGCAAGGGAGCGAGTTCCTTTCAGACAGACTGTGATGGGAGCGACATTCTACAAAGGACACAGTACATGATGATGAGTTTGAAGGAAATAAAATTGCATATGTTCATTGTATGGACAAAAAAAAAGCTCGCAGGACTATGATAATAAATCAATATTGTTGGTAGCCATAGGGACAGGTTTACAAAACGAATGTTAAAATCCTCAAGCACATTATAAAATATTGAGGATGTGGTAAGCAGCCTCAAGAATAATGTATTTTAACAAAACATTTTTTTTCTTTTACTAAGCTGCGGAATAAAAGCTGCTTGCCCTGGCAGATGCTACGTAATGCACAGGTTAGAATTTAATTTGACCTTCAATTAAAAAAACCTAAGCTCTACTGATGTATGAACCAATGTCTTCAAATTTCATCACCCTTATCTTGGGATGCATAGGCTAACCTTCTCCAAGCAGGGCTGTCCTGTGTTTTTTTACTTCCTGAAACTGATTTAAAATGGATGAAAGGGATCAAGATGCTGAGCAGCGCATAAGCTGCAGTGGTCAGCGACCCATAACTGACTGCTAGCATCAGGGCCAGCGAAACAGAGCTGCCAAGACCCTTCTACACCTCCGCGCGGTGATCCTGGATAACAGGCTGCAGCAGGGCAGACTGGCTAAGGAGAAGGGATCGAAGAGAGAATGCTAACCCGGTACTCGCAAAATGCTTACTGAAGTCGGATGTGTTGGACCGAAAGGTGCAAATATCGCAGTCGAGCTGTAAACTATGACACAACGCATTCCGTTCTCTAAACTACAATCTGCTACTTAAACCCTTTTAGGGTTTGGTAACGGGAGATTGAGAACAAAGCCAAGCCAAATGGTTGAAATTCACTCGCAGTATAACAACATCAACAATCAAATCTCCAGATGATGAAAAGCAGCTTGATATTCCTTTTAACTCCATTAAGCCAATACTCCAAGGTATGAAACACAAGAGTACACACTTTCAATCGCATGGTCATTCCAGCAATGATTTACGGATGCAAAGTGTGAAACTTGCACAAAACAGATGCTGAGAAGCCCAGAGAACAATGGAGCGGTGCATGCTAAAAATATTGGCATGGTGTAAGATCCGTAATGAAGAAATTCAACATCAAACTTTGTTTCGGGACGCTGTAGAAACAGTTATATCACGCAAACATCATTGGGCTGAACATGTACCACGTATGCCTGACAAAAGATGGACACGTAGAACAATGTTTCAGTGGCCATATGTCTCTACACGGGGTCGTCCACCTATGCAATGGCGAGATGGACTGACCAAAGACCTAGGTTCCGCACTGGTATAGCTTTGCAAAAGATCGGGACATATACAGAATTTTGTTGGCTCCCTTGCATACGGCACATCTGCTGGAGTGACGTCGAGGATAATGTGTTAAACTGAATGTTTTCTAAACATGCTATTTTTCTATATAATTTCCTGTCACTTCAATAGCCTTACGACAATGACATACATGTTTTTCCTGTTCATGTAGCCACGTTCCTGCAGGTTGGTTGTGAGACTTCAATGAACCCATCTGGCATATACCTTTGAATATCAAAGATTGTAGAAAATTACCATTGCACTTTCATTGCTGACTGGATGCTATGGGGTCATTTGTCGACTTATGATGTGATGATCCTCACAAATAATGGCATTGGCGTGCTGCAACATGTCTTGGCTGGTGGCTGTGGTAGGACGTCCAGACTTCTGCTGGACATGTAGCTCTGTCTCTCCATTTTCTTAACTTCTTTATACTGGTTTAGAAGACTCTACAGAGTCTGTATACAACCAGTTTCTTGAAGGGTGGTTTTTACTGATGTGCGAGTCAATCTTAATAGACTCAAACACTAGAGCTAAGTAGACCCGCAGCCAGTTAGGTGACATCTATAGCTGCTCTTAACAAACCACCTGGGGAAAAGTACAAATAACTTGGGTAGAATTGGAATTTTGTCCGGGCAGCGGCCTTTAAGCCTACTCGTTTCGATTTCCAACTGCCACGGAATTTTTTACGTGCTTAACACTGAACGCGGGAGTCTGATCTCACTACCCAGAGATGAGGGGAGTTTTTACCGAAAGATCCACAAGAAAAAAATCCCAGTCTCCATGGTGATTCAACCAAGCTGCCTCTGGCACCCGAGGTGGACACCTTACCTCGAGACCACTGTAACTTTCTACACTTTTTCCACTACCAAGAATTAAATTACAGCTCACTGTTTATAACATTTGTACACAGAGATGATATTTTAACAGACTGTTACAACTGCGCTATTAAGAGACGTTGCTATCTTTATTTTGGGATGAGAAAAAAAATGTGGCGCATTACTCTTATATTGCTTTATGGATGTGCATGCTGGATAATGAATAAACAGAGAAATCACTGGCAGCGATACAAATGTGTTTCCCGGACAGCTAAACAATTAGAAGACGATAAGTTATCAGTAAACAATATTTAAAAAACACAACTCATTAAAATATAAAAAAGCAGGGAGCATTTATTGAACACATACAGAATGGAGAGTCTGAAAAATCAAGTGGTAACAGAAAATATTGAGAGCAAGAAAGTAAGAACAAACAAAAATTATCTGGAATGCCATGACAAGCTGGGTTGGAAATCACAGAGCAGCAGAAGTGCTGAATTACTCAAAGGACAGATATTTATGGAAGGAATTGATTTTCAATGCCACGTGGCATGACCATTTGATGATGATAATGCATTCAAAATAAGGTGGTATATAATTCTGCATATGGTTTTGCTAATGATGAGGAGCTCAAAGTTCTTTATCTTTCTGTAAAGATTTTGGTAATGCCAGTTATGTATTGTGAGTCAACGCAACCTAGAGGTGAATAATTGTCCATTTCACAATCCGAACGCACTAAGTTCAAATCATGTTGTGCCCAAATTGGCAGAAGCCGGGTTTTTTTCTCGCAGTGCGATCGCTCCTCTGCATACAGAAAGTAACGGCAACCTACCAAGAAACTTATAATAACCAAATATGTTGGCAATAGTGACATTCAGCAAAGGACATGCTACTAACCTACATTGCTGTATTGATCAAGTGTAATACTCATTCTTAATTTATGTAACTGTAACCAAATACACATTTATCCAAATCAGTTCCGCAGAAAATATGTGCAATTTATTTTGTAATTTCTTATCATCTGCTGTGTCATCGGCATTATCATTGTTGTTGTTGCTAATGCTCCTCGTACTAGAGTTAGGTACTCTTGACAGGTTTTTTTGGTGGTGGGTTACAGTGGTTTCTCCCAACATACTCAGGTGTGCTTAAAAAAGTGAGCCGTGGTCCTCCTGGCTATAGTGCAATGCTCCTTAGAAAGCACACCACTATAGGGATCAAAGTGTTAATCCCAATCTCGTTAGACTGCCATGAAACAGTCTGTTTCCAGGGAGAACTGCTTGGAAGAAGTATGTTCCATCTGACCCTAGCTAACAGTCTGATCAATATGTTTTACCTGACTTGACATTAGTCTCAGTCTCCTCTCCTGCATCATTAATGTAACGACACTGCTGATGACAGATGTGTTGTACCGAAAGGTGCAAACATCGCAGTCAAGCTGTAAACTAGTGACATAACACATTCCGTTCTCTGGACAACATCCAGCTACTTGCAAAGCCCTGTTCAGGGTTTGATTGCGGGAGATTGCGAACGAACGAAGAATAATGTAACAACACACATTTGTGGCTCAGAACAAAACAACAACCAACTAATACAATTTGAGATTAAAGGAGAGAAAATAGAGATAGATCCAACACTCAGGAATCATGGCAACAATATAGCCAAACATGCACTGAAATTAAATGTGAAGTTAAAGCAATAGGGAGTGTCATGGGCAGAGTTCAAGAAGATAGTCCACAATGGTAATTTGTGAAGAGCGGGCGAGTGTTACCGAGGCCTGAACAGGGATCAAAGATAAGTAACACTGTAACCTGCCAGGCATGGCATAAGAGGCAACTAATGAAAGTTGGCCATGGGGTTGACCACCCCATCCTCTAAAAACTTTAATCCATAAAAACTCATCATAGAATTTTGAGGGAGGGGGGGGGGGGGGGGGGGGTGTGTCCCTCAATATTTGATAACGCTGAATATTTGTTTGAAGATCTATGCTCCACAGGGAGCAGAAAAGGATTTAGTGGTTGAGGGACTGATGCATCCCTGTTTTCTATGGAATTGACAGAGGAATATAAGGTTAAGTGTTGTGCCATCAATGAAGATCACAGAAATAAAATAGACCATCAAAAATGTGTGTTTTTGTCAGTTATCTAATGTCAGTCAGTAACTTTTAAACTGCTTTTGAGGGACTCTGGGTCAGTGGTAACTTTTGAACATCATCAGTAAATTTGGTTTGGTCGTCATCATCATCGTCATCGCTGTCCTCATTTGTGACCTTACCTGTACTCAGCTGACACAACATTGCATCCCTGATATCAGTATATGCCAACCAAATGAAAGGAAAGACAGCCGCCTTACATATTCGAATCCACATTGTCATGGTCAGCGCTTGACTAAACCGACTGCAGTATGAATTGTTGCACTCTATTACCATCATTATAACATGAACGAAACAATATGGAGCTTCACAAAATATTGAGAATACGCTGACTATGGCAGTGATTATCAGAGATTCTCCTTTTGGTGTGAGAGGCTTATAGGAGCATCTCTTTGGACGAAAAAAATCAAGAAGACAGGTGAAAGGTGCTAAGATAAAAACTCCCAGTGCCGGAAGTATGAAGGACATTAGCTGTGAGGCAAGAAAATTTATATAATTAATTTTGTATAGACATTGTTTGGTGTCTGCTGATTTGGCTAACAGCCCTCCATAAAATGTGGGCAGTAAGAATATGCACGGAATGACCCATGATGAAACCATCAAGAAGACCGTACCAATTTTTGTAGCCCATGGCCTCACGTTTTTATTATTTTTCTCAGTATACATATACACAAAGCGCTCAAAGACTAGGCTTAAAATGGCAAACAGAGACACTGAAGGTTGGTAATAATCTGTTATGAATGTCCATCCCTGAAAAAAAGAAAAAACAAGTCAGGTTATCATTTAATTTGTACATCTTTTGCATACACATATTAGTCTGAGGATCCTGTACAGTAAAGTACACGTGTATAACACAAAATTAATTAAAATAAAAGTGAAAAGTATCACCGTTGCAGATACTACCACTGGAAATGGTATAATACTGCTATAAAGCATTGATAACCCTTCTGAAGAAATGATTCTCAAGTCAATGGTATTCCACATCTCACTTTTAACAGAGAGGTCAAAAGCCTGCTACATGGAAGAAAGGTCTAGAAATTAAATTCCTTACTTGAATCCTGGTAAAAATTCAGCTGGAAGAGACCCAATTTGAGGGACCCAGATGTTCTCCCTTTCCAAAGAGCCCTTCCTGAAATGCTTCCAACAATGACAGGATCACTGGGGGAAGTGTGTGAAGTCCCAGGTAGAGTACTTAGAAGGGGATTAGGGTTTCAGATGAGTATAGTCGGTCTTTTAATTAATAAACAAGGTCCGAAGCAATTTTCTACTAAACTGCATGTCAGATCCAAATGATTTTTCACATGCAGCCTTAGAATATCCATGATGTTAAGTAAATATTTATTTTTTTCTCTAAGAAATTTGATGAATTTTGAAAAATGTATTCATTCGGCTATATTAAAAATAACCTCACTGAATTGGACATAATTTTAACATTTATATGGTACTCAGCCATGCTGTTTTAAAAATAGATGTTTTGACATTCAAATACATTGAGTAAAAACAAATTCTTGATTATCCCGTTCCCCAATTAGACCCTTTGTCGAGTGCGGAAAACAACCAAGATCATTCATGCAAAACTGTCATTCAGTTATAGGTGTATCACGATATTATAGTTTGTTGGGTTGCTATTGTGACATATAGTTGCTTTTTCAAAAGTTACATTGATATCGATTTCAAAATGAGTTTGAAGTGTACATTTATAACAATGCAGAAGGTTACCGTTTTACTATAAATGTTTTTCTGCAGGGAATCTTCTTCTTCTTCTTCGTACGCAGTCAGACAGTAACCATTATTTTTTCGAAAAAAGCGGCGGTCATCCTGAGGCTCTCGCCACTGCCATAGAGCTTGTCTTGCAGTTCCACTGGTAATGGCCACATCTGCTCTCTCTGATCCTCGTATGTCGGGCAGTTCTGCAGCAGATGTTCAGCGGTCATTTTACCAGTACCGCACGGGCATTCGTCGGTACACCCTATCTTCAATTTGTTGAATAGGTGGTACCTCAGTCTGTTGTGGCCAGTGCGAAGTCTGAAGACAACGACCTGCTCTCTTCGGTTCAACTGGTAATAGGCATCGTTTTTGGTGTAACCAGTATGTTCGGTTTCCCATTTGGTCATGTATCTGGTTTTGATAAGCCGTTTTGACTCTTCGTACGTCATACTGGTATCTGTTTGTGGTAGTCTTGCACCTTCTTTTGCCAGTCTGTCTGCCTCCTCGTTGCCTTGGATGTTGCAGTGTGACGGAACCCACTGTACCACTACCCTTTTTGGTGCGGACTGCTGGCACAGTTTGCAGAGTGCTGCTCTTAAGTCATTAAGCTCAGTGTTTTTCTGGCTTTTTAGCGCTGTGACTACGACGAGAGCATCTGTCAGCAGGACTATATGGCTCTCATTTTCACTGTGTGTCACCATTTCTTCCACTGCCGCCCTCAGTGCCTCTGCCTCCGCTCTGAAATTGCTTGTGTACTTACCAGTAGCGAATGACAGTGTTATTTTTCTGCCATTTGGTAGGTTCAGGAATGCTCCTGCCCCTCCGTTCTGTGTAGTGTCTGTTACAGAACCGTCGGTGTATGCATGGGTCCAGTCCATGCTTGGGTAGCTTTTCGTTATGAAGCTTAGGGTAGTATCTCTCCTTTCTTTTTCAGTCTGGCAGTTTTTGTTTGCAATACCTGGTATATTTTCTACCACCTCTGGAAATATATCCTGCCTCCAGGTAGGTTTTCGTACAGTAGTGATGGGTTTTGGTGTTGTTAGTGCGTTTATGGGATCTTCGTGCATCTTTGCTTTGGCTATTTCTGCAAAGTTTCTTCGCTTTAGTTTCCCATTTCCCAAATTGTTTAGTCTCTGGTGCATTGGATGGTCCGTCAGTCTTCTGAGTTTCTCTGACTGCAGCTGGGCTCTGCAGTCTCTTCTATCAGTCATGGATTGCAGTTTTGTAATCTTTTCAAGTTCTTGCAGGGAATCTAAGATGGATCATTTATATTGCTTAATTCATGACCCAGAGAAACGAATGCAATTGGCGCTTGGTCTGGATAGATCATCCTTTTACCGTTGGATTGGACAGGACTCATATCAGGAGTGCACTCATATCAGGAGTGCACTCATATCAAGCAAGGTAGGAAAAGGATATTTGATGATTCCAACACAGATGTTATAAAACAGAAGAATTTGAAACTGTTGATGAAAAATCAACTTGTTAATCTCCTGAAACTAAAATTAACATTGCAATCCGACTGCAGTAATGACGTTTTCTAAAGTACTCTTTAAAAAATTCTAAGAACCGCCAGCTTTACATTCAGGAAAATTTCAGGCGGCAAGAATATTATATGTAAAAAAGCCACATTTGACTGATGGCAGAATCCAATACCTGAGACAGACACATGAACCACGCATGCAAGGCTATGATACTATATACTTGGACAAATTCTGGGTCAATGCTCACCACACCTATGGTAAAGAATGGCAATCAGTTGACAGTGAACAGAAAAAAATAAATTTCAAGCAGCAAAGGGCAGCGCATTATACTAACGTATGCCAGAAGCAGTGAAAAAGGACTTGTCCATGATGCTGAATTTTTTTTCCAATCAAAAAGTACTGACGGTAGAGACTACCACACTGAAATGAATGGACACATTTTTAGACACTGGCTGACGAATGATCTACTTACAATTCTGGATAGAATGTATTGCCTAGTAACAGAAAATGCATCCTATCACAATGCAGTATCAGAGAAAGACAAAGTACCAACTGCATCAAATGCAAAAGTTCAAATTAGAACATGGCTAGTTAAGGAAAAAGTAAATTTATATGACACGTATTTGAAAACTGAGTTGTTGCAGCTTGTGAGGAAGACAAATAAGACAAAAGTGTATCATATTGACAAAATCATTGAAGAGTACAGTCACACTTTACAGTCACTGTAAAATCTTAAATTTAATGCCATTTCCTTGCAATGGACATAAAAGCTCAAAGGAATTCGCCAAGATGCAAAATTCTCAACATCTATGGACTAAATAATATCAATGTTTTAGCATCATGGATATTACAAAGCTGTATGAGAAAAATCATTTGGATATGACATGTAGCTTTGTAGAAAATTGCTTCGGATATTGTTTATGAATTAAAAGACGGACTATAGTTGTATTTTACAGGCCTAAAGATCGGATACATTTTTGAACACACCTCGTGTACAACATATTCATTTTAGGCGGCTGTCCCAAAAAGGATATTGTCATGTTGAGTTGTTTGCAGCAAGGCTGCGATATCTGAGCCTTTCTGCCAGACACATCTATTGAACTGACTTTTTTTTGGGTAAGACTTCACTAGAACAGCATGTTTCCATAGCTGCCATCTGAAGTCAGAATATGGTCTTGGTCAGCTATGGTTCGCTGACCTTAATGCAAGCAGTCAGGCATGAGTAGCTGACTACTGTCAGCTCATTCACTGTGCTGCATCCAGGGCCCCCAACACAACATACAGTTCTTGTAATTATCTATGTAGAATCATTGCTGCTTTGCACATTTAAAACATTGAAATTACATTTTGACGTTTTTATCTAATTAATAGAATTAAATAATTAGTTAAACCTTTACACGCTAGCCCTTGACAAAAGAAATACATATTCATAAGAGTAGAAAGATATATATATTTTTTTTTTTTCTTACTCACATACTCTTTGTTCACTAATGAGATTTTAATGCATGTTCTAGTAATTCAACAGCAGATTGCATTGAACATAGTAATAATTATGGTTTCTAAATAAAATATACTGGGCAGGTTAGCGTGTAATGGGTTAATCATTTTAATATATTCAATTAATTTATTTTCCATCAGGAACTGTCCTAATATTTAATAACAAGGTAACTAGTTATAAAGAAAGATAGTTTGTAAATTTATTCAGACCTCAAACACAAACCCATAAGATTTTCTATATTTACTTACAACAGCAAGGTTACAGTGCACATTGCTTGGGTTGAGTGTAAAGTGCAGCTTGGCTGGTATGACAAACACACCCATGAGAACGTTGACCAAAGCCATATTGACTATCAGCAGATTCTTGGGTTGGGATCTCAGAGCCTGTTTGGCTAGCACAAATGTAATTATAGCTAAGTGACTGGCCAGTATCCATGAAGCAAGCGTCAGTCGAATTATATTGAGAGCATTCCAGTTTGTGTAATCACGCAGCGCCAACTTTTCTCCATCATTAAATTCATCCCAGTCCACAGCAACCATCTGGATAACCAAGAGCAGATATAGTTCTCATTACAAAAATATCATGAGAGATACATGTTTGTTATTTATGCTGAGTTACCACCAGTCATCTTGACTTATGTCTTGCCACTGGTCCAAGGTAGCTCGGGACCAGAGAGTGAGGTTGATGACCAGCCCAGTTTCTTCCTCATTATAATCCAAATACAGCACAAGTTACATCATCACTTGCAATGGGCAACTAACTATTTTATTGTAGTAATAAAAATATTCTTTTAACAGATCAAAAGAACACCAGGGCTGAACAAATAGTAAGTAAGTTAAGTAAAGATTCTGATTTCATGTCAGTGTAGCACATTGGAAATATGGTTTTAGGTCCATATTTTTATTGACCAATGGCACACTAGCGGGGATGTAGCCAACATACCGCCGGTCACCTTTACTCATTTTTACTTTACAGATTATTCTGCATTCAGGAAAAATCTCGCACCAACTGAGGACCAAACCCTGATCCATCAGTTGGCAAGTCAGTGCACTAACCATTGGTACTTGAGAATAATACCAGGGAAATTTTGATAAACAGGAACAACAGGTCACAGTGTATTTAGTGAAATGTCACAGCCAAAAAGTAATGATGACATAAATAAACTACATAAAAGAGATCAAAGTCTCATATTTCAGTTTCAAACAGGACACAATAGCCACTTGAATGGCATCGATTCTCAGCACCAGACCCTGTGCAGGCATTTCTCTCACCCTGATGAAACTGTTAGACACCTACTCATTGAGTGCAAGGCGCTTGCAGACATGAGGAAAGGATTCTTATAAGCACTGTTGACAATTGCCAATACACTATGCGGAGTAGTGAAACAACTGATGAAGACCTGTATCCATTTAAGAATTGCATTTAGCTGCCAAAAGCAAGCTTGCTCAGCAGTTATGGGATAACAACATGTGGTGTTCTTTGGCTCCCTGAACAAATAGGAGACAAAAAACGTTTGAGACCAAGACGACGTCATTGTTGAAATTTACAAAGACTAACAAAAAATGTGTTGTCTGTTCTTGTCCATCTGTAAAACTGACATGCCATAGTAACTCCTCTTCTACCACGAGGTGTAGAAGTCTTCTATTTTATTTTCCTTGTGGCCTATAGTTTTTTCTTTGGCGTCTGTTCTGAAAAGGATGCTGCAACAATGTGTGGTAGCTTTTTTTGGTGCCAGGTTTGCTTTCCCACTGCAATCCATATTCTTATAGCCAGACTACACTAATGCACTGTGTTTCCAAGGCTCTGCCGCTTGGAGTCGGAATAAGGTCTGGTCAGCTCTGGTTCGCTGGCTGTTGTCAGCTCATTCACTGTGCTGCATCTTAGGCTCCGACCTATAGCTTCAATCGGATGAGATAGCCAGTCCCATACCCAACCCTCCATAGGTGCCTCTCATGACATACACAGCAGGTTAGTGTTATTATTCTTTGCTCCTATTTGGACCTGGTAACACAAAGGGGGATTGAAGGGGGGGGGGGGGGTGTGTGATTTTCTGGTAAGGATATTCATAAAGAAATGCTTCCTGTGTGAAGTTTTGTTAATGCTTCGGAATACAATTCAAGACATACCCAGGCCTGCGGACTAAAGTGGTTCTGCACCATCATGACATGTGGCTAAATTAACCCAGGAGAAAATTTACAAACTAGTGTGGTAACTTCTCGAACATACACCTTTCAGCCTCGAGTTAGCCCCAAGAGATTTCCACCTGTTTGGCGCACTAAAAACCACCTGTTGCTGTTATCCTATAGCTGCTGAGAAAGCCTGCTCTTGGCAGCCCAATGCCCTTCTTATATAGACACAGGTCTTCTTCAGTTGTTTTACTGCTACGTACATTGTGTTGGTAATTGTCCACAAGGCTTGTAAGAATCCTTTCATGTCCACAAGTGCCTTGCACTCAATGATTAGGTGTCTAACTGTTTCATCGGTGTGAGAGCAATGTCTGCACATGGGAAAGGTGCTGGCGATTGATGCAGTCCAAGTGACTATTTACTCCTGTGAGACTTTCATAAAAACCACCTTGATGGAAGATGTTTTGCTAATGCAAAAGGTTGAATATGAATTACAAATGTGGCTGAGGCAGCAGACCAAAGACTGTTATGCTGCAATTTTTGGTGCACTGATAAAGTGGTGGGATAAGTATCAATGTTGATGGATATTATGTTGAGAAATAATGGATAATGTATGTGCAATAATAAATGGTTTTCAAGTTCGTATCTCAATTAGTTTTAAAAAAATAGTAAATCGTGATCTATTTACAGACTTTCCATCATGCATTATTTTTGAGTGCCCTGTGTGATCTGCTTCTTGGTTTCTACATAATGATATCTATATCAGTAGTTGTTCCCCTTCCATCAGCCCTTCACTGTCACACAAACTGTAATGAAACGGGATCCATCGTAACACAACTCTTTGAAACACATAACATAACTGAAAGAGTATTGCACTCTTCAACATTGATGTTGCCTCTTGGGAGCTGCTTGCACAGAACCATTCCACCTGGTGTGCTTACATCACACAAGGTACACATATCGCAGAGCGTAACTCCATCATCAAGACTCACAGAAAGCGTGCCACCAAAAATAAAAGAATGCATGATGCTTCCCCATCCGACTCCTTACGCGAGCCATTTCCTTTAGCCATTTGAGAATATATTTAGCAGCACTAGTCTGATGCTGTGACCAACTTCGCTTGCGATAGATAACTATTATTATTACAGAACATGATATTAAAATAACAGAAAGAAAACAGTTAGAATCAGTTTGAGAGAAATAAAAATAGTTTAAAGTTATTAGATATATTATCTGTCACAAACCTTATGAAAATCAAATGTGATTCCTCCAACTTGATTAAATACATCAAATTCTCTGTCTTTAATACTTTTGGTCGTGTCAGATACAAGTGTTGTTGACAAGTTAAAGGTATCGGATGCCATCACGCAGTCAAAATTAATATCAAGCGGAGCCTTTTCCCATCAAATCTGCAACAAATAACAATATAAAAACAAACCTTCAATACACCCATGGATGTATGAAGAGCCACATAAATTATGGCTTTCACAGGAAATGAAGTGAAGCACAAAAACCGTGAACTCCAATATCAAGTTTGCCATTTTGTATGACACGGACAACAACAAATGCAACAACCAAAAAGATAAACTTTTATAAATGGCTGCCTATACAAAACATAGAGATTTAAATAGTATGATAAGATTACCAAAGAAGAACTGTTTGAAAGAACAAGACCAGGGGAGAATGTTGTCAAGAGAAGGCGCTGGCATTGCATAGGACACACATTAAGGAAACCAGCTAATAACCTTACAAGACTGTCTCTGTTCTGGAATCCCCAAGGTAAGAGAAGTAGAGACAGACCAAAACATACATGGAGAATATAGCTTGAGGTAAACATAAAGGAAGCTTGAAACTGATGGTTTAGGACTTGGTCTGTTTTTGTTGAAGATTTACTTCACAGGGAACTGAAACATTTGATTGATTGATTGAAATAGTTCACTCTGCTAGAAGTTCACTATACTAGAAGTTCACTATGCTAGAAGTTCACTATGCTAGAAGCTCACTATGCTAGAAGTTCACTCTGCTAGAAGTTCACTGTACTAGAAGTTCACTGTGCTAGAAGTTCACTCTGCTAGTAGTTCACTATGCTAGAAGTTCACTCTGCTAGTAGTTCACTCTGCTAGTAGTTCACTATGCTAGAAGTTTCATTAAATGAAACAAACTGCAGTGGAAACTCAAGAGTAGATGGCCAGTTTATTAAAATACATGGTACTCAACATGCATTGCAAAACATTCTACGAGTTATATACCACATTCATCTCAAACATTATATACATGTTCATCCCACGAATGGATCACAGTGTCTCTTATTGGCAAGAATAGAGCCACTTTGCCCTACTAAGTGTTTAGAAAAACATGATTTAGTAGGGTTGTGATTTGGGTTTGCAACTCCACCGTGTAAAACATAGTGCTGCAAACAGGGCCTTTGAAAGAAATGTTATTAGTGAGTTTTGAAGTTTCTTTCAGTTCTTTTTCCCATCTCCATTTGTCATCTTGTTTTTTTATCCACTGCTGTTTTGTGCTATGAGATATAGCCTGTAAGACCACAAAGAATATGAAGGATGAGAGAAGGGTGAAATGAAGCACTCTTTTGATTGTCTGCATGAGACTTTATGTTAATATAAGCCTGTGGTTTCAGAGAGAAGAAAACACATTTGGCTTGGCTTCGTTCGTTCTCAATCTTCCTCTACCAAACCCTGAAAGGGCTTAAGTAGCAGAATGTAGTCTAGAGAATGGAATGCGTTGTGTCGTAGTTTACAGCTTGACTGCAATATTTGTACCTTTTGGTCCAACACATCTGACTTCAGCAAGCATTTTCTGAGTACCAGGTTAGTATTCCCTCTTCGATCCCTTCTTAGCCAGTCTGCTCTGTTGCAGCTTGCTATCCAGGATCACCGCGTGGAGGTGTAGAAGGGTCTTGGCAGCTCTGGTTCGCTGGCCCTGATGCTAGCAGTCAGCTATGGGTCACTGACCGCTGCAGCTCATGCACTGCTCAGCATCTTGATCCCAAAAACACATTTGATTTGAACATATTTATTTTCTGCTACAATACAGAAAAGGAGAATGAATTCACACTGAAACATCATTTTATATTACAACGCAGATCAGATTATCAGAAGACATAACTATTTGTAAGAAGTAAAAAAAAAAGGTACACAGCTTAGTACTTACTTTACGAAAAGAGCTTTTATGACAAGTTTCTAAAAGACACTGATGATGTATTTTAAAAGATTGCTTCGTTTCACAGCTTCTGTTTTGATTGACGCTTCTTAGATGGTGTCAACTCCTGTCCCATACAGAAGGTGCCATTCTAGTTCTAGGTAATCTAGGTAACATTCTGTGACTAAATCCTGTTTAATGTTTTGTAATTCTGTAGGAAAGTTTCCCTAACTTCTCTTTATAGTTCCAGCCTTCAGCAAATACCAGTGCAGAAGTGCTAGTCTTGAGACTATTGACTGTCTTCTGCCAAAATAACCGACATGGAAAGGAATGTAATGTTTGTTTCTGTTGACTCCAGACAAATCAGTCTTTTACATTTAGTTCTCTGTTGGTGCTTTGCAATTTCAGTGTGTTTTCTGAAAAAAACTTTGCGGATATCTTTTGAGAATGTTTTAGGCAGAGCAAAGTAACCATTTGTAGCATAATTTTATATTTCATTTTGAGATGGAAACTCAGCTGTGATACATTCAATGTCAAGGCCTACATTATGATTGTTCCTCTCATTATCCAAATTATCTTCCACGTGTGCCTGTATGACTGTTTCTTTTTTATTTGCATTTTTATTTTCTGCATCTGCCCTTCATCAAAAACCTTACCCAAATCAACTGCTTCTTCTTTGTTAATGAGGCTTCCAGTAGTTTCTTTTTGCTTCAGTTCTATAGTATTTTTGTTTTTGTGTTCACCTTATTTTTCTAATCCCCAAGACAGTGTGCGTTGCACTGTGTTTTTATTTTGCGCCTGTCGGCCCAGTGCATCTGACTTCAGCATGCATTTTATGTAAGGGTCTGCTTCCTCCTGCATTTTCTAAGGGTTTGCTTCCCTGGGGTAACGGCCGATGCTGTGATGGGGATCGAACCCAGCACCTTCGGATTGTGAGCCATGCCACTTAACCACTAGGCCACGCCGTTCTATAGTTTATTTCAATTAGAAATGTTGTTTATGCTACACTTAATCCAAATTTTAAGTGTTAGATGACACCTTCTTTCATTTTCCTCTTGTTCTTTCTCATCATTTCTTTTCTGGGCTCCTGATTTTTTAGAATACATTTTGGAGAAATGATTTACAATTTTTTTTAAACCTGCTAGACATGCAGGAAAAAGTCTCACTGCTGGAACTCTCTGACTGCTCTCCATTCTTTCTTCACTGATGCTTCTCATGATAAATAGATATGTTTGTCGTTTCATTCCCATTGTTCTCCTAGCTTTACCCCCAACCCAAATTTATGCTCCAGTTCTGTCAATCAATCCACATGTTATATTCTTAGTAACGTCCATGTGGCTCAACACTGACACTCCCCCCCCCCCCCTCCCCCGTTTATGTGTGCTCAGATCAAAGAAAATCACAAATATCTGTTCAATTCGTATCTGGTTGGCCCCACTAAGTCTCCTCTGTCAACTGCTAATTTATTCGTCCAGACTATAAACTAGTTCTCATGCACGTTCTGGGTTAATTAATCCCCCCCCCCCTTCCGGGAGAAAACTTCATACAAGAACAAAGATGCATTTGAACTATTATTCGCCATAAATTAATGTAGCTGGCGTGGCTCTGAGTAGTACTAGTATTAATAGTAGTAGACTATTCATCGTAACATTATTTTTAGGTCAATAATGTGTAATATTATTATAGGCTACACTCAATACAAACGTTGGTGCTCTTTTCGGACCCGGGCCGGCGTAACAATAACAATCATTATTGCTCCAATGTACCCCGTGTGGCCCCCTCTCATATAGTACATATACCCTGATTTCAGACAATGCACAATCATTATGAATGCAAGAGCAATTTCAATTGTGTTGGCTCCTGCAGTCAGAAGAAGGTTTTCGCCATACTCCTTCCCCATATAGATGATACTCCCATTGGCGCGAAAAAGGAATTTTTTTTTATGGCAGTGGTCGCGAATACAAACACTATCACTAAGCAATTATACATTAGACTTGGTGTCTGTGTCTGCAAAACTGACGCAAACTGGTTTCTGTAAATTGTAAATATTTACTGTTGATATTTTGTTTAACTGCAGCTCTCTCTTTCTTTATCATTGCCCCATGCTACTTCAATGGCGACGATATCAGTTTAACTTGATTTACCTTCACTTTATGACAACTTAACTACTGCAGCGTGTCACTGTCAGTGGCCGCCTTACCTTACCATGGCCTTACACTACACAAAATCCGATTTAATGCACAATTTCATGTTTCACAGCAACTGAAATGTTTTGCGATTAGAGGAATATCAACAATATTCGAGGAAGTTCAATTTCAACTAAATAGTTCCTCGTTCAGTTTATATTAAATAACTAAGAAATAGATAAAAGTAACAACTCTCACCTGACAGTTTTACTTTTATTGTCGCTCTTATCGCTGTCAAGCACACCTCAGGCCAACACAAAGTTAGCAGTCGACATGTTATAAATAGCACTCTATCTTTTCTACGGCGAAGGGTGGTCTCTCGGCCCTGGGGAATTCAGCGCGACTGACAAATATGGGCCTAGCACAGGGCTAGTTTTTGCTACACTAGGCTCTCGTGGCCTTAACGTTTTGTAAGAGGGCTTGTGAAATCAGAAAACGATGTTCGTGTTGTTCTATTTTCGTTTTTCATGTTTGTGAGTGACCAGCTGACGACTGCATATGATTTATATATTTCTGCTTTTGGGCTTGTTTGGTACTTTACTTAACTGTGCGCTTAAATGGTATTACATATAACTTAACTTAACGTCTTTATACTGGTTTAGAAGACCCTGCAGAGTCTGTATACAGCCAGTTACAATATCATATGATGTCTTCATTGCTCGTTCTCAATCTCCCGCTACTTACTTACTTTCCGTGTCCTAGTTCAGTATTAAGCGACATGCATTGCCCTATCACTGGCACTCAGAAGGGCATACATGCTATAAGTCTCCGGGAGGTTTGGGACAGATCATCAGATGGTCCAGGTCTTGTGTTGATACACCAGTACGAAGTCTATATAGTGGCTTCCATGTTTGCGTAGAGCAGGAGATGTCCAGGCGCAGGTTTCTCCCGAAACTCGATCAAGGGGACCGGTGTCAGCTGTTTCAAATTTTCCTGGACTAGTCTGTATGGACTGGGTTGCCAGTAAGAAACTTCGTCTTGACTTTAATCTTGGGCGCTGCACCTAATGTCCGAACAAAGAGTGTCTTGGGTCATTTACTTGTTTTTCTCTTTTTGTCTCTCACGCGACAGTTCTTCGTATCTCTGGGATACTATGCCGATTATGGGGTATATTTTTTTAGTTGGTGTAGGATTTAGGCATTCAGTAACTATTTCATTTATTTCTGTATCTATATGTTTGACATGTGCAGAGTTCTTCCAGACTGGTGCGGCGTACTCAGCTACAGAGAAACATAGAGCGAGTGCCGATGTTCTGAGGACATCTGGCTTTGATACCCATGTTGTGCCAGTCAGTTTTCGTATGATACTATTTCTCGCATGTATTTTCTGTTTTCTCGCCTGGCAATGTGCGGCAAAGGACAGCGTACGATACAACTTTACTCCCAAGTATCTGGGGGCTGTGATGTGTTCCAGATCCTGTTCTTGCCATTTGATCTGTAACTTTCTGTTCGTCTGTCTGTTTCTGAGATAGTAGGCGCATACTTGAATTTTGCTGGGGTTTGGTTTGAGGTGATTTTTATGGTAATAGAGAACAAGGACATCAAGGGCGTTTGTCAGTTTCTGTTCGACTTCTTCGAAACCCGATCCCTGGGTAGCCACTGCTGTATCATCAGCATATATGATATTTGTCCCTTCTGTTTCTACATGTTGATCGTTGGTGTGAATATTATACAGCATAGGTGGTAGGACACTTCCTTGCACCAGCCCATCTTTGTTTTTTTTCGCATCGACTTTTTTTTTTATCCCATAAAGTGACGTATAATCCCCTATTCAACATGATACATTTAATGAAGTTTGTTAGAATCCAATCCTTTGTCATAGAATATAGCTTAGCAAACAACTTCTGGTGGTTTATGGTGTCATATGCTGCGGTTAAGTCAATAAAAGTTACTCTTGTGATCTGTTTGCGTTCGTACCCGTCCTCGATTAGTTGTGCCAGGTTAAGGATCTGATCGCAGCATGATCTTCCAGGCCTGAAGTCTGCTTGCTACTTGATGAGTGTCTTGTCTATGAAGGGGGCGATACGGTTCAGGATCATTCTTTCAAAAACTGTATACATATAATTTCCCGCTACAATGCCATATAAAGGGCTTTGCACGTAGCAGAATGTTGTCAGGAGACGGAATGCGTCGTGTCGTAGTTTACAGCTTGACTGCGAAATTTGAACCTTTCGGTCCGACACATCTGATTTCAGCAGGCCTTTTTGAAGTACCTGGTTAGCCTTCCCTTCGCATTAGCCATTCTGTGGTCCCTCATCAATGATAAGCTATCCCTAGACTCCGAAATAGGTAGTCACATTGGCAGAGCTGGTGTCATATTTTCTCGTCTCACAGCACGTGTCTGGGAAAACCCCAAACTTACAGCCAAGGCCAAGGCCGTGGTCTACAATGCCTGTGTCGTCAGACCGCTTCTATATGGATGCGAAACGTGGACAACATATGCCAAACATGAGTATAGGCTCAACAGCTTTCACCTACGGTGCCTGAGATCTATCCTTGGTGTCTCATAGAGAGAAAGGGTGACAAATGCAGAGATGTATTCTCGCACCGGTCGTTCATTGTACACTCTCCTTCGCCAGTGAAGACTGCGATAACTTGGTCAGGTTCGTCGCATAGAAGACGGTCGCATCCCCAAAGATATTCGCTATGGGCAACTGGCGTTGGGTAAAAGAAACAGCTGGCTGACCACAGCTGAGGCTCAAAGACGCATTTAAGCGGTAAATTAAGGCACTGTATATGGATCTGACATCTTGGGGAGACATAGCTGCAGACCAATCCAAATGTAGAAGGAAATTGAAGAGCCACCTCACTTTGGTCGAAAATAAGCTAATGCAACTCAGAGAAGTGAAAAGACAACGCCACCAGGAAAAGGAAAACCAAAAACTCAGTAAAGAGTTGCTACTCCAAGGTCGCATCAAGATATAGTCAGACATTACTGTAAAGGGGTCACTACTCCAAGGTCGCATCAAGCTATAGTCCGACATTACTGTAAAGGGGCCACTACTCCAAGGTCGCATCAAGCTATAGTCAGACATTACTGTAAAGGGGTCACTACTCCAAGGTCGCATCAAGCTATAGTCAGACATTACTGTAAAGGGGCCACTACTCCAAGGTCGCATCAAGCTATAGTCAGACATGACTGTAAAGGGGCCACTACTCCAAGGTCGCATCAAGCTATAGTCAGACATTACTGTAGAGGGGCTACTTACTTACTGACCTTATTATATGTATCTCTGAGGGGATCCCATTGCATTCGACTGTGAAGTAAAGAACTGAAAAGTTATGCGTGAGCAGGGTCTGTGAGAAGGCAGAGCGTAGAGTCCGGGGGTAAAAGTATTAACTGTCATTTATATTACACGTTATTGTACTAATATAGCATACTTCTTCTTCGTTCGTTCTCAATCTCTCGCTACCAAGCCACGAAAATGGTTTTGCAAGTAGCAGGATGTTATCAGGATAACATTGTGCATAATGCATTGTGTCATAGTTTACAACTTGACTGCGATATTTACATCTTTCGGTCCAACACATTTGACTTCAGCAGCCATTTTTGAGTACCAGGATGCCTTCCCTCTTCGATCAATTCTACTCAGTTAGTCTGCTCTGTTGCAGCCTGTTGTCCAGAATCTTCGCGTGGAGGTGTAGAAGGGTCTTGGCAGCTCTGGTTCGCTGGCCCTGACGCTAACAGTCAGCTATGGGTTTCTGACTGATGTAGCTCATGCCCTGCTCAGCATCTTGATCCCCTATTATAACTTACAGGCAGTCACTGTTCTGGATTTCTCAAGACCAAATAAATAAGGACAGACATAAACACATGTGGAGAAGATAGGTAGGGACAGACATAAACACGTGTGGAGAAGAGAGGTCGGGGCAGACATAAACACGTGTGGAGAACAGAGGTAGGGGCAGATATAAACACATGTGGAGAACAGAGGTAGGGGCAGATATAAACACGTGTGGAGAAGAGAGGTAGGGGCAGACATACCACTTGTGGAGAAGAGAGGTAAGGGCAGATATAAGCACGTGGGGAGAAGAGAGGTAAGGACAGACATACACAGATGTGGAGAAGAGAGGTAGGGGCAGACATAAACACGTGTGGAGAAGAGAGGTAAGGGCAGACACAAACACATTTGGAGAGAGGTAAGGGCAGACATGAACACATGTGAAGAAGAGAGGTAGGGGCATACATAAACACGTGTGGAGAAGAGAGGTAGGAGCAGACATAAACACGTGTGGAGAAGAGAGGTAGGGGCAGACATATTTATTTTTTTAAGACGTCAAAAATAAAGAGAAAATGCCGACAATATTCAGTTGATTATTTGAAATTCGGTGTTGTACCTTCCGCTACAATGTCCTTGTTGTGTCAGCACGTGTTTTCTAAATAAGCAATGACACCATCGAGACTTAATGAACATTTGATGGAGAAGCAGCTGATAAAGTTGGCAAGAACATTTCTTACCTCCGGGAATTAAAGCAACAGTTTGAAAGCCGTAACACAGTTGATGGTATGCTTAAAAACGTTTCTAGTCAGGATAACACAAACAAATGATTGCAAAATGTGGTACGCCCTACAGTATTGGAAAAAAAATTAATATTACCAGTTATACGAGAGATGATTATTACCATGACAGGCAAGAAATCCAAGTGAAATAGTTACCTCTATTCCACTGAGCAATGATACTGTGTCTAGAAACATTGATGAGAATGCAACTAATGTTGAAAATCAACTGTGCCCGGAGTTGCAATCAACCGAACTTTCATTACAGCTTGATGAAAGCACAGTACGCGGTCATGAAGCCTTGCCCCTCACATAAGTGAAATTCGTGAACAATGAAAAAGTCGTGGAAGAAATGTTATTCTCAAAATTACTGATAACAGATTCCAAGGGCTTGTCAAGCTTTGAAATAATAGAAAAATTATTCATTACAAAACGTTCCTTTTTCTATTGGTATAGCATGTGCGACAGATGGAGCTCATGCAATGATTGGTCGCTATCGCGGTTTTCTGGTTCACTTAAAAAAGGTGTTACCAAATGTCTTAACAATTCATTGTGTTATTCTTCTTCTTCTTCTGCGTACACAGTCAGACAGTAACCATTATTTTTTCGAAAAAAGCGGCGGTCGTCCTGAGGCTCTCGCCACTGCCATAGAGCTTGTCTTGCAGTTCCACTGGTGATGGCCACATCTGCTCTCTCTGATCCTCGTATGTCGGGCAGTTCTGCAGCAGATGTTCAGTGGTCATTTTACCAGTACCGCACGGGCATTCGTCGGTACACCCTATCTTCAATTTGTTCATTGTGTTATTCATCGGCAGCACTTAGTAGCCAAACAACTTAGCGACAGACTCAACAAATCAACGAGTGTAGTTATCAGTGTTATTAAGAAAATCAAGTCACATTCCTTGAACGCTAGATTATTTCGTTAATTGTATAACGACAATGAAGGTGAGTTTTAACATCTTCTCCTACACACGGAAGTAAGATGGCTGTCTAAAGGCAATTGCTTGAAAATATTTTGGGCATACTTTGATACCATTATGGAGTTTATTGATTCAATGCAAGAACAGCTTAACATTGAAACTGAAGTACTGCCTAAAGATGTGGCCTATCTCAGATATATTAGACACATTAAATGAGGTCCATCTTCAGCTGCAGGTGAACGACATCAGTAATATCAAAGTGAAAGGAGTTTTTATGGGGTTCATCAGCAAATTTGGATTGCTTAAAAATAACCTCGGTCGTCGTGAACTATATGTTTCCATGTTGTGCAGCAGTTAGACAAGGACAGCTTGAAAAGTGCAGATTTGGAAGTGTATTTCTGCCATTTGGAGGCTGTTAAGAATGATATGATGATCCGATTTAAATATTTGCTGGATCTCAACAAACCATAATGGCTGAGTGATCCGTTTGAAATAGAAGTATAACTTATTAGTGAATATTGTCAAGAACAGCTGATTTGAGTTACAAAATGACTTTGAGACCACAACACAGTTTGTTTGTTTTTTTAATTTTTTATTTGCGTTCGCCTTATTTATCTATTCCCCAAGGCGTGTGTGCGTTACACTGTGGTTTTTATTTTGCGCCTGTCGGCCCAGTGCATCCGACTTCAGCATGCATTTTATGTAAGGGTCTGCTTCCTCCTGCATTTTCTAAGGGTTTGCTTCCCCGGGGTAACGGCCGGTGCTGTGATGGGGATCGAACCCAGCACCTTCTGGTTGTGAGCCGTGCCACTTAACCACTAGGCCACGCCGTCCCCCACAACACAGTTTAATAACGTTCATTACGAAAAATGTTGGATCCAGATTAGGATGTCTTATCCTCTTCTTTGGCAACAAATTAAACTGCTTATTGCAGCATTTACAGCATCATATTTAGTAGAGAAAGGGTTTAGTTCTGTAGTGATACTTACTTACTTAGTCGCTCCTCTACTACCGTGAGGTGTAGAGGTTTGCCAAAGAGAACGCCACACTGCTCTATCCGCCGTCTTTTTCATGGCTTCTTTCCAAGCCAGCCCTCTATCACTTAAGGACTGTCGTATGTTGTCTTTCCAACGTACTTCAGGCCGTCCTCGAGGTCTGCGTCCTTGACTTTTTATCTCCCATGACCGCTTTGGTATCCGATCTTCTTCCATTCTACAGACATGACCAAACCACTGTAGTTAGAACTGCTCCACTCGTGTCTGCAGGGGTTGGACTTCAAGATTCCTACGTATTGTCTGGTTACGGATCTTGTCCCTTTTCGTCACATGAACCGCCTTTCTTAGGTACCTCATTTCTGAAGTTTGTAATTGCCTTTCTTGGGCTGTAGTCATTGCCTATGACTCACATCCATATGTCAGGACAGGCACATAGGTCGAGCGGTATACATCTACCTTTGTTTTCCTGCTTATTTCTCTTCTACTGAGGAAACCTCTGTTTATTGCATGGAAATGTCTACCTGCTGCTGCCCTTCGTGCAGTTAACTTTTCTTTGATTCCTCCCCTGCTGTTTATTACCACTCCTAGATATTTAAAGTTGCTGACTTGCTCCAGTGTTCGTGTTCCCATGATTATTTGATGTCTCTTTTCATCTCTGGCGATCACCATGGTGTTTGTTTTGGAGTTGCTGATGTGCATTCCTCTCTTCTTCAACTCTTCTTCCCAGACCTGCAAGTTGATCTGGGGATGTGTTTCGGTTTTCGTGATCAGGGCCACATCATCTGCAAATGTTAGTTCCGATATGTAACTTGGTCTCATCTTCCAGTACTCTACTTCATACTTTTTTGTCCGTTCCTTGCAGGCTTTGATGACTTCATCCATGCGGAGTATAAAAAGGTACGCTGATAGAATGTCCCCCTGTCTTACTCCGCTAGTGGTCTTGAACTCTCCTGACTTTTGATTTGATGTCCGCACATAATTTCTGCATGTTTTATAGAAACTCTGTATGGCAGAGATCAGGGGTGCTGGGATGTTCTTCCTTGTCAGGCACTCCTAGAGTTTGTCCCAAGGAACTTTATCAAATGCTTTCTCCAAATCCAAAAAGCAGAGATGCATCTCTTTATCATATTCAAGAGCCTTTTCACTTAGCTGTCTGAGTGTAAAGATAAGGTCTTGAGTACTTCTGTTTGCCCTAAACCAACATTGAGTTTCATCCATATTTGGCTCTGCTAGACCTCTTAATCGCCGTTCTAGAATCCTAGAGTAGACTTTCCCAGGGATACTGAGAAGGGAAATACCTCTGTGATTTTCACATTGTCGATTGTCGCCCTTTTTAAATATTGGTATTATTATTGCAACCTCCCAGTCTCTTGGTATCTTCTTGTGGCACCAAGCTGCCTTGAAAATCTTCATGAATAGTATCTCTTCTGCCGCTCCCATGTATTTAACCATTTCTGGTGTTATACCATCATGTCCTGCTGCTTTACCAATCTTAATTTTCTCCAATGCTGCCTTTAGTTCTTCCATTGTGATATTATCGTTTCCCTCCATGGCTGCCTCTTCTTGAATTGGGATTATTACTTCCAGAGCTTGGTTTTCCGCCACTCCAAGGAGATCTGAGAAATATTCTTTCCATCTGTTCATTACCTCTTCTGGGGCGGTCAACGGCGCACCTTGTTTATCTTTAACAAATTTCAGGGGGCATTCCTTTTCCTTCCTCGTGTTATTTAAGGTCCTGTAGAATAGTTTCTGGCTTTCTCCAGCATTATTTTCCAGTTTCTCTGCAAATTCTTCCCAGGATTTCTGTTTGGCCTTGAGCACAGTCTTCTTTGCTTCTGTTCTAAAATTTACATATTCTTTATATTTCTTTGTTTGTTCTTCTGTATTCCTAGCCCCTAGGTATTGCTTCCATGCCTTTTTCTTTTCTCGTATTATTCTTTTCACTACTTCTGTCCACCATGGTGTACTCTTTCTCTTCCACCCTTCTTTGGTTTGACCGCATGCCTCTGCTGCAGCCTCTTTGAGGATGTCTTTGAATTTTACCCAAAGCATTTCCATATCTTCTTCAGATTCCTCTATCCTTTCTATTGCTGTTGTTATGAGCCCTTGGTATCTCCTCTTAACATCTGGTTCTCGTAGTTTGTAAGCCTTAATTTTATTTTCTCCTCGTGTGTTATGTTTCATGCTTGCTGATGGGTGTAGCCTGGCTGGATAGTGTTTTTCAATTTCTCTCTTTTTTTAAAACTAGGTAGTGGTCGCTTCCTATCTCTGGTCCTCTGAACATTCTAGCATCCTTTACATACTTGAAATAAGTTTTCCTCACTATTGCATAGTCAATTATGGATCTTTCATTTCTTGCCGGCTCACATCTTGTGTAAGCATGGATACGCTTGTGTGGAAACCTTGTATTTGTAATGACAAGGTTTTGTTCTCTGCAGAATCTCAGCAGTCGTTTTCCATTGTAATTTAAGACATCTTCTCCATACCTACCGATCACTCCATCCCATCTAGAATAGTCGTTTCCAACTCTTGCGTTGAAGTCTCCAAGGAGAAGTATTTCATTTTGGCAATTGTCAATGGTCCTTTGAAGGAGCTCATAAAATTCATCTGTTAAGTCAGTGCTCTCATCTTCGTTTGGTGCATACACAGTGACGATATCCATTTGACTATCCTCCTCTTGTAGACTTAGAACCATCAGTCGTTCTGAAATGAACTTCCATCCTTTAATGTTTGCTTTGTTGTTACTATTAACCATATAACCAACCCCTGCCCTGGCTCGTTCACTCATGGGAACTCCGCTGTAGTATAACATGTTGCCATCATGGTACAGAACGCCCTGTCCCATTTTCGTTGTTTCTGTAAGTGCCAGGACTGTCAATTTTGCTAACTTCATCTCCTCTATTAGTTCATGTTCTTTTCCGTTTATACTTCGTACATTCCATGTTCCGTTTATACTTCGTACATTCCATAAATCGTGGACCTTATTTCTCGCCTGTTCGTCGCTTCTGTAGTGACGCTGCTGCAAAAACAACGCAATCGATTGCAAATATGTGACAGGAGACTTGAGACTTCTTTTAAGAAATATAGTACCAATTATTGGTCAGTTAGCCGTTTCACACCAAGCGAAGAGGTCACGATAAATTTAATTGGTAAATGATTTAAAAAAATAACAAATGAATCTTTCATTGAATGATTGAAAACGAATGATTCAAAGTAATGTGAGGGGTGTGATTGTTGTGGGGACGTAGGCGTTTACACATTTTTCTTTAGACAAGGGGGCGCCAGCTTATTTAGGGTTGAGAAAGACTGCTCTAGATCTTGTCTGTGTTGATCTTCATGTCATGTTTGTTACAAGCAAAATTGAGATAGGTCAGGCGGTGTTGTAGGTCTTCTCCATTTTGGTAAAAGATAACCTGATCATCAGCAAACAACAGTTCATTGAGGAACTACTGGTGAGGGTTAGTCAACTGTGTGATTTTATCCATATCAATTCTGAATAAAAGTGGAGAAAAAACATACTCCTATCGTACATCACTAAGCACTGGCAACCAATTTGTCACACCTACATTCGTTCCTACTGCACCTTCCGTGTTTACGTGCAAGGCACGAATGTCACTGAGTAGTTGATCCTCAACACCATAATCCTCCATTATACCTCCCATAGTCTACATCGGTTTACCGTGTCAAATGTGGTTTATTGACCAATAAAGGCCACGTGAAGTTTCTTTTGTGTGCATTCTACATTTTTCACTTAACTGTCTGAGCGTAAATTTAGCAGCCGTATATCACCTGCTTTTCCGGAATCCTTATAATGAAGCACTGAGAAGTGGATCCACAATAGCTCGAACTTGCTGCTGAAAGACTATTGCGAACATTTTCCCGACGTGGCTAAGGAGGGAAATGCCCGTTTACGAGCTGCAATCCTTTATGCTACCCTTTACTCTTTGCCAATCACCAGATACATTGACCTCAATCCGTGCTTGATTTAAGATCTTTGTCAGCCATTTTACCGCTACATCGTGACAAGTTTTAATGGCTTCTGCCGATATTTTGTCGGCACAAGTGGCCTTGTAGGTAGAACTTATTCTAATTACTTCCACGACTTCCTGTATGTCGTTATGTGCAATATATTTCGGAGTTTATACCAATCCAAACGACAATAAAGGAAGAATTTATGCAGTCAGTGTTTTATTGGTCAAAGGGATGTAACCGAACAATTTTTCTTTCACACATTCAACTCGTGATACAGATCAATTTGATCTTTTAACTAATTGTGTCTTCTTGTTCATTAGTTGGACCTTATTTAGAGAGCTCATGTCGGATAAGATATTTTTTAGTTGAATACTTTCTTGAGAAGTTTTTGTCTGATATGTTCACCATTGTTTCAGTGTAGGTTTTTTTGTGTGAACTATTTATTTTTCGTTCATTAGATTATAATATGCTCTTCTCTTACCTCACTCTGTTTCATTTGACTCTGTCCTACAGTCACACCCTTGCACAACTTTCACACGCGCCCTCGTGGTAAAGCCCTTCCATAGCACTTTGGTTGGGCTAGCTTCTGAGGGCGCACAAACCTAGCATAGGTACATACAGATGCACACATGCATCCAATTACTGGTTTATGCGTCCTGATATCGCCCAATTGACTACGGTCTGGGGTGGAAAATGGCGCGCCTCCGCCAGTAGAAACTAGTGAGGCAAACATCTAAGCAAAAAAAAAAAAAAAAAAAAAAAATAATATGCTCACTCTTCTCTCTCTTCTCACCTCACTCGGTTTCATTTGACTCTATCCTACAGTCACACCCTTGCACAACTTTCACACGCGCCCTCGTGGTAAAGCCCTTCCATTGCACTTTGGTTGGGCTAGCTTCTGAGGGCGCACAAACCTAGCATAGGTACATACAGATGCACACATGCATCCAATTACTGGTTTATGCGTCCTGATATCGCCCAATTGACTACGGTCTGGGGTGGAAAATGGCGCGCCTCCGCCAGTAGAAACTAGTGAGGCGAACATCTAAGCAAAAAAAAAAAATTATAATATGCTAGATATCGCTAGCGATATTTACCACAGATGTTGACGTCCCATCCAAGGGTTGATGGATGGAATTGGCCCAGCAGCAAGATGTCACACGATACAGTCATCAGCAGCACCAATGACAGAGCGCAGATCCTCTACTACTGGACAGTCTAAATGTAAACAAAAGAATGTTTGCTCGTGACAAAGATCACAAGACAAGTATTTATCGGTTTCTGTTTCTAAGAATCGACATCACTGCACTCCGGGCATACCCATAGATGCTCAGTCTCTCTCATCAAATGGCGTAAGGTATGGATGCTGATGGTTCCTGTAGCTTGCTGGTTGTACACGCTCCTGTGCCGCCCTCTCATGCGACCCACTCCGCTCGAACCTCGTTAAATGTCGAAACTTTGCAGTCTGTATTTATCTGCACCAGGGCAACATACATAACGAACAACAGAAAAGAAAGTAAAGTAATGGACAGCATGGAACTCAAACACGCGACCAGATAAATGCAGATAAATACTTCTCTTGTGATCGTTGTCAAGAACAAACATTCTTTGTTCAGAACTAGCTGCATCCAAGTTTCCACATATTCCGTAAGCTAAATGTCAACCGGGAAAAGCCTGGAGACCAGACAGTCTAGAATTGCATCTTTCCCAGCTACTGTAAACCGCAGGATGGAAACCGTCTACAATTATGCTTTAAATAGCCAAACGAGAACTCAAAATACAAACCATGGAATACATGGACGGCGCATTCTAAAAGTGAACCAGGCGGGTTTGTTGGATAAAACATTTTAGTTACCAGACGTCAGGTACAAGATTATGTCTGACTGTATAACCATATATATCTTGTCTAACCACAATTTGTATGGGACGATGAGGCTAACGTCTGGTCAGGCAAAACACACTGATCAGACAATGTTAGCCAGGGTCAGGAAAATATACTGTCCAAGGCCCTCGCCTGGCCTACTCGTTGGTCGTCCTGGAAACGGGCTGTTGTCGAGGACAACATTCTAGCTAACAAATTGAGGTTCGACGTGATCCCCGCAGTAATGAGCGACACGCAGATGAAGCCAAGCAAAGCACAACCGCCTGGAGGACCCAGGTCCACCTTCATCAGCACGCTCGGGCTGTGAGGAAATCTACGACAATCTGCCACTTAACGCAATTTTCAGGGAGCACACGATATAACCTACTCATTGTGGGCGTTCGCAAACAACAACAACCATACTTTGCCCATATCCTACATTATGATATCCATGCTAGTGTGTACGGTACCACAGCATGCGAATTGACTGTCCGGGTCTTTGACATCAAATATGAGTCATATTTAAAGAAACAAGGTATAAATCTCAAAAGTTCACACTACATGCTATCACAAATTACGGACGATCACATATCTTTTCTTGGCAATGATTCTGATCAATTACCACTGTGCGCCTATAACAATAGAATATAAGTTTACACATCTCGAGTGAGATCACAAACCAAAAGTTGATAGGGCGCAACAGAAATACTGAAACGTCACGTGATTACAAGAACCAATCAGGCGTAATTGTCCAAATGACATCACTTAGCAGCAAACGTTAACGAAATTAGTAGGTAAGGGGGGTGGGGGAGGGTGGGGGTGAGGGTGGGGTGGGGGTGGGGTGGGGGTGGGGTGGTGGTGGGTGTGATATAGAGTGAGAGGGAAGCGAAAGAGTGAGTGAGAGGAGAGGGAGAGAGATCGGGGAGAGAAAGAGTGAGGGAGGGGAGAGAGATCGGGGGAGATAAAGAGTGAGGGAGAGAGAAGGAGGGAGAGAGATTAGCGAGAGAAAGAGAGAGAGAGAGGGTTGGGTAGGGAAAGAGAGGTAGATATAAAGACAGTGAGAGCAAGAGAGAGAGAGAGAGAATGGCTAGCAGTGAAAGGGAAAAAAGAGAATAGTAGTAGTAGTATTAGTAATAGCAGTAACAGAAACAGTAGTAGAAGTAGTTGTAGTAATATTAGCAGTAGCAGTAGTAGTATTAGCAGTAATAGTGATAGTAGCAGTAGTAGTAGTAGTAATAGTAGTAATAATAGTAGTAGCATAATTAATAGTAGTAGTTGTAGTAGCAGCGGTACCAGTAGTAGTAGTCGTAGTAGTAACAATACTAATAGAGTAGTAGTAGTAGTAGTAATAGGAGTAAAATAGTAGTAGTAATATTAGCTAATCTATGACCTATACATTCTGCCTTTAAGTCATAAATCTATGACCTATACCTTATGCCTTGAAGTCATAATCTATGACCTGTACCTTATGCGTTTGAAGTCATGATCTATGATCTACGCCATATGCATTAAAGTCATGATATATGACCTACACCTTATAAATTGAAGTCATGATCTATGACAGACAACAACTTCTGGCGTGAAACCAGGATATATGACTGACATAAACGTCTGACTGACTACTGCAACACGTCACGTAACGCACTTTCGGTGGGGGGGGGGGGGGGGGGGAGGGGAAGAGTAAACTTACTCATTGTTGGTATTCAACAACATCAAAGTTGCTCGTATCTGAGTTCTTCGTCATGTTTCAGTCTACCATTGTGATTGTGTAAATGGGTACTCGACTTACACTCAGTTATTAAAGACACGACGGTAAGGAAGACAATGCCATAACTATTTGAAATGGTTACCCTATCTCACCAAAAGTTGAGACATTGTACAAAGAAGTTTCTAACGCTTTATTCCTTACGCATATACCTCCTTGAAGGATCACATATATGTATGTCTGTAGACATCTGGAACTTGTGTACGATTTGTTTCGTCTTTGTTTATTACTTTCATGTAATTTCTTACTTTTTAAAAAGTCGGACATTAAAAATGGCGACGAAAACACGCATGTCGAAAGTGGAAGTAGCACAACGTACCAAAAGGTATATAACTACATTCATTAGGCTTTTTTAAAAATTATTAGGTGTAACGGGGTTTATCGAGATATATTTTACGCTAAAGGAACATACGGGAAGGGTCCTATTACTCTGGTTTTTCAGGTCTGAATGACAGCAGTTCTGAGTTCATCTCAATGTCAGAGTCAGTTGAGTTCAGTCCAGTGAGTCAGAGTGTCTGACTCTTAGTTACTCGTATTAATCATATGTATTAATTATTAATACTAACTTAGCCTTGCACTGCTAGTAAAAGTTATACTCGAACATTCACTGAGTCACTGACATCACTCCGAGGAACTCAGTCCGGTACCAACTTGCGTCTCATCTACTGCAATTTCTTTAGTCAGTCTCTCCATTGATTGAAATGATTGCCATTCTTACAACATAACTAACAACAATAATAACATTAACATTCTAATTTAAATTGATAATTTGATTAGATCTATATTTATAAATATTATATATAATATAATGGTTTTCGATTGTCAGGTCCTTGATAACAATTAAAAAACAATATTATATTAAATTTGATAAAATGCCTTTATAAACTGAAACATTGACATGTCATGTCTAGTCAATGTTACTAATTACTAGTGAAATTCGTAATTTCAGTTGGTTAGCATAAACAATAATTTTAAATTTGTCATGCAGATCTATTGTATTGCAATTTTCAGCTTGTAACACATTCTGGGTTTTCAGGCATAGGAAATCTTGTCTGAGTGACACACCAGCTACTAGTTAAAGGGCCTGTCTGAGTCTCTCGGGATAACATAAACGTACCATATTAGCTCCCTGTCCCAATTACTCCAGCTGTAAATCTGTACTTGACAATACTGACATACTCACATACTTAGGAAGGCAAATCAACCAGAAAGGAACTTATCACACTGATGATAGGGATCAAAATACGGAGCAGTGTATGAGCTGCAGCAGTCAGCGACCCATTGCTGCTGACTGCTAGTGTCAGGACCAGCAAACCAGAGCTGTCAAGACTCTTCTACACCTCCATGCCGTGATCTTGGATAACAGCTGGAACAGAGCAGGCTGGCTAAAGAGAAGGGATCGAAGAGGGAAGGCTAACCCAGTACTAAATATTGCCTGCTGAAGTCGGATGTGTCGGACCCGAAAGGTACAAATATCGCAGTCAAGCTGTAAACTACAATACAACGCATTCCGTTCTCTGGACAACATTCTGCTACTTGCAAAGCCATTTTCCGGGCTTGGTAGCGTGAGATTGAGAACGATTGTAGAAGAATAAGACTTTAGTGACACCCCACCCCAGAAGCCAAGGCACAGCTAACAATGAGTGAAGTCTCTACACGGTACTGCACTTTTTTAACTTTTTCATCTACAAGAGCAGTGTGTGTGGCTAACTACCTTTACCTTAACCATTATTTTCAGAAATTGATGAACAGTGGGGCAACAGCTTCTTATTATTGAAGACAAAGGCACATGCATTTCTAATAGAATAGCAGTAAATAGAGAGCCCTAGAAGAGAAAACATATAAACTTGTAATTTATAAATGACTACGGTGAGAAGCTTAAATATTGACAACAAAGAAGTGCACACAATTATAATAACTAATATTTATAAATTATTGACAAACAGTAATGAGTAACCAATACATCACAACAGATTAAACAGGGAAGTAGGGGAAGAAGACTAATGTCTGGTCAGGCAAAACATACTGGCCAAGACCCTCACCTCGGCTTCCTCGTAGCCCTCCCTGGAAACGGGCTGTATTCATGGCATTCTGACTAACGAGGTGAGGGATCGACGTGATCCTTTAGTAGTGAGTGAGACGCAGATGAAGCCAAGCATAGCACAACTGTCTGGAAGAACCTGGTCCACCTTCATCAGCACGCTCGGGATGTGAGGAAAGCTACATCAACCTGCCATTTAACGTTCTTTTCAGGGCGCACAAATGAGTAACCTACTCATTGTGGGTATTTGCAAACAACAACTATTCTCAATGAGTGCTTTGCTTGGTGCCTCTACTTCTCTTATCTTGGGGATTCTATAACAAAGACCATCTTGCCTTCATTGCTATCAGTCAGTTTCCTTAATAGGTGTCCCATCAAACACCAGTGTTATCTTCCCATGTCATGCTTCGCTGACATTCGTTTGGCCCCTTTCCAGCTGTTCCACACTAGTGATCCCATCACACCATTTCAATCTGTACTCCACGAAGACGCCAATTCATTGAAAGTCTACAACTTTATCTGTCTCATAATCCTTGTTTTTTTTCCACTGTGCATGAACAGTCCCATATTCTGTGACTCCTCAACAATCATACCTATTTTATTTTGCATCTGACTTAGGCGATGGGACAGAAGAGCCATGTCATCGGCAAAGTAAAGGTGATTGCGATGCTACAAAATTTCTATATTAGTTTTCTTGGTTCTCAAGCTTAAAGCAAATATGCTATCCAAAACCCATCTTACATCCACAGTGTGCATCTAAAGACAGGCTGTGTTACAGCAGCCTGACAATCAGATGGAGATCGACACTGCAATTTCCTTACTGGTGAGCCTGCTGAGAAGAGTAAGGTAGATACAGGTCCACCATTTTCAGTATGCCCCATGAGGTAAGAAGCGCCACAACAAACACGCTAACAGAAGAGCTGAGATACGAGTAGTTTGGCTTGGCTTCGTTCGTTCTCAATCTCCCGCTACCAAACCCTGACACGGGCCTGAGTAGCAGAATGAAGTCCAGAGAACGGAATGCGTTGTGTCGTAGTTTACAGCTTGACTGCGATACTTGCACCTTTCGGTCCAACACATCAGACTTCAGCAAGCATTTTTTTAGTACCGGGTTAGCATTCCCTCTTCGATCCCTTCTCCTTAGCCAGTCTGCACTGTTGCAGCCTGTTATCTATGATCACCGTGTGGAGGTGTAGAAGGGTCTTGGCAGCTCTGGTTCACTGGCCCTGACGCTAGCAGTCAGCTATTGGTCGCTGACTGCTGCAGCTTATGCTCTGCTCAGCGTCTTGATCCCGCGAGTAGTTTCATAATAACAAAACAACTCTTTTTCTAAATTAAATTGTTTGGTCAAATGCACATCTGTGGGTATGTGTCACTAACTTCCACCAACCTATTCTGCCACATTATTAATTGGTTTCTTTCTTCTTTTTATTCCAATCAGACACATTTTAATCTAGATGAAAGATAAGGACAAAGTTGATTGAATGAACAGAATATTTCTGAGAAATTTTGAAGTAATTTGCTAAGCATATAGTTTTGACATGCCTAACTTTGATCAAATATGTTAATCCCCAGGAAAGAAATGAAAAAGAAGACTCCAGAATCAAGCTTACTTATGATGCTTAGCTCACAACTTCTTGGGACTGGAAGATTTAATGAGGGACTACCATCTTTTATTATGCGGGGTTTGGATTCTGAGCAAATATGGCAGCAGCTTGAGCTCAGAAATGAGCATAGTCTTTCTTTTCCTGCATGCACTAGAGAGGTAGTGCGCATATCATCAGAGCTACATAAAAATAAGCACAAAGGAAAGAAACAGAATTTGAAACAGCAAAAAGCACCACCTGCTGACTCAGGCTTAGAAAATGGTGATGGCAAACAAAGTAGTGAATCAGACGACAGTGAAGATGAGGAGGAAATGTTAAATTCTATTAAAAAACGTTTAACAGAAGAAGTCTTAAGTCAAGATGATGGATTTGATGATTTCAGTGACAATGGTGCAGAGAATGAATTAGACTTTGATTTTGAGTTAGATAAAGAAATCTCACAAGGTGTTTCAGATGAAGAACAGGAAGAAGAAGCAAGCTTGAAAAAAGTAGCAAAAAAGGTGCCAAAAAAACCTGTTATAAAGAGAGCGTCAGTTGTAGATGATAAATTTTTCAAGTTAGCCGATGCTGAACAGTTTTTAGACTCAGAGGACTTGAAAGAGGAGAAAAAGAAACGAAAGGAAGAGAAAGGGACCGAAACTGCAGATGACGATGACTCCGATGAAGAAGACAATAGTGAGGAAGTAGACGTGTTTGGTGATATGGATTCTGATAGTGATGTAAGTAGATGTTAAGTAAAATAAGAGTTTTATAAAGTGAAATGTGAATGAGCTATTTACACTGTTTCTACAATTATTTTCTTCTCTGTAATAGTTGATACACAAATTTAACATATGTCAATGCAATCAATATGACATTGTCAAACATAGTGCCCTTTATATTTTCAGTTAATCTGCTTTTTAAATTGAATCAAGATACAGATATCAGCGATGTATTGTATATTGTCATGTTTTCATCAAATAAAGAATAGAAACTTTGTCGTGAAGACTAGATTATACTTCATTATTGGATATTGCTATGCGTTTATTTATTTGTTTGTTTGATCATGTATGTTTTTAAAAAAAATATGATGACACACATATCTTACATTATTAACCTAAATATAATGTAGACTATTTGATTTTAAAGTAATTTGTTTTTCTCACAAACCACAGGATGCTCAGGGTGCCAAATATGAAGACTTCTTCGACCCACCAAACAATGAAAGTACTACAAAAGGCAAGGATGCAGAGAAGGGGGAAAAGATGCTAAAACCTAACATGAGTGGTGTAAAGGAGGCAAAAGTACAAGCCAGTGATGAGGATAGTGAAAATGGCATGGAAGAAGCTGATGAATCTATAGACACAGAAGATTCTGGAAGTGAGGCTGAAGGTGACAGGAACGATGAGAAGAGTATAGAAGAAGATGAGGGAATTAAAGGTAGAAGCAAAGAGATTGTCAAGAAAGTGTCATTCACAAGTGATTTATTGCAAAGGTAGGCAGCATTAATTTACTTTATAGTTGTGACGGTTTGCTTATGGTTGTTATTGCTGCATGTGTTCATGGTGTTGTTTATTAGTCTTAGTTTGTTGAAGCGTATTTTTACATATTCACTAATGTGTTACATGGTCTGTAAAAGGGAGCAATGAATAATAACATTGTAATCTGCCATGTAGGTTTCATCAACAGGTCCTTGAGAAAAATTCTTGACCTGCAGTGGTTGCCAGTATCATCAGGCAATCTGTTGTGGAACCCCCAGGGAAAAAGAGGCAAAGGAATGCAACTCACTTTTCGATAGATATGGTCATGTATTTGTTGAAGACTCCATTTCAAAAGGGAGTTGAAGCGTTTTAATTGTTTTTTTGCCGTGTATTGCACAAAGCCAGTGCAAATTATACATCTTTACAATTTCACTCCATCAATTATTACATTTCAATGCATTGTTATATGTTAAAATTAAAACCATTTTGTTTTGAATCGAAGATAGTAAAGATTGACTATTTTAATTCCAGATGAATTGGAACCGCTGTCCGGTGTTGGTGTTTAATGTGTGTTATCTAAAATTGTGGGCTGTTTCAATTCAATGTTTTATTTTCTTGTACACATTCTCCAGTGAGGATGAAGCAGACATGCAAACAGATACTAAGTCCAGCAAAATGAAATCAAGTTTTGAACTGAAACAAGAACAGGTATTTTCTATATTTATTGTCGAAATACAATGTAGTTTCATAGAAGTAAATTACATCAGGGATGAAGTGTTAGTAGCTTCATCCTACTAAGTCTTATATTTTGGGAGTATTTATGACCAAATCCTTTCCTATGTGCCATGCTTAACTCTAGCAGTCAGGTGCCTATTTTAGGGATGCACAGAATAACAGATTTGTATTTGATTCAGTGCTGAATAGGGCATTTTATGGACTATTCATATTATGCAGAAAGGTACCTTGCAACCAAATATCTTCTTCATTTGTTCTCAATCTCCTGCTACCAAGCCCTAAAAAGGGCTTTGCAAGTAGCAGAATGTTGTCCAGAGAACAGAATGCATTGTCTTAGTTTACAACTTGACTTTGATATTTGCACCTTTTGATCTGACTTCAGCAGGCATTTTTGAGTACCTGTTAGTCTTTCCTCTTTGATCCTTGGTTGTGAAATTAACCCTGTATTTTTACTTTGGGAGGCATGTTAAACTTGACATAGCTTTTGCTACTCTTCTATATTGGAGTTTTCTTTTTTAAAAATGTGGTAAAGTTTCAACAGATGGTGTAGCTGGCCTTATACCAATCTGACCTTAGATGCCTATTACAACATTCCTAGCAGGTTATATTGTTACTATTCTTGTTCCATTTTCAGACCCCAGTGACACATGGGTGCACTATATATTGCCCATGTTAATTGTTGGTTTTAACGTTCTATTGGAGTCAAAATGCAATGATAATATTAAAATATCCAGAGTGGTCTGCCGGGGTCTTTGTGTATGACAAGAACAAGAATAGCACCACTCACAGAGAGCATGTTGTAAGAGGTGACTAACTGTGTGACATGGCATAACTGTGTGACATGGCATAACGCCGGCCATGGTTAAGTGGTTTGTTTAGAGCAGCATAGATGGCGCCTAACAGGCTGCGGGTCAACTTAGCTTTAGTGTTTGAGTCTATTAAGATGAACTTGCACTTCGGTTAACCACCTAATGCAGCGGAGTATTAAGCTGCTCAAGCCTAGACCGCTAAGCAAAAAATCCTTCTCCTGGCTATATCCAGCTCATACCAGAGCTGGGACCTGCACAGGGGCATTTGCCCCTGTAGAAGTACAAGTCGACACTAAGAACTAAAATTTAAAAATATTAAAATGCACATATATTTCTGTCATTATTTTGTTGTTGCCATTTTAAGGTTACTCTTTGACACTCCTCACCCCTCGTATACTTAACTATAAATATATAATTAACTAAATAATATCAATACTCAAAGGCTAAAGTAATTTTCAGTTGCAAACCAAAGCGAGGGAGATGGAAGAGCAGAGCTTGAAGCAGGTTTCTTGGGAACTCACAGGAGAAGTGTCTTCCTCTAAACGTCCTGAAAACAGTCTGCTAGATACAGTGTTGGACTTTCAACACACCACAAAAGCAGGTAATACATACCCATGAACCATGTAGATTTCAGTGTCAAATAAAATGCTACAGAATCCTCAAATATAGTACATCCAGCACAATGTGAATCTGTGTGTCCTTATTCGTGCATATGGTAATCAAAATTTGCAACATTTGTGATTGTTGTTACTCATACACACGACAATGTGATGTTGTTGAGAGGTTATGTACTTGCCTCTCAAAGCGATGAACGGAAACAGTGGGCGATCGAATCCCATAAGTTCCTCGCACTGGCCACAATAGACTGAGGTACCACCTATTCAACAAATTGAAGATAGGTGGTACCGACGAATGCCCGTGTGGTACCGAGAAAATGACCGCTGAGCATCTGCTGCAGAACTGCCCGACATACGAGGATCAGAGAGAGCAGATGTGGCCATCACCTGTGGAACCACAAGACAAGCTCTATGGCAGTGTCGACAGCCTCAGGATGACCGCCGCTGTTTTCGAAAAAATAATGGTTACTGTCTGACTGCGTACGATGAAGAAGAAGAAGAAGAATCCCATAAGTTCCAAGTGACTCCTGGTCTCAAGAGAGGTGGGACCAGAGTGCCTGCATCCTGAGTTACCTCCAGTTGTCTCGTCCTGTCACTAGTCCAAGGTAGTTCGATGTGACAGAAAGTTGTTTAGCAGTTTACAGTCTAATCAATTTAGCAATTTTGTCTTTTACGTCCGTGGCAGATGCTCCAACTCCACATTTCAAATATTTATTTTGAAAAAAAAAAGAATTAATATTAAATAAATTGATCTATTTCCAGGGCCGCCACTTGGAGGCAGAATAGTGTCTTGGTCAGTTAGGAGTCACTGACCCTAATGCAATCAGTCAGCTATGAGTTGCTGGCTGCTGTCAGTTCATTCAAAGCTGCATCTTAGTTCAATTTAACCATTTATAATTGCTGCTTTCCTTTTGAAGCAAAACTTTTTTCAGATAGTAAATGGGGGATTCATTTCATGTTATTAAAGCTGGGTAAATATGTGTCAAGGAAATATACGTCTTCATAGTTTTCTTTTTAATAACCATATCTATTTCCCTCATAAACTTGGTCTTCTGTCTCATGCTTATTTTGTCGCCATCCAATTTATTCCTAAATGACCAATTGTTTGAATTGAAGAAATTATTACTATATCACTATAGTCCACTAAAAGAAGACCATGTTCACTTCTCCTATTAATGAAATTCCAAAATGAAATGCTTACAGTGCTCATTGCTAACTGCACCAGTTATCTGGAAAATAGTCTACATCAGAGTGATGATTTGTACCTTTTAAAGACAAATTGTACATAAATATCTCATGGGACAATAACAGCAGTATTCTGTGTGTAATATTCTAGTTCAAACTGCAGACTTTCACCAACAGATGTCTCCATCACATTTTTTGTGTTGAATGGTCAAGACGATTTTTATTACAAACAGAGATATATAGCAACAACCAATACAATTAGGGATGTGTGATAAAGCTGAATTGGATAAATAATAGTTGTCCATCACAAGTGATGAAGACCACTCTCTTTGTTCAGCCGTGTGGACAGTCGCATCTCTTGCTGTGTCCGCTGAAATTGGTGACTTGCGCGGTGATTTGGATTAAAGTGAGGAAGAATATGCGCCTTTTGTCAACCTCGCTCACAGAGCCTAAGCTACCTTTTGCCAGTGGCAAGACATTCATCGAGACGACTGGAGATAGCATAGAATGCAGATTTTGTCTCAGGGTTACCACCGAAGCCTTTTCGTAAACATGTAACCCGCAGGGTAGAAAGGTGGGATGGCATCTAACGCAGTTTGTCGTGCGTTTTCGATAACCACAAGAGGTCGTATGGACAACACTCAGCGTGTGAGTGAGTCTGGCATCTCTCCCCAGCTGTATTCAGCTCATCATAGTAGCATCTAAAATTCCCACACGCCAAATTCGTGAAGGTGAACCAGCAGAACTAACCTGTGAAATGTGACACAGGTATAAGCGTAGTGCCATTCAGCCGGCGTCCAGACCAGGATAAACGGATGGAAGAAATCACAAAAAAAGAACGAAATAACAAGTCCCGACGGAAAACAACACCACGTTTCCGTGAACACAAGTGTAAGTCGTCGACTAGTGTGAATTCCAGGCAAATCCGTGGTCTGGCGGCATCCATAATGATCCAAAACAGTAGAGCAATGTAGACTCGCAGCCAGTTATGGCGCCATCTTTGCCAGATTGGATAAGACACACCCTAAAAACAAAGTGTCACTGCAATATAACCAAAAATACACTAGATTGTAACTGGCATGTGTTGAGATGAATGAGGATTCCAAAGCACACTTGCTGAAGAATGACAGAAGCTGGTGTCTCATAGGAATAGTCAGAGAGCTACTGTTGCAGCATTATGTTTCAAGGGGAGCCAGGTGAACTTAGTAAATGCTTTACATCAAATTCTGTTTGCTGATTTGTTATTTAAAATCTCCATTCCCCGCTTGTCAGCTTCTCTGTTCACTCTGTGCTCTTTCAATTTGTTTGCTGTATTTGTTTCTATTTTCCAAATTGTAATTTCTTCTGACAGCTCCAGTCATCACTGATGATACTACCAAGACACTGGAAGACTTCATCAAGCAGAGAATTAAAGATAAGGTACTGTTGCTGCACCTAAAAAATCAACATTAAATATGTTTAAAAATTCAGCTTAATAATTTTTTTTTTTTTAAACTCACAAAAAACCAGCTGGTCGCATTTACAAGAACACCATTATCAGAAGAGAAAGAACACATACAAATTTGAAAAAAAAAAAATAATTTCATTGTATTTAATTTTTGTTGTTGCTGCATTCGCTTTATTTCTCTATTCCCAAAGGCGGTTGTGCGTTGCACTATGTTTTTCATTTTGCATCTGACTTCGGCATGCATTTTATGTAAGGGTCTGCTTCCTCCTGTATTTTTAAAGGGTTTGCTTCCCCGGGGTAACAGCCGGTGCTGTGATTGAAGAGCGAACCCAGCACCTTCGAATTGTGGGCCATGTCACTTAACCACTAGACCACACCGTCCCCTTGCTAGGTTAATGAAACATGTGACTCCATTTTAATTTATTGCTATCAGGTTCACTTTGTTTTGATAGGCACTTGCATCTTTAGTTGTCGCTCTTATCATAGTCGGACAAAAGACACTGTCTTTAACCGTTAGCACGATATGACAAATCAATTTTTACACTCTACAAATTGGATATCGCAAACAATTTTCTTTTTTATTGACGGAGACCCTACCAATAGCCATTTTTTAAATACTCAATATGTCACGTCCATCTACACTAGTTTTTTGCCGTTTAAGTATTGTATGTTAGATTACAAATGGATTTAAAATGATTTATCTTCTTATTATGCGGATTGGAGCCAGCCGATTTTTTGTGAAAGGTGAAGTAGGTTGTTGGGAAAAATCTTTATCGGGTAGATCTGTTTATTTTGTTTGTTTAGATGTAATAACTGTGTTTGAATTGGAAACTAACAGTTGTGCCAATATTATAAACACAGCATCGATACATTGTTGTGTTTTCCGTGGATTTCTGTCAAAGCGACTAGGCCTAGCCGTCGAGTCCAAATATTGTTTTTTTTTCAATAAATTTTCATCTACATGAATCTCAGAAACTAACAAACACACAACAATAACACCAACAAGTTCTTTATTCATTTATGTCTGTATACACAAGAAAATCATATTTGTTGCCAACAAACAAAAAAATTACAAGCTTTGTAAGTCAACTTTGAAAATTGTCACAAAATGTATACAACATCGCAATGGTTAATGTATCAGCTGTGTAGGAATTTAGATAAGTAGTGCAGATTGATTTATCTGGAACTTATATTCATAATAATTTTGAGTTTGAAGATAATCTCATAAAATAAAAGTTGGGTTGCCGAAGCTAACGGAGATCATGTTCTGACACCAATACCTTCAACAGGTGGAAATAGGAAACAGAAATGCAGAAGGATGTAGGGGACAGAAGAGGTACAACTAGTGCCATCTTACAAAAGAGATTGAACACCTCTTCGTCTTCTTGTTCTTTCCTTATTAAGCAAAATTGTGTTGTACTGCTTTATTTGGTGTGTTGTAGAGTGCATCAAATTTCACCAGTTGTTTCTGTTGGGTTTGTCTTCCGTAGTTCATGTTTGACCTTGAACTGCCTGCATGGCAACAGGTTTGTGTCACCCTGTGTCTGACCACTACTCTTTGAGTTTTCTGGTAGGGGAGGCCCTGCTGATAGCTATGCAATTGATAGTTTAGCTGTTGGGGTAGGGGAGGAAGACTAACGTCTGGTCAGGCAAAATATACTGGTCAAGACCCTCATCTCAACTTCCTCGTACTCCTCCTTGGAAACGGATTGTTTTCACGGCAACCTGGCTAACGAGATGAGGTATCGAGATATCCCCGTAGTATTGAGCAACATACAGATGAAGCCAAGCATAACACAACTGCCTGGAGTATGCCGGTCCACCTTCATCAGCACACTCGGGATGTGAGGAAAGCTACAACAACCCGCCACTAAACGTTCAGGACGCACAAAAGAGTAACCCTTCTCATTGTGGGTATTCAATAATAACATCTCTTTGAGTTTGAGGGACACACAAGTCCTCTACCACTACAAGGTGTAGACAAGAGAGAGTCAATAAATAATTAGGTATGGCTCAGTGACTGCACTGGGAAGGAAACAGAATGAAACCTATGTTATGACCATAAGGCCTGAGTCAGGGATAAAGAACAAAGACACCTACACAATCACAACAATAAGAATGGAATTGGCAGTGGGTACAATATGACTTAAGCCAGCAGCCATTAGCCAGAGAGTGCCCAGAAATGTACGAACCAGGGTAGGCCAAACAAGAAATGATCAATATGATTGCCCAAAAACATGTATTTGATAAAATGTACAAAATGAATGAGGACATATTTTCATACATGCGGATAAAAACAAATATATAAAATACATATATAAAACAAACAGAGAAACATACAGACAAATATACATATTCAAGGATACAGAATTGAGTGTAGAGGTGTGAAAGAAAAGGGAAATGAAAGAGAGTAATGTTCAGGGGAGTCTATTCAAAGGTGTGGAATGTTATCAATCCATAATGTTTTAGGAATATCCCATAAGGAGGATTAAATGATTCTTGAGTCATACTGGTGTCAATCATCAGTGGAACTGAAGACGATGCCAGTGACCCTGATATAAGCCTATCCCTAATGTCCTACACTATTGAAGGGGTTGACAACCAGAGAACTGGAGTTATTATAAATATTACTCAGGTGCTGGTGAAAGCGAGCATAGGGGTTCAAGTCCAGTTGATGGATTTCATATTCCATATTTAGCAAATAATAGTGTAGATTAATTTGCGTGATGCATATGAACCCCTCTATTATATCTCAAATGTGTCGGATCAAAAGATGACAAATCAAGCTGTAAACTACGACACAATGTATTCCTTTCTCCGGCCAACATCCTGCTACTTGCCAAGCCCCTATCAGGACTTGGTAGCGGGAGATTGGGAATGAACAAAGAAGAAGAAGAAATCTCAAACACGACTTTGAATGAATTTGAAGCATGCCACAGTTTATTAGTGTATGTACATCTTTGAGTGATATTCTTGTTGGTTAGCACTGAATTATTTTCTGACTTTTTTGTTGTTGTGTGCAGACATTTGATGATGTGGAGAGGAAGGAGAAGCCAAAGGAGGATGTGTTTGAGTTCAAGAAGAGAATTGTGCTGGATCAGGAGAAGAGTAAACAGAGCCTGGGTGAGCTGTATGAGCAGGAGTTTCTTAAACAGCAGCAGGTGAGTCATGAACTTTGTGCTTACCAGGGATATAGGTGTGTCATGGGCTGTGCTTACCTGGGATATAGGTGAGTCATGGGCTGTGCTTACCTGGGATATAGGTGAGTCATGGGCTGTGCTTACCTGGGATATAGGTGAGTCATGAACCTTGTGCTTACCTGGGATATAGGTGAGTCATGAACTTTGTGCTTACCTGGGATATAGGTGAGTCATGGACTGTGTGCTTACTTGGGATATAGGTGAGTCATGGACGTTGTGGGGACCTGGGATATAGGTGAATCATAAACTTGTGACCTGTAATGGCAAGTCATTATCTGTCTGTCTGTCTGCCAGCCTATACTATCTATCTACATACCTACCTACCTACCTATACTATCTATCTATCTACATACCTACCTACCAATACTATCTATCTACCTACCTACCTATACTATCTATCTACATACCTACCTATACTATCTACCTACCTACCTACCTACATATACTATCTACCTACCTATACTATCTATCTACATACCTACCTATACTATCTATCTATCTACATACCTACCTACCTACCTACCTATACTATCTATCTACCTACCTATACTATTTATCTATCTACCTACCTACCTACCTATACTATCTATCTACCTACCTACCTACCTACCTATACTATCTATCTATCTACATACCTACCTACCTATACTATCTATCTATCTACATACCTACCTACACTATCTATCTACCTATACTATCTATCTACCTACCTACATATAGTATCTATCTACCTACCTATACTATCTATCTACATACCTACCTACCTACCTATACTATCTTATCTATCTACATACCTACCTACCTATCTATCTATCTACATACCTACCTATATACCTATACTAACTATCTATCTATCTACCTACTTATACTATCTATCTATCTATCTTCCTACCTAACTACCTACCTACCTACCTATACTATATATCTATCTACCTACCTATACTATATATCTATCTACCTACCTATACTATCTATCTATCTACATACCTACCTATACTATCTATCTATTTATCTACATACCTACCTACCTATACTATCTATCTACCTACCTACCTACCTATACTATCTACCTACCTACCTACCTATACTATCTATCTATCTATCTACCTACCTACCTACCTATACTATCTATCTATCTACCTACCTATACTATCTATCTACATACCTACCTACCTACTTACCTATACTATCTATCTATCTACATACATACCTACCTACCTACCTATACTATCTATCTATCTATCTACCTACCTACCTACCTACCTACCTATACTATCTATCTATCTACATACCTACCTATACTATCTACCTACCTACCTATACTATCTATCTACATACCTACCTATCTAATCCTAATCTCTGTTGTCCTACCCACTACCAGTCTTTCTGACCCTATACCCCCAATGTGTATGTGTAAGTTATACTGAGACAAAGTAAATGTATGTTTGTATTTTTTATTGTAAAAGAAAATTATTTCTCAAATAGTTGTTAGATTTATGTGGTAACTGTAGACATTTATAAGTACTAACATACACTTGCAGACTCAGGTTGATGTGGTGAAGGCTGACCCAGAGTGTGAAAAGATTGAAAAGGAGCTGAACAAGCTCTTCTACCAGCTGGATGCCCTGAGTAACTTCAGATACACTCCAATGAGGGTATTGTACTTCTGTTCATTAGTGTCATTTTTATAGTAGTGGCTTCTTACTTCTTCTTCCCTGTTTGCTATCAGACATCCACACTATTGACTCTAATGAAGGCAGAAGTCAGCTCAAGGCTTCTGACATTGCCATACTTCTCATGTAGTTTGCAGCCATGTTCCTCTTCTTCAGATGAATAATAAGGGTTAGAATTAAATGGGACTAGATACACAGATCAATTGTTTCAATCCCAAGTTTAGTTGGACAGCGTGGGCTAGTGATTAAGTAACACGGCTCACAAACCGAAGGTACTTGGTTCGCTCTCCAATTACAGCACCAGCCGTTACCCTGGGGAAGCAACCCTGAGAAAATACAGGAGGAAGCAGACCCTAACATAAAATGCATGCCGAAGTCGGATGCACTGGGCCGACAGACACAAAATAAAAACATAATGCAATGCACACCGCCTTGAGAAATAGGGAAATAAGGCGAACGCAAAAAAAATATTTTTTAATCCACAATTTTAAATAATGGCTGTACTCCAATTTGTTGTGTCTCACCTGGAAAAAACAGCACTTCCCAATGCTGATTAAAAATATTTCAAACATTGTGATAAAAAAGAGCCATAACTGTAAAACACATGAACACTCCCCAAGGGACATCTGGACTTATGTATTCAAAGATGGATCAGCAAGAGAGATTGGAGGCTGAGGAATCTTTCTGAGTCTAGAAAGTAGTACACAAAAAGCTGTCAATAGCAACTGGAGAATTTTGAAGTAAGGTCAGAGCAGAGACCTTGAAAACTGCAGCAGCAAACCTAATGGCAGATGAAAATGAAAAAGCAATGATATTTTTCGTAGACAAGTCATCAGTGATTGGCATTGGGGAGCCAAAAAAAATACAGACCTAAAGAAATTAAGAGTAATACTCTATAAACTATGTGACCTGTTCAAGGGAGTTGTGATACAGTGGATTGGATTCCATCTCATTGCAACATTATTGGCAGTTCTCTTTCGTCATGCGTTCTCATGCCCCCGCTACTAATCTCTAAAAAGGGCTTTGCAAATAACAGGATGTAGTTTGGAGAAAAGAATGCATTGTGTCGTAGTTTACAGATTGACTGTGATATTTGCATCTTTCAATCCGATTTAGCATGGTATTTTTGGGTACCGGTTAGCCTTCCCTTTTCGATCTCTTCTTCTTAGCCTGTCTGCCCTGCTCAAGCCTGTTATCCATTATCACAACTTGGAGGTGGAGACGGGTCTAGGCAGCTCTGGGTTCCTGACGCTAGCAGTCAGCTTTGGGCCACTGACCACTACAGCTCGTGCAATGCTCAAGGATCTTGAACCCATTATTGGCAGTGAAGAAGCAGAAAAACTATCCAGTCCAGGGCAGCTACCTCAGCCTGATATAGGTATCATTTATGATGAGACATTACTTGGTATAGATGCAGGAACAAGTGGGAAGCAGAGCACACAAGTCATCAACCAAAAGACACATATTACCAGCTCAACAGGGGGGAGTAGGTTGCAATCTTTACAGTGTGCACAAACCACAACGGATTGAGATTCCTTTTATTCGATAAACTAAAGATAAGAAATACTGATGATTGTGTCTGTGGCACTGATAAAATGACTGCTGAACATATGTTACATAGTGTCCAACATACGAGGAATAGACAAAGCACATGTGGCCATCAATACCATTCTGGGACAAGCTCTATGGAGATAACCATTGACCTTAGTCAAACCAATGCTTTATTTAGATAAATTGAAGTTGATACCTAAAAGTGAACGAAGGAAAATTTGTTATGCCTAGTACATAACCGGACAATGGTCACTTATACAGTTGTTAATAATGGCATACAAGGCCATGCCGAGGAGTGGTTCTGGTAAGAGGGTGACCAAGCAACAGCTGCTCTCATGGTCTGCGAATTTTGTGTGGCTTGTTCGTTCTAATTATTGTATGGAGCGCAGTGTTGTGTGGTGATCATTTTCTAGCACGTCCTACGCTATTTAAAGGAAGCCTATGTGTGTAATTTTCCTTGGAATTTGGAGAAAACACGATCTATTCTTCATGTGTTATAGAATACACATTGTTGGATAAGATGTCACTACAAATTGCGCACTGTCCTTGGTTGGTGTGCACGACCTATTTGGAAATTGCGTCCATTTTCATTGCATGTAACGACCGGAATCTCCCCTCACCCATGGGTTAATGGTCTCTCACCTAGACCTACAGATGTGGGCGATCGTCAGCAACAGCGTCTTCTAGTCTACGCGTGAGGGTTGCTGCTGTCGAGAGGTACATAAAATCTTAAAGGAAACAGTGGATGATCGACTCCCAGAAGTTTCAAGCGACCCCTGATCTCACAGATTGTACGACCTGAACGTCTGCAACTTGAGCTACTTCCAGTCGTCTTGATTGTATGTCTTGCCACTGGTTCCTGGTAATTCAAGACGAGAGAGTGAGATTGATGTCCAGTGCAGCTTCTTTCTCAGTATAATACAAATTCAGCACAAGTTACATCTTCAGGACAAGGACAGTCTGATGATATCACCATCTTTGCTTGGATGGGCAATTTACTTACTTACAAGTGCAAGTCAGTAAATAGGTCACAAATAGATATTTTAAAAAAGTAAAGGGGATATGAACTACAAACATTTGTTATTACATTTACATTGCTGCCTATTTCTCAACATAATTTCCACCTACATTCAAAACACTTATTCCATTTCTTTATAAGTGCACCACAACCTATAACATCTTTATTCTGCTGCCTCTGCTTCATTTGTACTTCGCGTTCAGCCTGATTGTTATTTGCGAAAGTCTCCTGCCAAGGTGGGTTTTTAGTGCATCAAACAGGTGGAGATTGCTTGGGAATGTAAGGTGGATGTTCATTGAAGTTACCACACTAGTTGGTCAATTTTCTCTTTTGTTAATCAAGCCGGATGTGACAATCTGAACAAGATGACCTGGTTGGGTTTTGTCAGCAATTGTTTAGGAAAACATTTATCGACACTTTTCACAGAAAACAGGAATAATTTTCTTATGAATATCCTTTGCATATAGTCCTTTTGCCCTCCACAAATGCACCTATCTGAGCTGTGCACGTGCTTGCAACAACTACCATCTGTTACCTACAGCTATCACAAATATGGATGTTACTACAACTACCATCTGTTACCTACAGCTATCACAAATATGGATGTTACTACAACTACCATCTGTTACCTACAGCTATCACAAATATGGATGTTACTACAACTACCATCTGTTACCTACAGCTATCACAAATATGGATGTTACTACAACTACCATCTGTTACCTACAGCTATCACAAATATGGATGTTACTGCCATCTAATGCCACCTTTAGAAACTACCAACTACATTTATTAGCTATTCCATATCAGTTTGTGACATACTAACCTACCCTTGTATTTTAAATGTTGTTTTAGACCTGTTTTGCAAACTCAGAGGACCATGTTTTTCAAACTCAGAAGACCACTCTACACTGAGCATACTTCTGCCTGTGAATGTCATGGTGGTCAGTGTCATGAGTTGAAGTTCTCTGCTCTTCATTAGTTAGATTGCAGCATTAGGCTCCTCTTACATCACTAGCAGATCCAGGCATAACATCTGTCCGCCAGTGGAACTGTACTGTTGATAAAAGTTTAAATGGAATTTCAAACACAAAATTAGAAGGCAAGAACTGCCGAAGACGGATGTGTCGGACCGAATGGTGCAAATATCGCAGTCAAACTGTAAACTTGCGACACAACGCATGCCGTTCTCCGGACTACATCCTGCTACTTGCAAAACTCTGTTCAGGGCTTAGTAGCGGGAGATTGAGAATGAACGTAGAAGAAGAAGAAGGCAAGAACAATCATAACACTCGTCTACGATTTGAGCCATGGGCCTCTAGCATTCGAGACAAGGATCACACTTTTACCACCTGTCTGAAAATAAAGTTTTGTAAAGGAAGAATGTACTGTTAGTTTGTTTTGACTACACAGGCAGATAGAAACATGTTTTGTTCGTATGGAAATGATCTCATTTTATTTATTACAAAAACTGCAGCTGTTTTCCCATCTCAACAATTAATTTTTTGATGCTATAATAGAATAGAAAGTATTTATCAGATTTTAAACCAAAAAAATTGAGATGGAAAAACAACATTAGGGCTTGTCTGGGATTTTAACCCTGGACCTCCTTGTACCATAAGTGATAATCACATGATTCGACCAGCCAATTAAATTACTTCAAGATGACAGACAAAAGGCAAACCCGAATTTATGATGCTTTCAGTATGGTACTGGTCTCACACACAGTTCTAATACACCACTCTGAATAAATAATATTTCTGCCCATTATTTCAGTTCTCCCCTCAATATTCAACCTACTGCATTCAAAACATAAAGGAAATAAGATATGGTAATTTGAGAGGGAGCAGGTCAGAATCATCATCATGAGGCTTTAAACACAAATATGAAATTTCTATAGGGGTGAGCTTAATGAGAAACTTTACATTGTATCAGAGCTCTGATCATCCTTCTCAAGTATGTCTCGGAATGTAAGAAGAGCCACTGTAATCCACCACCAAAGAAATTTTCTAATATCCATACCTCTTCTTTCATGCTAACCTATAACGGTAAGCTTTAAATGGTTTACTTTTTGGTGTTTTTACAACATTCTCCAACCTTGGCAGTCAGCTTTAAAAAGGAGAGCAGGTGTACCATTGCAGTTAGGTCAAAATGCCATCTGCTATTAGATGAATGTTACACATTTTGGTGCTAGCTAATTCTCTCTCACAAGCTGAGAAGCAAGGTTACACTAGACACCACCAGACAGAAGTAGGTCTCTCTCACAAGCTGAGAAGCAAGGTTACACTAGACACCACCAGACAGAAGTAGGTCTCTCTCACAAGTTGAGAAGCAAGGTTACACTAGACACCACCAGACAGAAGTAGGTCTCTCTCACAAGCTGAGAAGCAAGGTTACACTAGACACCACCAGACAGAAGTAGGTCTCTCTCACATGCTGAGAAGCAAGGTTACACTAGACACCACCAGACAGAAGTAGGTCTCTCTCACAAGCTGAGAAGCAAGGTTACACTAGACACCACCAGACAGAAGTAGGTCTCTCTCACATGCTGAGAAGCAAGGTTACACTAGACACCACCAGACAGAAGTAGGTCTCTCTCATAAGCTGAAAAGCAAGGTTACACTTGACACCACCAGACAGAAGTAGGTCTCTCTCACATGCTGAGAAGCAAGGTTACACTAGACACCACCAGACAGAAGTAGGTCTCTCTCACAAGCTGAAAAGCAAGGTTATACTAGACACCACCAGACAGAAGTAGGTCACCTGCTGTGCATCTGTTTACACTATACATTGCGCTAACGGCTTGGCTTAGTTGCTCGACTGCTACCAAATGGTGTAGAGACCTTCTCTTTAACTTGCAGTTTCTTCAGGTTATTACAATTCTTTGCTCGCCTTTCAGGTCCTACAACTCGGGAATTCTTTGATAGTAGTGTGTACAATGTCTGCAATAAAGCAAACTCTCGCAACCGAACCCTGAAAAGGGCTTTGCAAGCAGCAGGATGTTTGTACGGAGAACAGAATGCATTGTGTCATATTTTACAGCTTGACTGTGATATTTGCACCTTTTCATCTGACACATCTGACTTCAGCAGACATTTTTGGGTACAGGGTTAGCCTTCCCTCTTCAATCCATTCTCTTTAGTCAGTCTGCCCTGTTGCAGCCTGTTATTCAGGATCACTACGTGGATGTGTAGAAGGGTCTTGGCAGCTTTGGGTCGCTGACTGCTGCATCTTGATCCTGTAGTGGGAGTTTGAGAATTAATAACGAAGAAGAAGATCGTAGATTCGCACCTCTCTGAAGATCTCATTAGATACAGGGAATAAGAGAAGGTAAAAAATCTGGTATTCTGGGTATCTGACAAAGGAGAAAAAGCGCATATATTCTGTTGTTGTTTGCGAATGTCCACAATGAGTAGGTTACTCTTTTGTGTGCCCTGAAAAGAACGTTAAGTGGCAGGTTGCAGCAGCTTTCCTCACATCCCAAGAGTACGCTGATAAAGGTAGAACGTGGTCCTCTATGCGGATGGTTAGCATACTTGGTTTCATCAGCGTGTAACTCACTACTACGGGGATCACATCGTTCCCTCACATTGTTAGCCAGGCTGCCATGAAAACAGCCCGTTTCCAGGGAGGGAGACTAGGAAGCCGAGGTGAGGGTCTTGGCCAGTATATTTTGCCTGACCCTGCCTAACATGTCTGATTAGTATATTTTGCCTGACCCTGCCTAACATGTCTGATTAGTATATTTTGCCTGACCCTGCCTAACATGTCTGATTAGTATATTTTGCCTGACCCTGCCTAACATGTCTGATTAGTATATTTTGCCTGACCCTGCCTAACATGTCTGATTAGTATATTTTGCCTGACCCTGCCTAACATGTCTGATTAGTATATTTTGCCTGACCTTGCCTAACATGTCTGATTAGTATATTTTGCCTGACCCTGCTTAACATGTCTGATTAGTATATTTTGCCTGACCCTGCCTAACATGTCTGATTAGTATATTTTGCCTGACCCTGCCTAACATGTCTGATTAGTATATTTTGCCTGACCAGACGTTAGTCGTCCTCCCCGACCATATATTCTAATCTTATATTATGTAACAGATTTAAGAGATCATTGGTAGTTGTAATAATCTCCTTCTCATTCACCACGTTTTTTTTTTTTTGGCGTTCGCCTTATTTATCTATTCCCCAAGGCGTGTGTGCGTTACACTGTGGTTTTTATTTTGCGCCTGCCTGCCCAGTGCATCCGACTTCAGCATGCATTTTATGTAAGGGTCTGCTTCCTCCTGCATTTTCTAAGGGTTTGCTTCCCCGGGGTAACGGCCGGTGCTGTGATGGGGATCGAACCCAGCACCTTCTGGTTGTGAGCCGTGCCACTTAACCACTAGGCCACGCCGTCCCCTCGTTCACCACGTTTAAAAAATGTCTAAATGTGAAGTCCAGCTTTCTGGATAAATGTTGCTGTGGGGAATAGTTCTTTAATGCTTCCAAATAGTTTTGGGCAGAGGTTCATCACTGTCAGCAATTGCCTAAGCCAATAACAGTCTTCTATAAAGTTGTAGGGATGAATGTAATCATAAAAATATAAGCCACACATTTCATTATTGTCTTTCACAGCCTGGCACAGAAGTGAAGATCATAGTCAATACACCAGCCATAGTCATGGAAGAGGTAGCAGCAGTTGCAACAGCTGATGCAGAACTACTGGCCCCTGAGGAAGTTTATGTAAGACTATAAGTGTTTACTTTACATATATAAGACTATAATTATTTACTTTATATATTTGAGACTGGACACATTTATTTATTTACTTTACATAGATTTTTTTAGTTGAATGCCCACAAGGAGTAAGTTTACTCTTTTGTGTGCCCTGAAAAGAGCATTGAGTGGCAGGTTGCAGTAGCTTTCCTCACATCCTAAGCATGCTGATGAAGGTGGACCGGAGGTCCTTTGGCGGTTATGCTATGCTGATCTTCATCTGCTACGGTGATTATGTCAACTCCACCTCCTTGTAAGCCAGGCTGTTTTAATTCCTTGTGAGTGAGCCAGGTTAATATCTTACTTTTTCCAGTCCAAACTAATTTAACTGATTTGTTTCTTTCGCCTGGACCATAATTCCATATGTCAAAGTTTTATTCAAAATAAATGACTTAAATTATGATCTAAATATTGTAAAATACATAATTAAACTATTTATGACATTAAGTATTCAGTACTATTTCAGACCAAGGTCTCTCAGCAGACCATCTCGCCATCGTATGGGTGGGCGGCCTTTTGGTCGTGTCTAATCATATGGCCACCAAAACATCGTTCTGAGTGTCCCTCTGTTATCTGGCATGCGCACCATCCCGCCAGCCCAGTGGTATTTGCGAGACAACACAGCCTCCTCAATGTCTTGAAATAGAGTACATTCTCTGATTTCAGCATTGTGGATTCGATCTCAGATCGAGATCCTGATGACTTGTCTTTCCATCACTTGCTGGGTAAATCGTAGTTTCTCTTGCATTCGCATTGCGTAGATTCCACACTTCACATCCATAGATCATAGCCATGATATTAGTATAAAGCATTAGATAGCATCAATACGGAAATGGAAATTGGAGAGTAAATAATATTTTTTGCTCGCCGTGTGTTTCGGTGGAATATCAGTCAATTTCGTTACACATACCATTCTTATTGTTTGTTCAATCCGCCAGATACATGACCAAATGGGAAACCGAACATACTGGTTACACCAAAAACGATGCCTATTACCAGTTGAACCAAAGAGAGCAGGTCGTTGTCTTCAGACTTCGCACTGGCCACAATAGACTGAGGTACCACCTATTCAACAAATTGAAGATAGGTGGTACCGACGAATGCCCGTGCTGTACTGGTAAAATGACCGCTGAACATCTGCTGCAGAACTGCCCGACATACGAGGATCAGAGAGAGCAGATGTGGCCATCACCAGTGGAACTGCAAGACAAGCTCTATGGCAATGGCGACAGCCTCAGGATGACCGCCGCTTTATTCGAAAAAATAATGGTTACTGTCTGACTGCGTACGAAGAAGAAGAAGAAGAAGTTTGTTCAATCCAAATCAGAATCCAGCATATGGTGAATATCCATGGGTAATTAAAATGCATGTCATTGGTCTGATCAGATAATAAATAATTTCTCGGGTCTTGAAATCCAATTTTTCGTGCACTAAATATGTTGACTTTGAAAAGTAAAACCTGTCTCAGATCTCTACCTAACGCTCAGTTAAACATCAACTGTGCATGTGGGAATCGTCAGCAGTGACAAGAGGTAATAATAAATTTGTTATGGATCACTAAAAAAATATAGTTGACCAACAATAGTTTGACTATGCGCAGTATTGTTGCATAATGATGAGTTATTGTGAATTTAATTCTTGTACTAAAATGCTTAAGTAATCATTTTTGTTTGGTGTTGAATTTGTCTAGGAAAAGAAGAAAGGAGACTTGAAAGCAGCAGATGAACGATCCACAACAGATAAGAAGAGGGCTCTCAGGCAGAAGAAGAAAGACAAGAGGGAACGAAAGAAGGCAAAGGAAAGCAGGGAGAAAGTGGTGGAGAAGTTGAAGCCTGGACTTGGCAACAAGTACAGCAAAGCGAAGGCCATCAAACAACTGGAACAGATTAGTAAAACGGACAGGAATGTCACACTCATTAAGGTATGCATTTTATCGCTTGTGACTTTTCGTTATGTAATATTAACAAACATTTAGATGGTAAATATACTGTATTGTTAAAAATGTGTTATGTGCAGAAACACACATGTGCAAGCGCTTTGCCCTCGCTCACGTCTGGCATGCATATGTACGGACGTATGTATACATACTTTAAGATTTTAACTATTTACTATTTGACCTAATTTATTAGATTTTTGGCGTAACATCTAAGGCAAAAACAATAACGATTTAGCTACAATTAAGATTATCAGATTTAAAGACTTTTAAATTGTCTATAATCTATCATCAGTAAAACTATTTTCAGCTCCCTATGGAGCATATGTTTTAGACTAATACATACCAAATATCAAATGTTGACATGCCGCTATTTTTATAAGTTATTGTGACATAAAGTTTCTATAGGATGGGGTAACCAGCCGCCCCCCCCCCCCCCCCCCCCCCCCCATGCTGAAAGCACACATATTGCAGTCTCATAAACTGCGACACAATGTAACAAGATGTTCTTTTCAGGACGAACGCAGATGAATAACTTCCTTAATTTTCCTCGTTACTCCATTTGTTGAATCCGAAGTCCAGCTATGCATTTAGCTCATGCCACTAAGTTTTAGGAAAATTGATAAAAGTAATTTGCAGTGCCATTTTATATCAATGATTTTTACATAGTGAGGTTACCAACCACATGTACAACTTTCTTTTGCCATCTTTTATGATCTATATAGAAGGAAATGGTGGAAAAAATTCTGCTTCAGTAACCACTCGGATGAATATCTGTTTTGGGACTGCCATTACCTTCTCTTGCTATAGTTTGTTGCAGTGATGCTATCCTTTCATCCCCAATAAAAGGTCCAGGGGAACCAACACCACGGTTACATATCATATCACCAATATTCGGGGGATGGCGTGGCCTAGTGGTTAAGTGGCACGGCTCACAACCAGAAGGTGCTGGGTTCGATCCCCATCACAGCAGTTACCCCGGGGAAGCAAACCCTTAGAAAATGCAGGAGGAAGCAGACCCTTACATAAAATGCATGCTGAAGTCGGATGCACTGGGCCGACAGGCGCAAAATAAAAACCACAGTGTAACGCACACATGCCTTGGGGAATAGATAAATAAGGCGAACGCCAAAAAAAAAATAAAAAAAAAATATCACCAATATTCGATATTCATCCATTCTATCCATTCCATTTTTTCAGGGTGATCAAAAGAAGATGTCCTCTTCAACATCATTCTTCACCCAACTCCAAGAGGAAGTACAAACAAATGCCAAGAGCAAGAAAGCAGTCAAGGAGAAGAAGAAGAAAGTTGTGGACGCAAGCAAACTGATGTTGTAACGTTAGTCTTGTACTGTATTTCTGAAATAAAAATCTACCTGCGGACTTGCATTATGGGTTATCTTATATATTATGTTTTGCTTGTCTTCTATCAATAAAATTGTGTTAAAGATTAAAATTCTTCTTCTTCTTTTGTCGTCTCACTTTCTACCTGGTTGTGGATGTTGTCACAGTGGGGTGTGTGAAAGGCGTGGATGTTGTCACAGTGTAGTGTGTCAGAGATGTGGATGTTGTCACAGTGGAGTGTGTGATATGTGTAGATATTGTCACAGTGGAGTGTGGGTGTTGTCACAATGGTGTGTCTGAGAGAGGTGTGGATGTTGTCACAATGGAGTGTGGATGTTGTCATAATGGTGTCTGTCAGAGATGTGGATGTTGTCACAGTGGAGTAGGGGAAAGGCGTGGATGTTGTCACAATGGAGTCTGTAAACGTTTGGATGTTATTTAAGCTGTATAACATTCTGCAACAGAGCGGATTGGTTAAGTAGAAGGGATCAAATATAGAAGGCTAACCCACAACCCAAAAATGTCTGCGGAGCTGTAAACTACGACACAACACAATCCGTTCTCCATACAACATCCAACTACTTGCAAAGTTCTTTGTAGAGCGGGAGTTTGAGAACGAACACTGAAGAAGACAATTTAAGCTGAGGAGTTTTGAAGCTGTAGTAGATGCCATCGAGATTTGCATATTGTCATCATCATCATGGACAGAACATTTGCTATATATAATGAGTGTCTTGGTATGATAAGTCAAACCAGTTACAAGATATATGAGGGCTTCCAGACGAAAGAGGAAACTTGTTGCAACTATTGACGTGGAAGATGCCTACAATAGGGTCAACTACAGCAAAGTAATCAACCTATTAGTAGACCTCCGGATCGTCCGTTGGATTACAACGGTTAATATGTCAAGAAGCGTCGCTCTCAAGTACGGTTCCTGTACGTCAGAGATCAGAACCATAGTGGGTGGTGATACAACTGAGCAGAGAGTGGGGTGGCACTAGGAAAGAAGCTTCAATACAGGAGCTGATCCAACAACACTCAGGACCATAAGGCCCAATTCTGAACACAGATGGCTCCGCCAACAGAGATGCAAACAAGTGCGGTTGGGATTTCGTCAGCTACCAAAATGGCAAGGAGGTGGGGGAGAAATCAGCTGCCTACTCCACTGTCACATCGAGTTGAGGCGGTAACAGCGGCCCTGACTTGGTGACGCAACTGGTGATACTGTCAGACTTGCAGGGCATGCTCTGTAAGATAGAACGATGCATGCTAAGAAGGTAGTGGGCCTCTCTTCTGAACAACTCTAGTATACATGGATCTACTGCTCGGGATATGCAGGCGTCTGGGGCAACGAAAGAGTTGATGCAGTGACGGGACGCGCTGTGATAACGAGAGACAAAGTTCAGTTGATAAGGGCAGTCATGGACAGTCTACAGAGTGATAAAGAGACAGAGGGCCGCGAAAATGCATATGTGCAGAGGATGATGTGTGTTCTGCCTGGAAAGATCCGAAGAACACAACATCAACACCTGACTGGGACTCTGAGTATATATACTCTTGACTGGCTGCTTGGAGGGAGAACGGAGCACTTATGGGAATGTCCCCTGTGTGATGATGTTTCCTAGAATCAAGAATCAAGTTACTTGATTTTTCTTCTGAAACCTGTTGCCACAGTTCATACTTCTGCGATGACTACAGACAGAGCTAAATCAGGAGTCGGGGCCGAAGATGCAGTGAAAGAGCTAATAGCAGCAGCCAATGACTCATAACTGGCTGCTTGCATCAGGGTCAGAGAACGACAGCTGACCAAAACGCTATTCCTCCTCCAAGTGGCAGCCCTGGAAACAGGCTGCACTAGTCACTAATGTAGTCTGGCTAAGGGATAGGTATCTATCTCAGAGGGAAGACAAACCCAGTACCCAAATATGCCAGCTGAAATTTAATGTGTTGTGCTGAAAGACACAGATATCGCAGCCTTGCTGTGAACTACAACATAATGTAATAGCGTCCTTTTCAGGACGAACGCAGAAGAAAAAGAATAAAACAGGATTCCAGATACATACACTGCTATCAACTATCAATTTCATCTGATCTAGGGCTGTTTGACTGTCATCTTCTCTTTAAATGAACAAATCCTGGTTTGGCACAGTTTGATACATGGTGGGTGCATGTTTTACAGCCAAATCGGAATTGATATTGATTCCCACAAATAATAATTACATCGCTTTGATAGGCTCTTTCTACACAGTGGTGGTTTCTTTTGCAGATCTCTATTTTTAAAATTTTATAATATCCTTCCTCCACACATTCTGCACAAATCATTTAAAAACCACAAGGTTGTGACCCATAAAAGCATGTTGCAAGCTTGTGTTTATAAAACAAAATACTTCCTACTTATTCACACAGATACATCTGTTACATATATTTCATAATATGGTCAAATCTTGATTCTTTTTACGGTGTGCATAAAGTATATTGAATGTGTGGCATATATTTGGTAGCTTATACACAACAAAGTGAGAGAAAAAAACTTTACAATATTTATTGTCCTAAGCACTGGTATACTAAATGGTCAATAACATCGATCTTTTTTATCTTAAATCAATAAAAACACACAAACTAATTAAACAGAACTTTCAAACTTCCATAGTAGTCCACACAGATGTAATGATATTTTCTGGTGGCATCACAAACTTCTACACAGGTATAATGATATTTTCTAGTGGCATCACAAACTTCCACACAGGTATAATGACATTTTCTAGTGGCATCACAAACTTCCACACAGATGTAATGACATTTTCTGGTGGCATCACAAACTTCCACACAGGTATAATGACATTTTCTAGTGGCATCACAAACTTCCACACAGGAGTAATGACATTTTCTGGTGGCATCACAAACTTCCACACAGGTGTAATGACATTTTCTGGTGGCATCACAAACTTCCACACAGGTATAATGACATTTTCTAGTGGCATCACAAACTTCCACACAGGTATAATGACATTTTCTAGTGGCATCACAAACTTCCACACAGGTATAATGACATTTTCTAGTGGCATCACAAACTTCCACACAGGTGTAATGATATTTTCTGGTGGCATCACAAACTTCCATACAGGTGTAATGATATTTACTGATGGTATCACAAACCTGGCATCATATAGGCCTCTCTGCTACTCTAGACATCCAGGGCTCCATATGAACTTTTCTACTATTCTATTCATAGGTCTAGGGCTCGAAATAGGCATCTGTAATTCTAGACTGACTCATGGATTCAGGGCACCCATGGGTCTTTATGGTATTCCAGACCCATTCAGGGGTCATAAAGGCAGGGGTTGAAAAATGTTAGGGTGGCTCACAAGTCAGCATGATCGGACTTCAGTCATGCAATTTATGTTCAATTTAAACTAGGCACTAATTCACTTTTATTTCTACAAAACAATGTATACAAAATCAAAATATATTATATTACTCTGTATTAGCCTATTTCCTCTTAATAAAAAAAATATACTACTGTCAGAGTCATGGCGTTAGTGTCCTTGATCATGCTTGGTAGTTTTGGCACTGTAGTACCATTTATCGATGACTTTAGTAATGTTAAGGGATCAAGATGCTGAGCAACGCATGAGCTGCAGCGGTCAGTGACCCATAGCTGACTGCTAGCGTCAGGGCCAGCAAACCACAGCTGCCAAGACCCTTCTACACCTCCACGTATTGATCCTGGTAAACAGGCTGCAACAGAGCAGACTGGCTAAAGAGAAGGGATCGAAGAGGGAATGCTAACCCGGTACTAAAAAAATGCTTGCTGAAGTCGGATGTGTTGGACCGAAAGGTGCAAATATCGCAGTCAAGCTGTAAACTACGACACAATGCATTCCGTTCTCCGGACTACATTTTGCTACTTAGGCCCGTGTCAGGGTTTGGTAGCGGGAGATTGAGAATGAACGAAGCCAGTAATTTTAAAATGTGACGGTGTAGGTCCATTTAGATTCACCGTCATAAGCTAACCTTTGAACACTCTGTTCTAATCGTAATATCATTAATACTCGTGCGAGAGTAGTTATGAAGTAACGATTAAAAATGGATTTATTTTGTTTACTCATCAAGCAAAAATGTGTACTCGTCACAGACGAGCGCTTTTTCCAAGCCCTGCTTATAAGTCTGTTCTATTCTAAGCTCATTACTACCGCAAACAATATAGGGCTGCATTCGTTGCTCTCTTTTTCATTACTATTTTGGACCGTCTTCTTTAGTTCCGACCATGAAACTCCACTTGTCTTGGCTTCCTCTTTCGCTGTTTTTTTCCTCACATATATTCTTTGTCCTCTCCGTTGATATCTTCACATCGTGGGTTCCAATTCAGTGCACGTCTGGCTATATCGTTCTCTCCTCACAAGGATGTGCCCCATCCTTCTCATATTTAAACCATTCTGATTCTTTCTTGTAAGTTCTGATTTGGTTTTCTTATCAAAATCGTGTGTACAATATTCTTCCACAGAAACCTTGTATTTTCATCCTGACCACCTTTTCTTTCCCGTTTTGACGTGAACAGGGCAAAAGTATGGGTTTCATCTTCTGTGACAGGCACACTACAGTCGATCCAGCTGTAAATTGGTATCTGGATTACTGTCTGGAATTTCAGCAATTACTGTCCTATTACCCCCCTGTCCATCCCCGGCAGGTCTTCGCACATGTGCTCCTCTCCAGTTTGAAACTTGTGTTGACGAGGCATCGTCGCCTCCAACGGTCAGAGTTTACAGCTTCTCGCTCCACCATCGTCGCCTCCAACGGTCAGAGTTTACAGCTTCTCGCTCCACCATCGTCGCCTCCAACGGTCAGAGTTTGCAGCTTCTCGCTCCACCATCGTCGCCTCCAACGGTCAGAGTTTACAGCTTCTCGCTCCACCATCGTCGCCTCCAACGGTCAGAGTTTACAGCTTCTCGCTCCACCATCGTCGCCTCCAACGGTCAGAGTTTGCAGCTTCTCGCTCCACCATCGTCGCCTCCAACGGTCAGAGTTTACAGCTTCTCGCTCCACCATCGTCGCCTCCAACGGTCAGAGTTTACAGCTTCTCGCTCCACCATCGTCGCCTCCAACGGTCAGAGTTTACAGCTTCTCGCTCCACCATCGTCGCCTCCAACGGTCAGAGTTTACAGCTTCTCGCTCCACCATCGTCGCCTCCAACGGTCAGAGTTTGCAGCTTCTCGCTCCACCATCGTCGCCTCCAACGGTCAGAGTTTACAGCTTCTCGCTCCACCATCGTCGCCTCCAACGGTCAGAGTTTACAGCTTCTCGCTCCACCATTGTCGCCTCCAACGGTCAGAGTTTACAGCTTCTCGCTCCACCATCGTTGCCTCCAACGGTCAGAGTTTACAGCTTCTCGCTCCACCATCGTCGCCTCCAACGGTCAGAGTTTACAGCTTCTTGCTCCACCATCGTCGCCTCCAACGGTCAGAGTTTACAGCTTCTCGCTCCACCATCGTCGCCTCCAACGGTCAGAGTTTACAGCTTCTTGCTCCACCATCGTCGCCTCCAACGGTCAGAGTTTACAGCTTCTCGATCCACCATCGTCGCCTCCAACGGTCAGAGTTTACAGCTTCTCGCTCCACCATCGTCGCCTCCAACGGTCAGAGTTTACAGCTTCTCGCTCCACCATCGTCGCCTCCAACGGTCAGAGTTTACAGCTTCTCGCTCCACCATCGTCGCCTCCAACGGTCAGAGTTTGCAGCTTCTCGCTCCACCATCGTCGCCTCCAACGGTCAGAGTTTACAGCTTCTCGCTCCACCATTGTCGCCTCCAACGGTCAGAGTTTACAGCTTCTCGCTCCACCATTGTCGCCTCCAACGGTCAGAGTTTACAGCTTCTCGCTCCACCATCGTCGCCTCCAACGGTCAGAGTTTACAGCTTCTCGCTCCACCATCGTCGCCTCCAACGGTCAGAGTTTACAGCTTCTTGCTCCACCATCGTCGCCTCCAACGGTCAGAGTTTGCAGCTTCTCGCTCCACCATCGTCGCCTCCAACGGTCAGAGTTTACAGCTTCTCGCTCCACCATCGTCGCCTCCAACGGTCAGAGTTTACAGCTTCTCGCTCCACCATCGTCGCCTCCAACGGTCAGAGTTTACAGCTTCTCGCTCCACCATCGTCGCCTCCAACGGTCAGAGTTTACAGCTTCTTGCTCCACCATCGTCGTCTCCAACGGTCAGAGTTTACAGCTTCTCGATCCACCATCGTCGTCTCCAACGGTCAGAGTTTACAGCTTCTTGCTCCACCATCGTCGTCTCCAACGGTCAGAGTTTACAGCTTCTTGCTCCACCATCGTCGCCTCCAACAGTCAGAGTTTACAGCTTCTCGCTCCACCATCGTCGTCTCCAACGGTCAGAGTTTACAGCTTCTCGCTCCACCATTGTCGCCTCCAACGGTCAGAGTTTACAGCTTCTTGCTCCACCATCGTCGCCTCCAACGGTCAGAGTTTACAGCTTCTTGCTCCACCATCGTCGTCTCCAACGGTCAGAGTTTACAGCTTCTCGCTCCACCATCGTCGCCTCCAACGGTCAGAGTTTACAGCTTCTCGCTCCACCATTGACGCTATTCTCGTCCTCCGCCTCCCCACGGAACTGCACCGCGAGTTTAACCGCCCTCACCACGTTGCCTACGGTTTGCCTTTGTTTCTGTGGACAGACTCGCCCTGTTGAAGGTCCTACAATGCGCGGGTATCCCAGACACCCTGCTACCCTAATTAAGCTTCACAGTCACACCAGAGCCAAAATTTGACTCGAGACGGATCTCACTGAGGACTTCTCTTCATCATCCTGTGTCCACCAGGGCTGCGTCCTCGCTCATGTACTTTTCTACTGCGTCATGGACTGGATGCTCAGTCTTCTATACACAAACCAGGGGTCCTTTTCGGCGACTCTCGTGTAACCGATCTCGCCTTCGCTGATGGCGTTGTCATAGCAGGCTACGATTCTCAGGCCTTGGTAGGCCCCCTAGAGGTACTGAATCGATCGGCTACCTACCTAGGCCTACACATCTCCTGGACGAAGACGAAAATCCAAAACCTCAGCAGGGGTTTCTCTGCGCTGAGCATAACAGTGAACGACAACCCTGTTGCAGCCACCGATGACTTCGTCTACCTCGACAGCAGGCAGTCCTCTGGAGCACGCAGGAGTCACGACAACACCCGTAGGGTGGTCTTAGCGGCTTCATCCATGCACTCGCTCCACAGAGTCTGGTCCCAGCGAAGGGCCTCCTTGGAGACCAGACTTCGTATTTACCCCTCCTGCATTGTCCCCATTCTCTTGTATGGCTCAGAATCCTAGACACTACTACAGCAGGACTGACACCGTCTTGAGGACCTTCCACCTGCGCAACCAGAGGCGCATCCTCGGGATCGTCTGGCACGACCTGATTTCCAACAGTGAAGTAGTTCGACATACTCAACTTGCAGGCGTTGTCTCAACGATTGATCGCCGTCGCTTCTCCCTCTTTGGTCACGTTGTTCGCCTTTCACGGGAAGTTCCAGCGCATGAGATGCTCCGGCAGGCTGTGGGAGCGAGAGATGGGACTAAGCCGTGCTCATCCTGGAGACGTCCTCTGGGCAGCCCTTGCAACACTTGGCAAAAACAGATCGTCGTCTCTTCAACAGAACTGCAGGCTGTCTGGGACGCGCCATCAGACGCGGACATTGTCATTCGACGCGACTATTGTTGTATTGTTACTGTTAGGGAAGGGAAGGTATCGATTAAGGAAACTGGCCACATCACCTCATAAACATATAGCCTCGAACAATGACGTCTAACACTTCTTTCAACACAGCAGTGTCTGCGTGGGACTACTTTTACCTTATCGTATAAAGTACGGTAAAGGTCTGTCCCATAGTACGAGAATGAAGTTGTTAGAGACTTCAGTATACTAAGCCCCATCTTGTATGAGGTAGAGTGGCCAGTTCCATTCCTCGTGTCTATAACTTTCCTAAGCGTGTGCCAGGCATTGTTTACCGTCAACATGAGATAATAACTATCAGACTCCCAAAGGGAGGTTGAACAAGAAATCTCTTGGCCAGGTGAGAATGTTTTGTCTCCATTTCTAGTTAATGACTTATTCTGTACGGTCGAATTCTCAGAAAAAAAACAGGAATCTTGAAAACTGAAACTCCACGGGTAGTGTAGTGACAAGAAACATTTTGTGTTATTCCTTTGCTGTTGATGTGGGGATACACCTGATATATCTGAAACGGATAATGTGTTGTCTTAGGCTAAGTTGGTTTTGATCCTTATAGGGTGTCTACAGTTTCCTCAAGGTGCTTAGAACAGGCTAGAGGACATTTCGCTAAACAGACGTCGTGCGCAAGGAAGTCATTGTCTTACTTCTTTTTCTTCTTCTTCCTCTTCTTCTTCTTCTGCTTCTTCTTCTTCTTTTTCTTCCTCTTCTTCGTCATTGTCGTTCGTTCTCACTCTCCATCTACCAAACCCTTAATAGAACTTTTAAAGTAGCAGGATGTAGTCTTGATAACGGAAAGCGTTGTGTCGTTAGTTTACAGTTTGACTGCGATATTTGCACCTTTCGGTCAAACACATCCTTCTTCGACAGATTGTCTTACGTTACTTTATCATTCCACTGATGCCGCGAGCGTAGTGGGGAGCTGCAGGTCTCTCTCTCTTGGCCCAGATGTGGTTATTGTGAATGCTGGCATAGGATGTCTTAAATGTTGTCTATCCATTTGCCTCGCAGTTCTTCCTGGGCTCGAAACTCCGATTTCCTACTGTTGTATATTTATAAAGGCAGCCGACATGGTTTCATTCTCATGAGATGACCAAATCACTTTACCTTCTGTCATGAGATGACCAAATCACTTAACCTTCTGTCATGAGATGACCAAATCACTTAACCTTCTTCTGCCTATGCATGTATTCTTGGGCGGATATTATTCCCACATTTTTTCTGACATCTTTTCTGGTTTCGTTGGTGACTTTTATTAGACATCTCATTTCACAGGATGCAGTTTTCTTTCCCTGTGTCTTAGACATATGCCAGGTTTGTCACTGATAGCACAGATTTGTTAAGATAATAGTATTTTCAGTTGCCGTTTTGTTTCTATACTGATTTTCCGATAATTGAAAAGTGGTGACAATTGGTAGGTCACTGCTCTTGCTTTTTGACATCTGGTTTAAATTCTTTTGTCCAATCTTCTGGCCTCAGTGAAAATGCTTCCTCCCAGGTTCTTTACACCTGACACCTGTTTGAGCCTGTTGTTGATATGTGGGGTTAGAGAGTGCCTAGTGATATCCTGATTGTCATAGTTTCTGTCATTGATGTACTTTGAGCCTGTTGTTGATATGTGGGGTTAGAGAGTGCCTAGTGATATCCTGATTGTCATAGTTTCTGTCATTGATGTACTTTGAGCCTGTTGTTGATATGTGGGGTTAGAGAGTGCCTAGTGATATCCTGATTGTCATAGTTTCTGTCATTGATGTACTTTGAGCCTGTTGTTGATATGTGGGGTTAGAGAGTGCCTAGTGATATCCTGATTGTCATAGTTTCTGTCATTGATGTACTTTGAGCCTGTTGTTGATATGTGGGGTTAGAGAGTGCCTAGTGATATCCTGATTGTCATAGTTTCTGTCATTGATGTACTTTGAGCCTGTTGTTGATATGTGGGGTTAGAGAGTGCCTAGTGATATCCTGATTTTCATAGTTTCTGTCATTGATGTACTAATCTTCATGCTGTATCACGCACAAGTTGTATTAAGCATATTTATATGACTTTGTCTTTGCCAATCTCTCTCAAATAACCACAGCTTGTGTCCTTCATAACATTGACGGCCTGTCTCACATTATGCTAGTCCCCATTCAGTATATCTCTAATTTTGGTTGAATAAGGACGCGCAAACACTGCACTGTACTGAAGCTGGTAGACAAGAGAACACAGTTGACCGTTATTCTGTTTTCCTACACAAGCACATGTATGTGTTCGATTTTGAATTTGCTGATCAGATGATACCTACATTGAGCGATGGATCATAATTCTCTTAGTCTCAACTGTCTTTGCTAGTTATGTCTAATAGCTGTATACTTTTGTTTCATGAATGACGCCTGTATTTGACAATAAAACCTACGTTTTAATGACATTTCTCGTGACTTTGGTTATTCAGAAATATCACTCTCCCCCTCTCTCTCTCTCTCTCTCTCTCTCTCTCTCTCTTTCTCACTCTAAATATATATATATATATATATATATATATATATATATATATATATATATAAATATATAGTAAGGACGTTAAGTAACTGGTTGCAGCAGCTTTTCTCACATTCCGAGCGTGCTGATGAAGGTAGACTGGGGTCCTCCAGGCGGTTGTGCTATGTTTGGCTCCATCTGCGTGTCGCTTGTTAGCCAGACTACCATAAGACAGCCTGTGTCCAGCGAGAACTGTGGGGAAGGGAAGTGGTGGTCTAGGTCAGTACATTTTACTTCACTTTGATCAATATGTTTTACCTTACTTTAAGTTAGTCAGTTAAGTATGTGGAGCCGCGTATCGCAGTGGTTAGCGGACTGGCTTCGCATCTGAGTGGTTCTGGGTTCATTCCCCAGTTGATGCGGTAATGTTTTTTTCAGACCGCAATGGCTCCCGGGTCGACCCAGCCTTAAATGGGTACCGGTTCAGTCCGGGAAGTAAAAGCGGCGAGGGAGAGGAGATGGCTACCACCCTCATATAGCCGAGCCTTTGAAATGTGAGATCGCTAACACCTCACACCCCTACGGTAGTAATGCTATGGGATACTTTACTTTAATTTAGTCTCCCCCCCCCGCCCCCTCTCTCTCTCTCTATGTATATATGTCTATGTATATATGGATCTATGTTACTCGTTAAGAAATTCGTTTGAGGCTTTCCTGCTACATTGAGAGGCAGAGTCGCAGCTCAGAGGAGCGGTGCATACTGTCCAGTATCAGAATGGAGATCGATGATTGGTCTCTGAGGTGGCTATCTATGACCTCTTTAATGAGTTCAATTATCTTAACCTCGATGCTCACATACAATCTTGTTTGTTTGGCTATTACCACGGCTTGTGTTTTACTAGCATTTATTCTCATTCCAAATGTTTTCACAGTAATCCTGGTGAGTAGATTTTGTAATAATTTATCTGTCCCTCTTTTGAAAAAAAATCGTAGAGGGACGGTGGGGGCTAGTGGTTAAGTGACACGGCTAACAGCGAGAAGGTGCTGGGTTCGCGCCCCATTACAGCCCCGGCCGTTACCCATGGGATTCAGACCCTTAGAAAATGCAGAAGGAAGCGGACCCTTACATAAAATGCATGCCAAAGTCGGATGCACTGGGCCGACAGGCGCAAAATAAAAACATAGTGCAACGCACACCGTCTTGGGGAAAAGAGAAATAAGGCAAAAGAAAAAAAACAAAAATATTTAAACAATTGAGCAGTTAAAAAGAGCTGAACCTTGTTCTCTCATTGTTCCCACTGCATCTCTAGCGCCTCTATCCTTTTGACTCCCAAACTGATTTTCATTTAGCACAAATTATATCGTGTTATCAAGTCTTCTATTAATTATCTTCAGAAGAACTTTTTAAGAACGAGATATAAGGCTGATCGTACGAAATTGGCTACAGTCAATTGGATTCGATTTTCTTGGGTATTGGCATGATTACTTTTGTTGTGTGATCTATAGGTCATATTCCATCTTGGTAAATATTGTTCACATGTTGAACAAGTAATTCTTGTAGGGTTTTACCTGCACTGCTGTTATGAGTTCGATGGGGACATCATCTATCCTTGGTGCTTTGTTGGGGGGGGGGGGGGGGGAAGCTGTGTCACATTCAGCTCTAGTTGTTTGCCGATTCTGCTCTTCTAAACCAACTTGTAGCTCAGGCATGGATCATGTGTACGACAGAGACGAGAATAGAGTCACTGCCACACTGAGAGCATACCATAAGAGACATTTAACACTGCAATCTTTTCCCTCTAAGGTAGAGGAGTCTCCAACTCGCGTCACTGCACATCCTGTTATTCGTACGGGCCACACGTTTGCGACATGTGGAGTAAACTTGAAGGCTTGAGAGAAAACTATGGAAACTATAGCGCAATACTACCTCTCAGTTGATGGTCCTCAAAGGATCCTCTCTACTTCTTTTACTTCCTCTTCTCCTTCGGCGTTCATTCTGAAAAGCGTTATGCCATTGTTTACAGTAGGGCTGCGATATCTGCGCCTTTAGACAGACACTTCCGATTTTAGCTTTTTTTTTTAAAATGCCGGCGTTACATTCCCGCTGCGATCCATATCTCTTGGCCAAACTACACTAGTGCAGCCTGTTTTAAGGGCCGCTGCGTGCAGGTGGAAGAAGGTCTTCATCAGCTATGGTTCGTTGACCCTAATGCAAGCAGCCAGCTATTAGTCATTGACTGCTGGCAGCTTATTCACTGCTGCGTCTTGGCCCCTCATTTAAATTTCAAACAATAATAACTATAAAGATTTTCCAAACAGTCGTAACAAAATACACTTATAACTGCGATCATTAAATTGTAATCGAGTCACAGAAATGGTTAAGCATGCATTTTAACAAATGTTTATACACCTTGAAAAATAATGATAGATATCAGGTTTCCAGTACATTTAATCGAATAATTGTTTCAAGAACAACACGCTAATGCCAGAGTATCTGTTTTAACATCAGATTGATTCGAATTACGAATGGGAGTACGACAGAGATGCATTCCTGTCCCCATATCTATTTAACATTTCTGAGTAAGACAGAGATGCATTCCTGTCCCCATATCTATTTAACATTTCTGAGTAAGACAGAGATGCATTCTTGTCCCCACATCTATTTAACATTTCTGAGTAAGACAGAGATGCATTCCTGTCCCCATATCTATTTAACATTTCTGAGTAAGACAGAGATGCATTCCTGTCCCCATATCTATTTAACATTTCTGAGTAAGACAGAGATGCATTCTTGTCCCCATATCTATTTAACATTTCTGAGTAAGAGATGCATTCCTGTCCCCATATCTATTTAACATTTCTGAGTAAGACAGAGATGCATTCTTGTCCCCATATCTATTTAACATTTCTGAGTAAGAGATGCATTCCTGTCCCCATATCTATTTAACATTTCTGAGTAAGACAGAGATGCATTCTTGTCCCCACATCTATTTAACATTTCTGAGTAAGAGATGCATTTCTGTCCCCATATCTATTTAACATTTCTGAGTAAGACAGAGATGCATTCCTGTCCCCATATCTATTTAACATTTCTGCAAAGTGGATAATGAGAAACGTAAATGAGGATGAGAATATAGAAAGTTACGTTCTCTCTATAAGCGGTCGATACTTCTTCTTCTTCTCGTACGCTGTCATATGTCAACGATACAACGATACAAGGTCCCAGAGCTAAAATGCAGAGACGACTCTGTGATAATATCAAACGGTAAAAAGTTGTTAGAGCAGTTAATTGCAGCGGGAAGCAGATGCAGTGAAGATAAAAACTTTTTTGTAAACATAAACAAAACTATAAAATTTACCACCGACAAAGCAAGAAGTCAACATAAATTCAAATTCGGATGTGTGGAAATAGAATAGGTCACGAACTTTGATAGGTCCCGAACTTTGATAGGTCACGAACTTTGATTATCTGGGCTTCAGAATTAGCAACAATTGCGATAGCTAAAAGGAAATCAGAAAAAGGTTGATAATGGCAATGTAGAGGCTACATAACCTGTGGAAACTATGGTAGAATACAAACAAACCTGCCGCCGAAGATGGATGTGTCGGACCGAAAGGTGCAAATTTCGCAATCAAGCTGTAAACTAGCGACACAACGCATTCCGTTCTCCGGACTACTTCCTACTTTCGAAGCCCCGTTCAGGGCTTGGTAGCGGGAGATTGAGAACGTTCAAGACCTGGTAGCGGGAGATTGAGAACTAACGCAGAAGAAGAACAACAACAACAAACAAACCAACTAAAGTGAAAATTTGGAGAGCCTGTGTTTTTCCCGTGAGAGCATACGACTGCGAAACATGGACAGTTACCCACATCTCTGGAGAAAAAATCGTGTCCTCCGAGTCGAAATGTTATAGAGAGGTTCACAGAATACCATGAACCGAAAAAAGAAGAATGCAGACATTCGACAAGAGTTTGTCATAGAGGACAACTGACCACATCAAAAGAAAGACATATTTTTGTTGAACGGCGATGGAAGGTGTAGTTTCGGACCAGAGAAGATCAAAAAGTAGATAGCACTACGCTGTCAAGGAATGCGACGTTCTGTAAAGGGCATGCTACATGATAGTAATCGAACTACAATTTTCGGAAAATGGCAATAATCAATCAGTTGGGCCATTCGTCCTTGGATACATTCATGCCGGTCCTCCCCATTGGAAAACATGGGAAGCATTGCCACAGCCGACATTAAAGATACAGAAATAAAAGAGCGACAGTCGTTTTCCGTGGAGTCAAAGAAGAGATTATATTTTTATTTTTATTGGCAAGAAACGAACCAATCATCTAATTCAGTTCGATTTTATAACGGTGATCATCGTTATAAACGTGTGGTATATGTCTTTGTTCTTACTCACGCCATGCTTGTAATAATATCTATGTCTGTTCTTTGCCTTCTTCTGCATATGTTGCTACAGTAATTTCGTTGTAGCCGATGTCTCTTGTACATGCAAACCAGGCTTATGAATTTATACAGCGTAAACAAACATGTCAGTTGTCCCGTACACACTGGGAAGCGATTTATAATGTATCAACTTCACCACCCAGATTTCTCAAGAGATTCTACAACGTCTGATTCAAAATCCATCTCCCAACCAACCCAATGGAGATGCTTTGAAAGTCATTTGTTCACTTCACTTAACATAAGGCGAGCATTGCAGCATAAGGGGACGCAATTTCACACACAGACCAGAAGCCGTGTTGTTTCTGTCTTACATATCTATGCTATGTTGGACAGATTAAAGATAATATTTTCTCCCTGTGGGAGCTAGGATAACCCACCACGTAATTTGTGTAAGCGAATAAATAATGGCTTGCCATTCGAATCCTGCGCATGTGCAAACGCAAACTGTAATCTGCCTGGAACTCAAACCATCAGGAGGGCCACTGTCAAGAAAAGTAAATGGACAAAGAGCCGCATGAAAGTTATTTAAATGACTAAAGGGCCTCACCCCAGTAAAGTACGGCTAATCAATTATTGAAGAGTACAATTAGTGGTAGAGCACTCGCTTCCCATGGTAAAAGTATTGTGTACGAATCTCGCTTTCAGTGTGCTGTAGTCGACTCGCCTGTTAATTGGTACCTGTCATACGAATAGGGAAGTAAAATATAGAGAGGAGCTGGCCACCCTACCTCATACAAGCTGTGGCTTACTGAAATCTCTAACAACGTCATTCCCCGACAGTAGTGTAACTACCATGAGAAAAACATTTACTGAAATCTCTAACAACGTCATTCCCCGACAGTAGTGTAACTACCATGAGAAAAACATTTACTGAAATCTCTAACAACGTCATTCCCCGACAGTAGTGTAACTACCATGAGAAAAACATTTACTGAAATCTCTAACAACGTCATTCCCCGACAGTAGTGTAACTACCATGAGAAAAACATTTACTGAAATCTCTAACAACGTCATTCCCCGACAGTAGTGTAACTACCATGAGAAAAACATTTACTGAAATCTCTAACAACGTCATTCCCCGACAGTAGTGTAACTACCATGAGAAAAACATTTACTGAAATCTCTAACAACGTCATTCCCCGACAGTAGTGTAACTACCATGAGAAAAACATTTACTGAAATCTCTAACAACGTCATTCCCCGACAGTAGTGTAACTACCATGAGAAAAACATTTACTGAAATCTCTAACAACGTCATTCCCCGACAGTAGTGTAACTACCATGAGAAAAACATTTACTGAAATCTCTAACAACGTCATTCCCCGACAGTAGTGTAACTACCATGAGAAAAACATTTACTGAAATCTCTAACAACGTCATTCCCCGACAGTAGTGTAACTACCATGAGAAAAACATTTACTGAAATCTCTAACAACGTCATTCCCCGACAGTAGTGTAACTACCATGTGACAGAGCTTTGCTTTACTTTTAATAAATTGTAACTTTACTTCGGTCTGAGATTCTCCCGTCCCCGCGCTCTCTCCCCACCCCCCCAAAAAAAAAATCAAATCCCGCCTTGGCCTTTCGTCTGAGATAAAAGTGACACTAGATTTTCGGCACCGATCAAAATCACCAAAATCATGCACAACAGATATTGAATACTCATCATCATTATCATCAAGTGCCGTCTCCGCAACGAAGGTTGACGGTAATGGGTATACATCTGTCTTGCTCCAGGTTGTATGTAACACGCAGTTACGTCCTGATGTCTGTCTATCTGTACCTCTGGCGCCCGTCGACTTTCCCGCCTTCTACTCTGCCCTCCAAAATAACCTTTAGCAGACTGTCATGGCGCTTGACACGACCAAAATATGTTATTTTTCTGATTGTTATTTCCTTTAGACGTGTCTGTTCCACCTGGAGTTGTTCCAGGACCTCATTATTGGTTTTCCTATCTTTCCACGAAACTCACACAAGTCTTACTCTGAATACCAACATTTCAAATGCTTCAAAACGCTTCTCCATTTTCTTTGTCAGGGTCAAGGTTTCTACTCCGTATAATAAAATTGAATGAACATATCATTTTATGATTCTCATTTTTAAGATCTGAGATACCTGTTTTGACAGACGTGTATCTCTCTAAGATCTGAGATACCTGTTTTGACAGAAGTGTATCTCTCTAAGATCTGAGATACCTGCTTTGACAGAAGTGTAACTCTCGTGCTGTTAAATGTATTTTTAGCCATTGCAATTCTTTTAATGATCTCCCTTTGGCATTTGCCATCAGCTAAAATGAGTTGGCCAAAATATACACAGCTTGACACTTATTCCATAATTTATCCATTTATTTGTGAATGAAAGCTTTTAAAAATACTATATTTAATTAAACACAGAAAACCAGATCCAAAATACATAATCATACATACTTCTAACCTTGTGGTTAAGATGAAAGTGTAGCCAAACTACTAAACTCTTGAGTCTGGAAACAAAAGTAATTAACTACTATACTTGCGGTGGGGATTTCCTCGACATCAATGTTTGCTATTGAACTGCCGTTGCCTTATGGTAAACTCTTACGAACGTATTTTTCTATTGGACGCCGTTAAAAAGAATTGCATTATCTTGTTCATAAGTGTAAATATATCTTCTTCTACCTTGTTCTCACATTGATTCTGTGGTTTCTATTTTTGTACTTTTTACTTATATTTGAAAGTTTCTCAATAATAACTTTTTCTGAGTTTGTTAATGAATCTGTATTTTTTATCAGGGGTTTTACAATTAACGAATAAATGTTATAAGTGTTTTTTATTAGGAATATTTACAAAAAATAATTAAATAATTGTTCACAATTTCAAATTAATTTCAATTCAATTCAAGTGAAGGTTTGCTGCAATGGACAACCAATATCCTATATCTCTGGTCTTGATGGTTTACTCGGCAAGAATTATATGACTTCATTTTTTGATGTTACTATCCCACTTATTTCGCTGTCCGTCTGTAGTCGACTGCCTTCAACCAGTATTTTTTTCAATAAATTATCGTGTCTTTTTATATGATCAAAATATTTGACTTGCCTAATGTTAGTATTTATCAATAATTCTCTACCCATTTCTACTGTCGTCAAGGCATCATTATTTGTTTGTTTCTCTTCTCATGAAATGCGACACATTCTTCCGTATAACCACGTTTCGAGTGCTTTTTTGTTTTCCAACTGATCGTTTATAGTCTATGTTTCTGCACCTTTTAATGATGTTGAATATAAATAAATTCAGATCAGTCTGGCAAAATGGTGTCTGTCATAGAAGTGCTTTATAAACAGATGTGCGTTATTGAATTCCTCCATGCGGCAAAAGTTACACCAATTGACATTCATCGACGGTTACTGAACGTTTACGGAAACCAAACAGTGGATATTAGTACAGTGAGACGATGGGTTGTGTGTTTCAGCACAGCTGTCACACCACATAATGAAGAACGTATGATCAGTTCATCCAAGCAAATCGGTGGATTACTATCAGGGAGCTGTCTACAGAGCCGGATATCGGCTTCAATGCGTTGGGAACGATGATGGCAACTTTGGAATATGACAAACTCTGCGCCACGTGGGGCCCACGAAAGCCCACACAGGAACAGAAAGAACATCGTATGCAATTTTGCCATGACCTCTCGAACCATTAAGAGTAGGAAGATGACATTTTCCTGGATCGCAAAATCATTGGTGGCGAGACGTGGTGCCAACACTACGATCTTGAGTCAAAATGGCAGTCCATGGAGTGGCGGCATGTGAATTTCCATCGAGGAAAAAGTTCAAGACGCAACCCTCAGTGAGTAAATTGATGTGCACTGTTTTTTTGGGATATAAAATGGGCAACCCTTCTTGATTTTCTAGAACCTAGACAAACCATCAACTCTGACGGTTAAATTGTGATGCTGACTAAGGTGAAGACTCGAATTTTTTGGGTCAGTCCAGAGAAGAAGAGAACCTGTCTTTTGCAATACAATAACGCCAGGCCCTATACAATTTTGAAGCCGTCAATCACATTGTTAATCTTGGCCGTATTGTCCTGCCACACCCACCGTATAGTCCAGATGTAGCACCTTCTGACTGCTATCGTTTAGTGTCAATGAAAGATGGACTGCGCGGGGAATATTTTCCTAGCAACCACGTTGACATAGCAGGTGTGAAACAGTGAGTTCCCTCATCTGAAGCAGATTTTTACTAGCGCGCATGCATGATCTTGTTCATCGTTGAAGAAAATGTATAGGCAAGGATTGGGACTATGTTGAAAAATAGTGTATTAAAGGCAAGACACTGCTCTATCAACTGGTGTTATTGTTTAAACAAAATATCTGTTTCCATAGTTTTCATGGAATAAATTAGGAGGCATTACTTTCGGAACGCCCTTCGTAACACTTGAATAACCTCATTATTAATGTATTGGTTATTTGCCTGAATGGCAATATATTCAACATCATATTTATTACGCTTTTGGTAATTCCTATTCTCTTTGTCACTTTCCTCTCACATCTACCATCACTTGTAATTATCTGTCCCAAATACATGTAGCTGTTTACTTGTTTTAGTATCACGCGTTCATTCAGATTTCAGTTTTGGGCTGCACATTTGTTTTGGTAAATAACATAACTTTTGTTTGATTAATCTTAATGTCTAAACCATCTTCAATACTTCTGTGTTGACTATCTCCACGAGTTGTTAGAACTCTTTCTCACTTTCAGCTAGCAATACAGTATCAGCATATCTCAGATTGCTGATTATTCTTCCGTTGATATTTAGTCTAAGCACTCCTTCAACCTGTCTGAAGAGTTTGTCTGTGTAAAGGTAAAAGAGATAATGTAACAACACAAATCCCTCTATCACACCTCGTTGGATATCAATATACGGACAAATATCTAATTTGAAATTTAAAAGAGACTGAAACGAGAATGTCGGTTCTTCACTGTTGACGAAGTTTTCTTGTAGTGTTTTGCAGTGGCTGTACTTATATCTTGGAGCATACTGTAAAAGGTTGACATTCACATTCCTGAATGTGTTCCAATGTTAGGTTTCTAAGTAGACTGAATCACCACCTCATTAACCAGGCTTGTATAACAGCATGTTTCCAGTATCATGGATGTGGGGTAGGGGGTCTTGATCCGATTTTTTTCCTGACCCTGACGTTAGCGTTTGCTTCCTGAACAAAGTACCCGCATAGGCACAGACGAATCAGCAACGAGAGCTATGAAAAATGGAAAGAAATGTGTTTACACACAATTAAATAATGGACAGCAAATCCATATCTCAGTGCTCCTTTAACAATTCTCAAACACCTTCAGCGTTTTGAATGAGACACTAAGATCAGCTGTAATAGCTATCTGAGAAAAGAAAGACGACGCCAGATACAAGATATATTTCCTTAGATATTCCCTATGAGTAATAATCTCAGGAACAATAAAAACAATGAATTGAACGGTCTGTCAGCGGCACTCACGAATATCAGCTTCAATGTCAACAGAATAACAATTCAGTGGATTCCTGTATACTGTACCATAGATGACAATTGGAGACAGACAAATTCGTTAAAGAAGGTGCAAGCAAAATCATAACTGAAAAACACACGAAGAAATATAGATAATAATAGAGATTAACTTCAAAGACAAAATGCACATACAACACAAATAATCTGATATAGCAGAAGGATACGATATCCTAACATGACGCGCAAGCCGTAATTCAGAAGGTACAGAAAGGATGGACGAGGTACGAGCGGATTGCACTTATTGAGGTCTCAGACCTCCAGGAGTTGATATGGATCTACTATACTGGTCATGCTAGGGTTCAGGGCAACGAAAGAGCTGACATCTTGGCGTTGCAAACTTCCGTCATGGGCACGTCAGTGATGGATAGGAGTGTTATTTTGAAATCAATCAATGACCACCTGTTAGATAATATACCTATATAGATGAATCAAAAAGCCACATAATACAAGGTTCGAGGAGAGTGGGGCGTATGAGAGGACGGATCAGAAGCGTGCACAACCAGCGAGCAACAGGGATCATCAGCATGCAGACCCTTTACCATTTGATGAGACAGACTGAGCACCTAAAGGTACGCCCGGAGTGAAGTGACGTCAATTCTTAGATTCAAAAACTGTCGATTTCAAAGACTCTCGACCTTTGACCAAATCTCTTGCCTCTATCCCAGTCATCCTCATGACCTCTTGAATGTCCTGTGTCCATCTTATTCTCGATTTGCATCTGCTTCGTTTCCAGGTACCATACAATTCAGTATCATTGTTTTTTACTAGACCATTGTGGCGTTTGAGGTGGTCAAAATTTAGTTTAGTTTAGTAGAAGAATCAACGTCATTGCACACGGTTTGACCCTTATGGGTCAAACCGTGTGCAATGACGTTGATTCTTCTGTGCTCTGTTCTTCTCCCTACTTTAGGATAATCTCAGGACAATTCACGAACCCAGTAGCACCGGCCAGGATCCCGTAATAGTTTGGGTACATTTGAAACATAATTTTGAATTTTGCCCGGACAGCGGCCGTTAAACCTCTACTCTTTGCCATTTCCAACTGCCGAGGAATTTTTAACGTGCGCAACATTGCAATCAGTGGGCAAAGTATTTGGGTTTACTGGAAGTAATAGTGTTTAATAGCCATTCTCTCTCTCTCTCTCTCTCTCTCCACACACCCACCCACATTCACACCCACTCACATTCATACACACACACACACACACACATTCTCTCTCTTTCTCTCTCACACAAACTAACAAACACACACACAAACACACGAACACATATGTCAAATTGCATGATTTAACATAAGGTATAAAATATGCATTCATTTTTGAGTTATTTATTAGGATCCTCGCTGGTTTGTGTATATATTATGTTTGTGTATATATTATGTTTGTGTATATATTATGTTTGTGTATATATTATGTTTGTGTATATATTATGTTTGTGTATATATTATGTTTGTGTATATATTATGTTTGTGCATATATTATGTTTATGTATATATTATGTTTGTGTATATATTATGTTTGTGTATATATTATGTTTGTGTATATATTATGTTTGTGTATATATTATGTTTGTGTATATATTATGTTTGTGTATATATTATGCAGTTATGAGCTTGGGGACCGGATATTTCCAACAGAAGAGCTGATCATTGGTTAAGATAGTGACTTTCTTTCTGCTGTTTTTGCTTGCCCGTTTCTTTATAACACCTTTGACAGAAACGTCAATACGATTTTCTATTGTACTTATATAATACTGGCCAACAATCTTTCTTCTCTTTCTTTCTTTTTTGCGTTCAGGATCTTTGGTCATGCCAGTAATTTATTTTGTTGTTACACCGAAGCATATTATAGCAATTTCCATTTAATTAAATTCGTTTGATGCAAATTCAAAAACCATCTGTTCAAAAATGTAAAAATCTGGCTTTGTGGGGAGGACAAGCAATGAGTAGATTACGTTCTCCCAGTCTGCCGACTCCATAGAAGAAGTAGAATGACAGTATATTCCTCAACAACCCAGATGTGGGGTAAACTGTATGATGACGCGAGAAACCCGAACGAGATCTGGGATCAAGATGCTGAGCAGCGAATGAGCTGCAGTGGTCAGTGATCCATAGCTGACTGCTAGCGTCAGGGCCAGCGAACCAGAGCTACCAAGACCCTTCTACACCTCCACGCGGTGATTCTGGATAACAGGCTGCAGCAGGGCAGACTGGCTAAGGAGAATGGATCGAAGAGGGAATGCTAACCCGGTGCTCAAAAAATGCTTGCTGAAGTCGGACGTATTGGACCGAAAGGTGCAAATATCGCAGCCAAGCTATAAACTACGACACAACGCATTCTGTTCTCTGGACTACATTCTGCTACTTACCCTTTCAGGGTTTGGTAGTGGGAGATTGAGAACGAACGAAGAAGAAGAAGAAGAAGAACGAGATCGCTACGTTTATAGAATAAATGTGATTATTTGAGAGGAAACGAATAATAATACTAATAAGAAAAAGTTGGTACGCTCAAAGCTTATAATTTTTTATAACTCATCTAAATTCATCTCTGAATCTAAAACTTTATCTAAAATAGACACAGGGACGTGTTAAGTGTTACAAACTTGAGCTGGAAACGGATTTCATTACTCAGCATGTTCTCGTTTTTATATCTGGCATGCGTAGCGTCTGTTGTATGCCTGGTACATTCACAACTTTTCAGCCATCCTCGACGTAGACTCGCATAAGTATCAATTTGGCTCATAAAAGTGCCTTATGCCTGCAAATCTTCCAATCCGAAAGTCGTAAATCGTCGTTGGAGGGCAGTTGTGGCAGTCGGTGATATTCGGAACATAGCGGGGAGTCGGTCGGCTGTCGTTCAGGACGCAATCTTCTCAGGTTGTACACTCACACACGTACGCGCATGCATAGAAACATAAACATGCATATGTATACACACACGCAAGTAAACACGCACAATACGCACACATAGATAAAACCAACCACTGGTTCTCTGCAGGTGAAGCATAGAGCCACCACTACAGCTGGCTAGTTTATAGGAAACACACATCAGGGCATTCGCAGGGGCGGTTTCAATAGTAATGGTTTACTTTGTGAAATTACTAGCCATAAGGGCACCCCGCAAGACTGTCCAACTGTGAAAATCTGCGTTAGTTTTTAAGACAGAATCCTTGACACTTCTCCAGGTACTGATAATCCTTACCATAACTAATGAGCAAACACCAACCAAGATTGTTCTTTTTACTGATTGCAGATCCCTACTTGAACCATTACACAACACCATAAATAAACACATGCTTCAGTAAATAAAAACTGTGCTAAACGTTATCTAAGGACCTCAAAGGCCGCTCTCCAGTAGATACCATGCCACTGCTGTGGGATTACAGGGAACGAGAGAGCCGATGCCTTATTCAGAGCTGGTAGCAAAATGGAGCAATTCCCACATACAATGCCATATGGTTAGGTCAAAACTATCGCTCACAATCATTACAACATATGGAAGAAATAGATGGATGAAAACGGTAGACCTGACCAAATCTACCAATTCCAAACACACAAACAAACTACCCTTTACCGCCTGAGAACAGGATATACCATTAGGTAACCTCTACCGGCACAATATATCCTACACTAACGTTTGTTCATATGCAACCAAAATCCAGACCTCTGGACATGTCCTACAAGAGTCCCCAGCCCAGAAAGACCTGCGAGGCTAAACCTGGCCAGTGGAAGCAGAACAGAGGCTGAAGCTATGGCCGGCTGCTGTTCATACCTGAAAAAACAACTGCTTCGACCTGATGATGGAATTGCAGGTCAAACATGACGAAATACCTGAAAGCAAATGTTCAGTTCAGTTCAAATGACATCTGCGAATCGAAGGTCAGCTGCAATAGATCTCCAGTGAACTCTATCTCTTGCTGTAATGGTGCAATCTGAGAGGATTTTTCCAGTACATCTCCTGATGTTATCCGCCAACTTAAAACGTTGTCTGCCTCTTGGACTACCTTCCACCCTACCCTCAAGTATGGTCTTCAACAAGGAGGTATGTCTTGTTATACGATCAAATAACCTAACTGTCTAACCTTGATTTCGATCATTAATTATTTTTTCACCACAAACTTTTTCAATACCTCCACATTCTCTTTCCAAGAAATGCGACCCAATTGTCTAAATACCCAAATTTCGAAGGCTTCGATACTCTTTTCCAACGTGTTATTCATTGTCCATATTTCTGTGCCATAAAGTATGAACGAGTATACATAAAACCTGACAATTTTCATTTTCAAATTCTGATTCATCTGTTTGAATGTCTGTATGTGTTGCATGTTGCAAAACATATTTTCTTTCTGATTTCTTTTTCACAGCTGCCTTCTTTCGTTATTATATGATATAAACAGAAGAAACTCTGTGTTCAAGTAGTTGATCTTTTATTTTTATCTGCATACATGGTTTCTTGTCACCTTTCCCAATTATCAAAGTCTTTGAACACAAATAAAGAAGCACAGACCTCTTCAGTTGCCTTCTTCAAGATGTTTGGAAGTGGTTGTATTTTTTCCATTCCGGATACCACCCAGATGTCTTTCTGAGGTTACTGTTACATCTTCATGATGGATGATCAGGGTGTGTCGTTGGAGCTAACGAAAATAGAAGTCGGTGGAGAACAACATTTACAAGGTGTTGCAAGGGAAAAACCGAAGGTATAATTCGTAAAAGAATATTACTATTCTATTAATGTAAAGCCGTGTGACACTCGGATAATCCAACGCCCCCCCCCCCCCCCCCCACCTGTTACTAACAATGCCGTGTCCGAAAAAAACCGGTGATAACGCCGGGCGATATCTTCTAAGAACCATTACAATGAATTTGTAGAACAAAAAGTATATATTTTGGCTACCTGTTCATGTTATCCCGCTATGATCTACTTATTCAAAACTGTCAATACGACTTTTTTCTGATTGCTGGGTTAGTCGAAGTTTTTTTTATGGCTGAGGACTACAGGCCACTGCTGTCGCCACGTCGTGTGTTAACTATGTTTATTTATTTCACCCACCGACAAAAAAACAACATATGCCCTACCGGGGATTCGAACCCATGCCCTCATTGTCGGCAGGCAGGCATCGAAACTATTCGGCCCCGCGCTCCTCCTAATTGCTAGCTACTTGGTTGAATATCCAAATGACGTCTGTAGTTCAAAAGAGCCGTGTCTTGCCTAATATGAAGGGATACACAAGGGACTATAGGCTAACTCAGTTTTACGATTTAAGTTCTACCTAATTATACAAGGCTGAGTCTCATTGAGCCGTTGTTACAGATATTACAAAATGTTGGGTATGTTATGGCCCGTTTAGGGGCAAAGCATTATTAGGGTTAGGTGAAACGTACTGACAATGCCCCCACCTCACGTCAGGTGAAACATACTGACCATGCCCTAACCTCACGTCAGATGAAACATACTGGATCAAGACCCCACCTCACGTCAGGTGAAACATACTGACCGTGACCCTACCTCATGCCAGGTGAAACACACTGATCAAGACCCTATCTCACGTCAGGTGAAACACACTGATCAAAACCCTACCTCACGCCAGGTGAAACACACTGATCAAGACCCTACCTCACGCCAGGTGAAACACTGATCAAGACTCTACCTCACGTCAGGTGAAACATACTGATCAATACCCTACCTCATGTCAGGTGAAACATACTGATCAGGACCCCACCTCACGTCAGGTGAAACATACTGATCAATACCCTACCTCACGCCAGGTGAAACATACTGATCAAGATCCTACCTCACGCCAGGTGAAATACACTGATCAAGACCCTACCTCACGCCAGGTGAAACATACTTATCATGACCCCCACCTCACGTCAGGTAAAACATACTGACCAATACCCTACCTCACGTCAGGTGAAACATACTGATCAATACCCTACCTCACGCCAGGTGAAACATACTGATCATGACCCCCACCTCACGTCAGGTGAAACATACTGATCAAGACCCTACCTCACGCTAGGTGAAACATACTGATGAAGACCCTACCTCATGCCAGATGAAACATACTGATCAAGACCCTACCTCATGCCAGGTGAAACATACTGATCAAGACCCTACCTCACGCCAGGTGAAACACACTGATCAAGACCCTACCTCACGTCAAGTGAAACATACTGATCAATACCCTACCTCACGCCAGGTGAAATATACTTATCATGACCCCACCTCACGTCAGGTAAAACATACTGATCAATACCCTACCTCACGTCAGGTGAAACATACTGATCAATACCCTACCTCATGTCAGGGGAAACACACTGATCAAGACCCTGCCTCACGTCAGGTGAAACATACTGATCAAGACCCTACCTTACGTCAGGTGAAACACACTGATCAAGACCCTACATCACGTCAGGTGAAATATACTGATCAATACCCTACCTCACGTCAGATGAAACATACTGACCATGACCCTATCTTACGCCAGGTGAAACATACTGATCAAGACCCTACCTCACGCCAGGTGAAACATACTGATCATTACCCTACCCCACGCTAGGTGAAACATACTGATCATGACCCCACCTCACGCCAGGTGAAAAATACTGATCAAGACCCTACCTCATGCCAGGTGAAACACACTGATCAAGACTCTACCTCATGCCAGGTGAAACATACTGATCAAGTCCCTACCTCATGCCAGGTGAAACATACTGATCATGACCCTACCTCACGCCATGTGAAACATACTGATCAAGACCCTACTTCACGCCAGATGAAACATACTGATCAAGACCCTACCTCATGCCAAGTGAAACAAACTGATCAAGACTCTACCTCATGCCAGGTGAAACATACTGATCAAGACCCTACCTCACGCCATGTGAAACACACTGATCAAGACCCTACTTCACGCCAGGTGAACACACTGATCAAGACCCTACCTCACGCCAGGTGAAACATAACTGTCATTGTAACTGTTATGACGTATTGGGCAAGTATTGTAACTGTTATGACGTGTTGTGCAAGTATTGTAACTATTATGACGTGTTGGGCAAGTATTGTAACTGTTATGACGTGCTGGGCAAGTATTGTAACTGTTATGATGTGTTGGGCAAGTATTGTAACTGTTATTACGTGTTGGGCAAGTATTATAACTGTTATGACGTGTTGGGCAAGTATTGTAACTGTTATGACGTGTTGGGCAAGTATTGTAACTGTTATGACGTGTTGGGCATGTATTGTAACTGTTATGACGTGTTGGGCATGCATTCTTATTTTCCGATCCCTTATTGTGTCTCTTACTTTTTCAGAAACATTCTAAAAACAGCTCTGCAGCTTTAGTTACCAATAACTCTGTTGAGCACCGAGATGAGCTGTTTACAGTCACGAACCGCTCGTTTCTATAGAAGGGCGATTTCTTAACCCTGAACAAGACTCTAGCTGTGAAAAGGCATGTTTGTAGGACGAGATAGTGAAAGCTAAAAACTTTGTCTTAGATCTTTGATCGATGGCTGATAAAGTCTGATTTAGTAGCAAACATCCTTCACTTCGCTCTGTCTGATGTAGTACTTAGTCCGTTTTCTCAACTCAGGTTTATGATTTTCAGTTGTTAACGTTTGTCTTCACTTTCGTCTTCTCTCTGGGGGTCTATACGATGGCAATTCTGGTGATGGTATCTCTTCTGAAGATATGATCGACCCAATTCCAGCGTCGACTGGTTGTGATGGTATGCACATCACCATTGGTTGCTCTGGATACGCAGTTCTTGATTGGCTATGATGCTCTGTCAGAAAATTCGATTCGTGGTCTTTAGACAGGATGTGTGGAAAGATAACAATTTGGACATTTCTTATTGTTTCTCTAATATTCCACTTTTTTTAAAAGAAGTCCCACCAAAAGTGCATTATCCCACAATTTCCCCTGAACGCTCTGGTCTGCACTTCTCATTGGCAGGGGTTAGTATCTACGCCACTGGCAAAAACGGTTAAGCCGTTAAACGTTAATTGCGCGAGAGAGACTAAACAAATAATTATCCTTC